>CM060349.1:15218281-15230781 GCA_030674155.1 Stramonita haemastoma
ACAAAGATGAGTGGACTATTTGCTTTATAATAAGAATATTTACTTTAGATTATTTTTTGTGATTTTTCAGTAGAGTAGTGCCATTTTTTGCTCAAATCTTGTTGGCGATGTTTTGAATAAACTGTGTGGTGTGGAGTTTTATGGCACAAAATGTAATGACAAGGCTGGTTGCTTGATTAATGTTGCCGTAGTTAATATGGATTTGATAAGAGCAGTGTATCGTGCGCTTTTTGTAAATGAGAAAATGTGAACTCTTCTCTGTCATCCCTCTCTCTCTCTCTCTCTCTCTCTCTCTCTCTCTCTCCTCTCTCTCTCTCCTCTCTCTCTCTCCATTCTCCCTGTTCCCTTCCTCCCCCCCCCCCCTCTCTTGTTCTTGCTTCCTCAGCTATTCTCACATGATTTAAAATGTTAGTCTGGAGTGTTTCATTCATATTGAAAAGTTGATTTGGCAATAGATAGTGCTGTTGTTGTTGTTGCAAGTTTCCCAGCTTAACACCCCGGGGGTCACCAAGAATGTGCACTCTAACTCACTCATCTCACCTGGGAATCACTGTAAGACTGAAAATACACACTGAATTTTTAAAAAAAAAAAAAAAAAAAAAGTTTGCCTGTATGATTTTTTTTTATAAAGTTGCCTCGCCCTTAGAGGCAGCCATACTCCAACTTCAGAGGATTGGGTTTTTTTTCTTTTAAAGGAGAGTGCAAGTTGTTATTGTTAAGAGCTTGTCATGCCTGAAGATAGTCCTCACACATTTTAAAGAAAAAACACCATTTTTAATGTAGGCATTTGGCACTTAGCTGACAGTAATAACTGACTCAGCTTTTGGCTTGTGCCACACAAACAGTGTAAAAAAATATGTTTCACACAAATGAAAAAGCAATATTTGCATAAAGAAGTTCAGTGCAAAAATCTCCAGTGATACTCCAACTATCTACAAGACTATGGGGTAGGTAAAGGGCAAGGTTAAGTGAGTCTGCATTTTTTAAAACATGCACATAGTAGCGGCTGTGTGTGTGTGTGTGTGTGTGCACCCGCATGTGTGTAACCATGTACTACATCAAGATTTTCCAGGAATCTGTCTCAGTGTTTGTCTTTGGGGTTGTTTGTTTGTTTTTTCTTTCTTTCTTTTTTTTGTGTGTGGATATAATGAAAACAGAAAACAACATGTACTTAAGAGAAATGACAGTCAACAAACTATGGAATGCGAAATTTCTTATTGTGGTGTTGTTGGGTTGTTTTTGGGGGGTGGGTTTTTTTTTTTTTAGAACTAATCGATGTATGAGAAAGAACCTGACTTGAGGCAACAAGGAATGCCAAGACATTTTAAAAAGAAAAAAAAAAAAGCGTGAAGTGGAAGCAAGGCAAGATATTGGAATGCTTTAAAAGGTAGTTTCGTTTCAATAATTGTACTTCAGTTCTTTGACAAGTATTAGACTTGAAAATGAATGCTGTATTTTGTACTAATTTGTCAACAACAAATTATACCCACCTACCCATCTCTCTCTCTCTCTCTCTCTCCTCTCTCTCACTCTCTCTCTCTCTCTCTCTCTTCTCCTCCTCCTCCTCCTCCTCCCCTTTCTTATTTCTGCTTTATCCTTAGATTCAGGAAAAAATAATGCCCTCCGAAATTTAAAAAAAAAAATCAAATCAAATCAAAACCAAATATTAAGCACTAGATTAGTTAAACTGCATTTCATTCACTGTATAGTCGGAGAGTCTTTGTGATATTTGCAAGCCACGTGAGTAGGAAGTGACATCACAGATTATGACCTTTCTATTTTGTCTGCCCCCCCCCCCCCCTTTTTTTTTTCCACTCCCAATCATACTTAATCAACCCCCCCTCCCCCCTCCCTCTCTTTCATGTTTTGCCCACCGAGAAGTATGATGCTTGGTGTTATTGTATATCAGTGTATGTCATTTCTCTCCAAGGAAGCAAGTGAATAGTTGAGCTTTATTTTTGTATAATGTATATTTTCTTGATGATTGTTTATCTATGGTTTTGTCTTTCTTTTTGAATAAAGGACAGGGACAGCCATGTTTGTGTTTGGCTATTTTCGTTGTGTGTGTGTGTGTGTGTGTGTGTGTGTGTGTGTGTGTGTGTGTTTTGATTGATTGATTGATTGATTCTTTTATATCGAGGATAATGGAATAAGCACTCATGTGCTTTTTTTGTTACATCCAGTCCCTGTGTGTATGCAATTCTGTAAATCTTGTCATCTGGTCCCACCGGGCACACAATGGCCTACTCTTACGAAAAGCGGAACAAGATTTAACGTGTGCGCAAGATGTTCTGCGTTCACCATTGATGAACCTAGAGTTCTAGCTGAGGAACGGGAAAAAAAAAACAAAAAACTTTGGGGCCGACCACAAGCCCTTTATCCAACTTGGTGATTTACATGAATTCAGCAATACTGTAATTTGGATTTGTCTTTGTTAAACGCTCAGACAGCAACTCCTGAGGCCCTGACAAATGCTGCCGTGCGCTTAAGGCTCTGTCCAGGAGTCCAAAGAGTTTGTCCCTCATCGGCAGGTCAGTAGGCCAGATATCGGCCTTCACTCAGGTTTCGGTGTGTTGGACAGGTCTGGAGGAAGTGTTCCATTGTCATGGGAGAAATGCTACAGGGGCGTATCATTTGAATGAGACACTAAACTATGGAACAAGTCATAATTCTAAGACTCCGCACTGGGCACAAAAGACTAAATCACCATAATTATATCTACAAAGCTGAAACTTTGGTTTGTTTGTTTGGTTTGTACCACTTTATGTTACAGCAGATTTCTCTGCGTGAAATTCGGGCTGCTCTCCCCGGGGAGAGCGCGTAGCCATAAGTGCAGCGCCTACTCATTTTTTTTTCTTTTTCCTGCATGCAACTGTATTTCTGTCCCTATCAGAGGCTTTTTTCAACATAATTTTGCCAGGGTCAACCCCCTTGTTGCCGTGGGTTCTTTTACGTGCGATAAAGTGATGTGTAACACACGGGACCTCGGTTTATCGTCTCATCCGAAAGACTATCGCCCAGACCACCACTCAGGGTCTAATGGATGGGGGAAAAGATTGGGGCCCAAACGGGGTACAAACCACCGCACACTACAACCCGGGGTGTGAATGAACTTGCTCCTTCTCCCCTGTGTGCCTGTGGTAAAAGAAAACCAGACAGGCGAGCACATCCTTCAGAGGTGTAGCCTACGCTATTCAGCGACCAGAGGAAGAAAGTGTGGCCAACGGAGATAGGCTAGGCTAACCCTGCAGACCAAGCTGTACGGCCCACGAGAAGAGCTGGAAAGGACATGCCATTATTTTCCCCAGACACATCTGATTGTGTAAAGTCAACGAGAGAAGAAGACTAAACTGTTGTCCCATTATAGGTAGGTATCCGCTATCAATCTCTGAATACTATAGAGTTGCTCTCTAGGCTCTAGAGCGCAAAATCTGGGTAAGTAATTATGGAGGGCAAACTGTTACCCATGCAGCAGTCCCCCCCCCCCCCCCCCCCCCCCCCCCCCCCCCATCTCCATGTTGCTGGAATGATCCATTGAAAAGGCAATGACCGATACGAATGGTTCCAGTGCCCTCGCAGGAGCCACCAGAACGTTGCCATACGTTGGTTGTTTGTTGTGAGGGTCGAGTGCAAACGCTTTGATTTGTTCTTACAAGATATAGCGCTATATAAATTCCATGTATTATTATTATTATTATTATTATTATTATTATTATTATTATTATTATTATTATTATTATGATTATTATTATATACAGCCCCGAACCGCCCTGGGGACTCCAACTCCATGATTTTTCATCGGGATGGTGTCTAAACACGACACCTGTGTGCATGCTGGCTTTTTATTATTTTTGTCATCCACTCCTACCGGCACAAAATGGCCAGCTCTTTCGAAAGGTGGAACAGGTTTTTTAGCATGTGAGCAAGATGTTGTGCGTGCGTTCGCACATGGTTTATAGTCTCATTCCCTATATGATACGCACTTTTTTTTTTTTATACGTAAAGAATAGGCCTACATTACAACGAGAGAGGTGTCTAAAGGTAAATTCTGTTAAAAAAAAAAGAAACAACAACAAAACAAAAACAAAAAACCTCATTTTTATGGGGAAACCAATCTGCTTGAAGAAATACAGAACATTAAAAAATTAAAAAAAAAAAAAAGAAAGAAAGAAGGAAAGAAAAAGATTCTATTTAATCAAAATACCTCATCATCTCGCAAATAGAGAAAAAGCTGGTGCTGCCCTAATAACAATGTAACATTCTTCTTTCTCTGACAGCTGCCCGAATTGCAGAGAAGTCTGCCATGGCTATAAAGTCCTACACAATACAGTACAGGGGACGGGATAGCCTAGTGGTTAGAACATTGCGCTCGTAATCGGACAACCTGGGTTCGAATCTCGTTCGAGGGGATTTCCTCCCTGGAGTTAACATCCGTGCAGAATCCACTCTCCCCAAAAGTCTTTCGGATGAGACTATAAACCGAGGTCCTGTGAGCGAACGCACGCAGAGCATCTTGTACACACGTTAAATCCTGTTCCGCTTTTCGTAAGAGTAGGCCGTTGTGTGCCGGTGGGGACAGATGACAAAAAAATTGCGAAACTGCATACACACGGGGACTGAATGAAAAAAGCACATGTGAGTGCTTATTCCATTATCCTCGAAACAAAAGAATAAATAGATAAATAATATAAACAGTGTGGCTGAATTGCAGCTATGTAACCTTGGCCTGATGTATCTTATGGTACCACAGAAGAACACTATTTATTTATTGTTTTATATCGAGGATAATGGCATAAGCACTCGGGCTTTTCGCTTTCTAGGCAAGGCGCGTTACCTCCTAGACCACCGATTCACCCTTAACCTTTTACCCTCAATAAAGATCATTTTGACTTGACCTGACTTTCACACGCGCGCGCATGCATGCATACACACACACTCACAAAACTAATGTAAACTCAATGCTGAACATTAACTGGGTGAAGGATGCTAGCCACTCATTAGGCAGTTATTTAATGTAATCATTTTTTCATCAGTACGATTGTTCTTTTCCTGGTTTGCAAGCGTAGGCCTTCGGCCTATGCCTACTGGTAAAAAGATAGTTCTTTGTAACAACAAGAGTAACCTCCCATTTTATTCCTAGAATCGGCGCATTTTACAGACATGCACTGTAAAGAAGCTATTTGTTAAAGAAATTTACATTCCATACGAAATTGATTCCTCTCGTGTAAGACAATTTGAATAGATAAGATTGTAGGCGTTTTTGTGCATTACATTCCGTACTTAATTGGTAAGTAACTTGTGTCTTGCGAAGTTTAGCGTAGAATTGATCGGCATGTAAACTTGCACTGGAATCGCATGTGATCTAACTGTTACTAATACTATGTGATTGGGTTGTGTTGACTTTTTCAGAGATTCCCCTTATTCTGTGCTCAGTTCATCCAATTTTTAATTCTCATGAATTGCACGCACAATTTTTAAGATTATCGTCGTATTCGAATTCATTCGATTGGGGAGAGAGCCTTTTATTCGTTATATTAATTAATAATCATCATTAACAACATATTGTTTGTCCATTGACATTGTGCCCGACGATGACCTCCAAAACAGCAGAGGAGGCAGCTGCTGTTTCGGAAATTGGGCATAAATTTGATTATAATGGAGGTGCATTGCCCACAGGGCGCCCCCACTTTCTGGGCCAAGAGGGCTATAACTAGTATAAGAGGTCAGCGTTGGAGATGTTCTCCAAAGGCCAACCAGCCCCCAGGGCTGCAGCACATAAGGGCTGTGCAAGTCAAGCCTCCTAGTCAGAGAGTCATAGTCGATCACTAAAGACTAAACTGAAAAGTGGAATTCCATGAGTGGGAAAGCAACTGGTCATACAGCCTTTTACCTTGCTATTGCCCCCAGCGTCAGTGGTTTAATCAAGAACTGTGATAAAACCGAGGTGCCAAAGGCATTCATCAATGAATACAACAAAAGGAATTCTCTTTACAACTCATTGACTGGCTGAGTAAAGTTGTGGGAGTTGTGTTGCCTGCATTGGGAAAGGAATGGCTACTTAGTACTTTTTTTTTTTATAGTGTGCACACCAAAGTTCCCACACATGTAGACCTGTGTGATCACATGTGAGAAGGAAATTGAAAAAAGGGGTAGCCAAGAGTGGGAGCAGGCAGAAATGAATATTATTTTATATCCACAGGGTTCGCGATAACCGGTAATTGTCGGTATTTTACCGGTTGTAAACAGGGAATACCGAAAATTTTCGAAGCAGCCGGTACGCGGTACCGATTCTGTTTGCCTGTGACCGATTAGATTTCCGTCTCAAAAAAAAGTCTGAAGTGACATTTTCTGACAGTCTGTCATGGGCCTGTACTGTGCTTACGCACCTACCCCTTCCCACCACTTCCGACGAACATCTTTGGCGCCAGCCTCATTAGCCTAGCACGCAGAACAGCAAGCTTTACTGTGAAAGAATAGAACTTCGCGGCTCTTCTCGGCATGACAGTGACTTCCATGCACAATGAGTAAATGGGGCCTAGATTTATTTATTTTTTATTCTTTTAATCTTTTTTTATCGAGGATAATGGAATAAGCACTCCTGTGCTTTTTTACATCTAGTCCCCGTGTGTATGCAGTTTTGTAAATGTCATCTGTTCCCGCCAGCACACGATAGCCTGCTCTTACGAAAAACCAAAGCGGAGGGTCTATGACTATGAATTTGCGCGTTGCTTTGAGAGAGAGGAGTCGAAAACTTAAACTAAATTGAACGAAACATCTAGATGAGCGCTAAGCATAGAAACAAGAAAGAAGAATATAAGTCACAGAATGATGTCATGCAAAACAACAGACTGACACAGACAGTGGCACAGGCGCTAGAAAAAAATCCTATCTCCTGCGTGGCTTCGTGCCCAAGAAGTGAGTGGCAGCCGGACGGCAGTCAAAGTCTGAGATATTTGCGTTCAATTTAGATTTAGTTTTGCTGCTGAACAATCCCCCCCTCCCCCACCTCCTCACTGAATAGTTTCATTTTGTTCACAGTACATACCGGATTTTATTTTCTGGGGACCGATTTTGGGGGAGTTGGTCAAGATGTCTCTGAAATGGCAACTCGCAGTACCGGTTTTAAAAAATCCTAGCGCGAACCCTGATCCATGTTTATTGCTTTCTGCCCATTTCTACACATGTATAAATTATGTCATCTGGACACATTTGGTTAAATCTGAGTCAGTGAGTGTCCTAAGGAATATGTGTGACATTTTCATAGTCTTTAATGTGTGTGTTTATATCTTACTATCTTTATGCACATGTAGACACGTATCATATCATTATTAATAACAGATATCCTCAGGAACATGTGTGACATTTTCATGCAATCTTGGATGTGTGTGTGTGTTTACATCTTACTGTCTTTATGATGTAGACACGTATAATAACAAATATCTTCAGGAAGTTAGATGTGTGACATTTTCATACAGTCTTGAACATGTGTGTGTGTGTGTGTGTGTGTGTGTGTGTGTGTGTGTGTGTGTGTGTGTGTGTGTGTGTGTTGTGTGTGTGTTGTGTGTGTGTGTGTGTTTATATCTTACTATATCATGCACATGTACAGATGTAGACACTTATAATAAATATCTTCAGGAATATGTGTGACATTTTCATACAGTCTTGAATCAGTGTGTGTGTGTGTGTGTGTGTGTGTGTGTGTGTGTGTGTGTGTGTGTGTGTGTGTGTGTGATTACATCTTACTATCTAAAGTTATGCACACACATGTAGGGCTACATGTATAATATTAATAACAATTTTCTTTAGGAATATGTGTGACATTTTCATATAGTCTTGAATGTGTGTGTGTTTACATAGTATTCTGCACACACATGTAGACACGTATAAGTATAACTGATATTGATAACAAATATCTTCAGGAATATGTGTGACATTTTCTTACAGTCTTGAATACATGTGTGTGTGTGTTTCCATCTTACTATCTGCACACACATGTAGACATACGTACATGTATAACAACTAATATATTCAATAAACATACTCAACAAAAAGAAGCCAGAGGGCCTAGACCAAGACATGACAGAACAGGAAAAGTTCCACAAACCACATGGTTCCTTACAGAGGAAGGGAAATGTCAGCATGTGGCACTAATGATGAAGAAGGCCTGTGCTGTACTGGAGTACTGTAGTCTGTAGTCTGCCTGTCCCCCTTTCTTCCTTCCTTTCCTAGTGTCTCTAGTATTGTCTATGATCTGACGCTGTCTTCTTTCTGCTGCCTTTGACAGAGGGCCAATATTTTCACCTGTTTGCTATGTGTGTGTGTGGGTGGGTGAGGGGTGGGGGGGAGATGGGGGCGGCAGGGAGGAAGGTGGAGGGGTGGGGGAGGATATATAGGGAGGGTGGTGGGAGGAAGAGGGAAATATTTTGGTGTTTTAAATTTTTTTTAATGTAATTTATTAATATTTTTTAAATTCATTTATTTATTAATTATTTTAGATTTGGACAGTTGTTTTAGGTGTTGAGGTGATCTTGGAATGGGGGTGATTTTGTTGCGATTGTCTCTTGAGGTTTTCCTTGTTTTTTTTTTTTTGTTTTTTTTTTGAAGTTTTACTCAATTTTTTTGTTTTGTTTGTGTTTGGTTGATTTTTGTTGTTGTTGTTTTTGTCACATTTAAACATTTTTTTTTTATGGGAATCTGTACGATTGGATGGAAGTCAAAACACTCTTTGAAAGAATCATCCACTCCTAGTATCTGTCGGACCAACCCCCAACTCCCCCCTTTGCCTCCCCTACCCCTACCCCCTTCCCATAAAAAGCATTTCTCTGTGGGAATGTGCTTGAATGGGTAAAGGCTGAGACAGGAGGAGTGAACGAAAATAGATGTAGAAGAAAGAAGGGGGGGGGGGGGGGGGGGGGGGGATGGAGAGGTTTGAGTTTTTTACTTTGATTTCAAACAGAAGTACAAGTACATTCTTTTCTTTTTCTTTTTTTTAAAGTGGACGTGCATAGGACAAACTCTGCGGAGGGGTGGAGAGATGGAGATGGTTGAGTTTTTGCCTTGATTTGAAACAGAAACTTGTACACTCTTCTTTTTTTTTTCTTCATTTTTTTTGTTTTGAAGTGGACGTTCATAGGGCAAAGCTTAGCAGGCCAAAGCAACAGGCAGCTAGCAGTCTATTAGATGGGGTCCACACTCCACCCTTCTGACCAGCCAGAGTTGGGGTGGGTGTGGTGATGATTAGCCTTGTTATTACCTCCCTTTTGATGGGGCTGGCCAAATAATTATGCTTGGAAGTTTTGTGCTGGAAACATATTTTTCGGGGTCTGTGATGAACTGCCTCTTATATTGGGCTTTTTTGAGGGGGTGGGGGTGGGGGGGGGAGGGAGGGGATGGTGAGGGAGGGAAGGGTGGGGGGAAGGGGGGGGGGTTAAAATATTTTTGGAAGTCTTGTGGCCTGTTGTCAATTATGAACGGCCAATTTTTTTGTTTGGGTTGTTTTTTGTTTTTTCAATTTTTGTTGTGGTTTTTTTTTTGTGCAATCCCCCACCCCAACCCCACCCCACCCCTGTTTCTTTCCTGTCTTTTCCCTACCATTCTTGTTGAGTTGTCGCTGATGTTGTCCTCCCATCTCTTCCTTGGTCTGCCTCTTTTTCTTCCTCCTTGGACTGTGCCTTGTGATACTATTGTTTTTGCAAGTCATTTTGATCCCTCCAAAAACAAACAAACAAAAAATCCAACACCATTGCAATAGTGGGGGACGGGATAGCCTATTAGTCAGAACATTGCGCTCGTAATTTGATGACCCGGGTTCGATTACTGTTCGAGGGGATTTTTCCCCTGGAGTTAACATCAGTGCTGACTTCACTCTCCCCACAAGTCCTTCGGATGAGACTATAACCTGAGACCCCATGTGAACGCACGCAGAACATCTTGTGCACACATTAAATCCTGTTCCGCTTTTCATAAGAGTAGGCCATTGTGTGCCGGTGGGAACAGATGAGATGACAAGATTTACAAAACTGCATACACACGGGGACTGGATGTAAAAAGAAAAGAGCACGAGTGCTTATTCCATTATCCTCAATATGATTTATAAAAGAATAAATTTAATAAATAAAAAAAAATAATTAAAAAAAAAGTTAAAGTCTGTCCCGAGCCTAAGGCTCATCAGGTCGGTGCTTATCCCGGTTTCTGTGGCGTTAAGCGACTGAGAGTCATAGACTCCCCCCTGGATAGGACGCCAGTCTATGGCAGGGTTAACCCCCAACACAAGGTTGGTACCCCTTTTACACCTGGGTGGGGTGAGAAAATAGCCGTAAAGTGCCTTTTCCAAGGGCACAACACCATAGCCGAAAGCTGGGATCGAACCCGCAACCTTTAGATTACGAGTGCAACGCCCTAACCACTAGACTACAGCGGCGGCAAATAAATAAATAGTGTGTTGATTTTACTGTGATCACCGTCGCCATTTGCCTCATGTTTCAGATGCTGATATGAAATGAAAGTAGACTGTGATATTAAACCGAATAAAAAGGGGAGTGAACTGACCTGGGCTGACAAAGGTCAAGGACAATGGAGTGGCGTATCGTCAGCAAGATTGCGGCCCTTGCCGTCGCCCTTCCCACGAGCGCTGTCCTCCTCTACTGGCTTCTGATTCGCAAAGACGATGGTACTTAAATTATTGAAAGTGTGTGTGTGTGTGTCACTGTGTGTGTGTGTGTGTGTGTGTGTGTGTGTGTGTGTGTGTGTGTGTGTGTGTGTGTGTGTGTCACTGTGTGTGTGTGTGTGTGTGTGTGTTGTGCGTGGGGGGGGGGGGGGGGGGGGATTGTGTGTGGGTGTGTGTGGGGGGGGGGGGGGGGGGGGATGTGTGTGTTTTTATAATTTTTTTAAAGATTTATTTATTCTTTTTGTGTGTGTGTGTGTGTGTTTTTAATTTTTTAAAATATATTTATTTATTCTTTTGTGTGTGTGTGTGTGTGTGTGCATGTTCGTGTGTGTGTGTGTGTGTGTGGCATGTTTGTGTGTGTGTGTGTGGTGTCTGTGTCTGTGTGTGTGTATTATATATAATAGATATCATAATATATGTGTATTAAGGGCCCTGTGGGAATTGTGACATATGTAACATATTTCAATGTTATTGATGATGTAGTTTTAGGGAACTATGACATACGTAACATGTTTTAACGTTATTGATGATGAAGATCTAGAGAATTGTAACATACGTAACATGTTTTAACGTTATTGATGACGTAGATCCAAGGAACTATGACACACACACGACATGTTTTTAACGTTATTGATGTAGTTCCTCTTTCTGGGAAACTATGACACACACGACATGTTTTAACATTACTGATGACATAGATCTAGGAAACTATGACACACACACACGACATGTTTTAACGTTATTGATGACATAGATCCAGGGAACTATGACACACACGACATGTTTTAACGTTATTGATGACATAGATCTAGGAAACTGTGACACACACACACCATGTTTTAACGTTATTGATGACATAGATCTAGGAAACTATGACACACACACGACATGTTTTAACGTTATTGATGACATAGATCTAGGAAACTATGACACACACACGACATGTTTTAACGTTATTGATGACATAGATCTAGGAAACTGTGACACACACACACCATGTTTTAACGTTATTGATGACATAGATCCAGGGAATGGCGACACACACACGACATGTTGTAACATTATTGATGACATAGATCTAGGAAACTATGACACACACACGACATGTTTTAACGTTATTGATGACATAGATCCAGGGAATGGCGACACACACACCATGTTTTAACGTTATTGATGACATAGATCCAGGGAATGGCGATACACACACGACATGTTTTAACATTATTGATGACATAGATCCAGGGAATGGCGACACACACACAACGTGTTTTAACGTTATTGATGACATAGATCCAGGGAATGGCGACACACACACGACATGTTTTAACGTTATTGATGACATAGATCCAGGGAATGGCGACACACACACGACATGTTTTAACATTATTGATGACATAGATCCAGGGAATGGCGACACACACACCATGTTTTAACGTTATTGATGACATAGATCCAGGGAATGGCGACACACACGACATGTTTTAAAGTTATTGGTGTAGTTCCTCTTTCTAGGAAACTATGACACACACACACGACATGTTGTAACGTTATTGATGTAGTTCCTCTCTCTGCAGACGGGGGGGAGGAGGAGGAGAGGGCAGCCGACATCGGGAAAAGGCAGCACGCTGTCCCGACAGACCTCCATCCAGATCAGCGTTGCCCCAGAAAGCTGTGGCGAGAGTGATAGGGCCTAAAGGGGCCACCATCAAAAAGGTCAGGATTTATCTTTTTTTATTTTTATTTTATACCACTTTATGTCACAGCAGATTTCTGTGCGTGAAATTCGGGCTGCTCTCCCTGGGGAGAGTGCATTGCCACAAGTGCAGCGCCTACC
>CM060349.1:15248345-15253345 GCA_030674155.1 Stramonita haemastoma
CTGCTGAGCCAGAACAGCTGGAAACTCAGCAAGGACGAGCAGACGATTTTTTAAAAGGTTTGTTTTTTTTAAACTGAGCATCCATCCGACAGATGGCATTCTTAGTTGGCATTGGCAAAGCTAACCCCCGGCAAACAAGTCTGGTCTCAGCTGGAATGAAGCCGTTACTCTCCCTCTCCCCCCACCCCCCAGCATGCGCGCGCGCGCGCGCGCGCACGCACGCACGCACGCACGCACGCACGCACGCACGCACGCACGCACGCACCACGCACGCACGCACGCACGCATTTCGTTCGTTCCCACTTTCCATTCGTCTCCTTACGTTTACAGTAACTTTCTTTTATCTTAGGGTGGTAGTGAAGGTGGTGGTGATGATGATAGTGGTGGTGGTGGGGGGGGGAGGAGGAAGAAGAAGAAGAAGAAGAAGAAGAAGAAGAAGAAGAAGAGGAGGAGGAGGAGGAGAAGTGAAAGAGAGAGGAGAGGAGAGGAGAGGAGAGAAGAAAGAAGAAGAAGGAGAAGAGGGAGGAGAGAGGAAGAAGAAGGAGAGGAGGAGGAGGGAGAGGAGGAAAGAGGGGGGTTGTTTTCTTGGAACTGTAGCGGGTTGCAGGGTATTGTTGGGGCTTCTTCTTCGTGGTCAGAGAGCTAAAGGAAGTAAAGGAGATAATGAGATAGATAGATTCCCCGGGCGAGCGTTTTGAACTTGAAGAGGGGCTTGTGATGTTGGCCGTGCTGATGTGAGGCTGTTGTCGATTGGAGGCTGTTGGGTTTGTCTGTGTGTCTTGTCTGTTGTGTATGTTTGTATGCTTGTCTGTCTGCCTGTTTGCCTGTCTGTATGTTTGTTTGTCTGTCTATCTGTCTGTCTGCATGTATGTTTGTATGTTTAAACTGCCTGTCTGTCTGTCTGTTTGCCTGTCTGTCTTTTTGCCTGTCTGTCTGTCTTGTCTGTCTGTATGTCTGTCTGTCTGAATGTTCGTCTGTCTATGTCTGTCTGCCTGTATGTCTGTCTGCCTTGTCTGTCTGTCTGTCTGTCTGTCTGTCTGTCTGTCAGTCTGTCTGTATTTTGATAACTGAAGGATTTCTTTTTGATTAACACAAAACATTCGACAAAAATTATAAACTGACTTTGGAGTAAGAAAAAAAAAGGGGGCAATATCTATTTCGCAAGTTACTAATCATTTTTCTGTGTCCATGGAACGCAATGGCAAAACGGCGATCCACCAAGTGGTGATTTATGATCAGAGCATCTAAAGTTGATGAGAGGAAATACGCTAAAACACACACACACACACACACACACACACACACACACACACACACACACACACACACACACACACACACACACACACACACACACACACACGTACGTACATGCATAAGGCATAGGAACATGACTACAAGGTGTTACACAAGATGTGAACAAACCCTCCACCCGAACATTGGTTTTGATAGGCGCGGGTATCTCGGTTGGTTTTGGCAAAGGCAACCGCAATACAGACTAGTCTGGAAACAGCTGAATTGAAACACCCCTCTCTCTGTCTCTGTCTGTCTGTCTGTCTGTCTCTGTCTCTATCTCTCTGTCTCTATCTCTCTGTCTCCCTCTCTCTCTTTCTCTGTCTTGTCTGTCTCTCTCTATGTACCTGTCTCTCTTTCACTCTATATCTGTTTGTCTATCCTCTCTGTCTCTCTCTGTCTCTCTCTGTCTCTCTCTGTCTCTCTCTGTTCTCTCCTCTCTCCCTCCTCTCTCTCCTCTCCTCTCTCTCTCTCTCTCTCTTCTCTCTCTCCTCTCTCCCCTCTCCTCTCTCTCTCTCTCTCTCTCTCTCTCTCTCTCTCTCTCTCCTCCTCTCTCCTCTCTCTCTCTCTCTCTCCTTCTCTCTCTCTCTCCTCCTCTCCTCTCTCTCCTCTCCTTCACCCCCCACCACCCTCCATTTCTTGATCCACACACTTCTCCATTTATCTATCCTCCCATCCCCTCTCTTTTCTTTTCTCAGTTCTTTCCTTTCACACAGGAAAGGTAGAGGTGTGTGTGTGTGTGTGTGTGTGTGTGTGTGTGTGTGTGTGTGTGTGTGTGTGTGTGTGTGTGTGTATGAGAGAGAGGGAGAGCGAGAGGAGAGAGAGAGTGGGTGTGTTTGTGTGTAACAGAGAGAGAGAGAGAGAGAGAGAGAGAGAGAGAGAGAGAGAGAGAGAGAGAGAGAGAGAGAGAGAGAGAGAGAGAGAGAGAGAGAGGAGGAGGAGGAGGAGGAGGAGGAGGAGAAGAAGAAGAAGAGAGAAGAAGAAGAGAGAGGGGTGGAAACAGGAAGAGCGTTGCATGATTTTTGTTTGGTTTTTTTTTTTTTTTATTGGAGCTTCCAGCAAGATACAGGACATACTACTTGGGGTGGTCCCAAAGGAGAAAGGAAGAGAGAGAGAGAGAGAGAGAGAGGAGAGAGAGAGAGAGAGAGAGAGAGGAGAGAGAGAGAGAGAGAGAAGAGAGAGAGAGAAGAGAGGAGGAGAGAGATATGATGAGAAGGGGGGTGAGGATTGGCTGCTAATAGTCTGGGGCTGAGCCTGCTTGCTTGCTGCCTGCCTGCCCTTCCTGATAAATCCCTTCCTTCATCTGTCCGTCAGTCTGTCCTCTCCCACATGCAGGGAAAATAGTCTGCTTGTCCGGTTTGTATGTGCTAGTCTTAACGACCCCGTCTTTCCTCTTTTCGATATCACTGTTGTGACGGTGTGTGGTGAGATTCCCAGTGTCTTGTCTTTGGTCGCAGAAGCCACGGCAACAAGAGGGTTGTTCCTGGCAAAATTCTGTAGTTCTAAAAAGCCATTCTGATAGGGAAACAGGCACAGCTGCAGTCAGGGAAAAGAAAAGAAAAATAATGGATGGCGCGCTGCTTTTGTGGCGAAGCGCTCTCCCCGGGGAGAGAGAGAGCAGCCCGAATTTCACGCCGAGAAATCTGCTGTGATATGAAGTGGTATGAAATATGCTAAAAGATAAAATGAAGACTCGCAGTCCTAGTTTGTTTCTGTGGGGATATAGAATGATAGGGTTTGTGGTGTTTTGGGTTTTTTTTTATGGGAATGAGAAAGTTTGTTATTTTTTTCACACACATCCCCCCTCCCCCTTCCTTTCTCTGTTTTTCTATCTTTCTTTTCAGCGGTGGTTTTCTTTCTTTGATGGGGATTGATCCCCCTCGACACCCCCCCCCCCCCTCCACACACACACTCCCACCTTCACTCTTCTCCTTCTCATAGCATATCTTGTTTTTTTTCTCAGTGCTTTTTTTGTTTTGTTTGGAAATAAAAATTTTGTTGTATTTTGTTATTGTTTCTGTTTTTCCATACAACTTTTGTTCATTTTCTTAGCTGTCTTTGCTAATCAGCAGCAGAAGAATTGTGGAATGCCAAATATGTGATAGACATGAAGGCTGTGGTAATCCTGTTTGGAGAAAATATGGGAGGGAGGAGGGGGGGGGGGGGGGGGGGGGGGGGGGGGGGGGGGGCGCCAGGATGAGAGCTTCAGGGGGGAGTTGAGATTTCGAGCTGGCTGTCTGTTACTTTCTGTATGTCTGTCTGGCTGGCTGGCTGGCTGTCTGTCTGTGAAGCGCAAGATGACATACAACCAGAAAAAATTGGATAGCTTTAGCTAACATACTGATATCCATGATAGCTGTAATACAGACGATATCTTATCTTATCTGCAATCTTATCTGCAAGCAAGCAGTCTCACAACATAAGTATTAGTATCAAAGGAGAAAAATATCTGTACATTGACGGTAGGGGACGAGATAGTTCAATGGTCAGAGGACTCGCTTTCTCCAAGCAAAGGTTAAGCTGCAACGAGCGTGGTTACCAATTGGATTGGTGACTGTTTGCGCCCCTTGGCTTCAGTACAGTCCCCCAAGTTCACCCAGCTGTAAATGGGTACCTGCCCTCTTTAGGGTCAGGGAAGGTAAAGCAGCGAGAGAGAGAGGAGATGGGGCCCGCCGTCAACATGCTGGCTCCTAGAGAAGCTGAGGTCTCTGATGCCTCGCTCCCCTACGACCACATAGGTTATGGGACACCTTTACCTTTATTTTATAAAAAAATTTTTACATTGACGGTATGTTGTGAAGCTGTGGAGCATTAGCTAGTAAGGAACATTCAACAAGAGTATGCAAGCAAGTTCCCAGAAAAAGGGAGTGTCGCACAGGTGCTGTTCTGATAGATTTGGGCAAACCTGATAGTAACAAAATGCAACTCAGGACCCAGCCGAAACAAAATCATGACCGATCTCTGTCTGTCTGTCTGTCTGTCTGTCTGTCTGTCTGTCTCTCTCTGTCTCTCTCTCTCTCTTCTCTCTCCTCTCTCTCTCTCTCTCTCTCTCTCTCTCTCTCTCTCTCTCTCTCTCCTTCTCTCTCTCTCCCCCTCTCATTTTTACCAACATCTTTTCTGGCAAAAACAGAAGAGAGAGGCTCTCTGTGTGTCTCTCTCTGTCTGTGTCTGTTTGTCTACCTGTCTGTCTATCTGTCTGTCTGTCTGTCTGTGTCTCTCCAACATCTTTTCTGGCATAAACAGAAGATAGGGGGGCTCTCTCTCTCCATCCCTCCCCTCTCTCTATCTCTGTCTGTCTCTGTCTGTCTGTCTGTCTGTCTGTCTGTCTGTCTGTCTGTCTCTCTCTCTCTCTCTCTCTCTCTCCTCTCTCTCTCTCTCTTCCTCTCTCTCTCTCTCTCTCTCTCTCTCTCTCTCTCTCTTTCTTCCCCCTCCCCACCCTCTTCCCCTCTCCCCCTCCCCACCCTCTCCCCCTCTCTCTCTCACCTTCACTCCCTCCCTCCCTCCAACACCTTTTCTGGCAAAAACAGAAGAGGGACTCTCTCTCTCTCATTCTCTGTCTGTCTGTCTGTCCTGTCTGTCTGTCTGTGTCTGTCTGTCTGTCTGTTCTCTCTCTCTCTCTCTCTCTCTCCTCTCTCTCTCTCTCTCTCTCTCTCTCTCTCCTCTCTCTCTCTCTCTCTCTCTCTCTCTCCTCTCTCTCTCTCTCTCTC
>CM060349.1:15255845-15259906 GCA_030674155.1 Stramonita haemastoma
ACCATTGCACTTTCAAAACCACACAGAGACATTCATTCAGTCACGTAGCGGCAGATGAATGTACGATGTGCCCCTCCCCTAACGATGACTAACCAGTTACCATGAGCCCCTGTCTGTGGAATTCTGGTTTCCATTTTGCACATATTGTCACCACACGCTGCCAACATCACTCAGATCAGTGGTCTGGGAGGACTGCTGGAGATCGTAGACCTCAGCAGAGACATAGAGAGAAATAGCGAACCCTGGTGGTATTGCGTGAAGCTCCTACTGACAGCACATACGCGCGCATGCACGCGCGCGCACACACATATGCACACACGCACGCACGCACACACTCAACCGTTACCTTCACGACTCGAGTTTTAAGAAGAGCGCCCATATATATATATATATATATATATATATATATATATATATATATATATATATATATATATATATATATAAGAATAATATACATACATAAGAATGGGGTTTGCGCTCTCAACTTGCATTCTGAATCATGGGAGTCTTTCGACATTTAGCCTCTTGAATTGTTCACGTATTTATGACATTTGCATATGTGCATGCGCTCTCTCTCTCTCTCAAACACACACACGCACACGCGCACACCCTTGCCCTAACCACTCCAGAAAGTCAAAGGGTAAAAAGTTTTAAGCGATTATTTCCATTGTTCACACACACACACACACACACACACACACACACACACACACACACACACACACACACACACACACACACACACACACACCACACACACACACCTCTCTCTCTCTCTCTCTCTCTCTCTCTCTCTCTCACTACCTCTGCTAGTACCACCCAAAACAAAGTGAAAGGGTAAAAAGTTATAAGAGAGAGAGACAGAGACAGACAGACGGACAGACAGACAGACAGACAGAGACAGAGAGAGAGAGAGAGAGGGAAAGAGAGAGAGAGACAGAGAGAGAGAGGCATCAGGCGTTTCCCATGGTAAGAGAGGACTAGAGAGGCAGAGAAAGATCACCACTGCCTCCCCTCCCCCCCCCTCTCCCCTTCTATTCTGTGTTCACTTCACGTGTTCACCTTTCTGTCCATGACACCACCCCAAACAAACTCCTGCAGCTAAGCTGTGCCGCCGGTGTCAGGCCAGTTTTTAATGGGTCCCCTTATGAATTTTTGTCCAGGGAAGGATTGAGGAAGGGGTTCATAGGGGTAATTTTGTTTCATACATAGAAAGGGAAAGGTGTCCCCCCCCCCCCCCCATAACTTAGGCCATTTTTTAATGGGTCCCCTTATGAATTTTTGTCCAGGGAGCGATTGAAGAAGGGGTTCTTAGGGGTAATTTTGTTTCCTACACAGAAAGGGAAAGGTGTCCCCCCCCCCCCCCCCCCCCCATAACTTAGGCCATTTTTTGATGGGTCCCCTTATGAATTTTTGTCCAGGGAGCGATTGAGAAAGGGGTCTTTAGGGGTAATTTTTTTTTCATACCCAGAAAGGGAAAGGTGTCCCCCGTAACTTATGCGGGCGGTCGTTGGGGGAGCGAAGTGTCAGAGCCCTCAGCTTCTGTAGGGGCCAGCATATTGAGGGCGGCGCCCATCTCCTTTCCCCTCGCTGCTAGAATTTCCTTGACCCTAGAGAGGGCAGGTACTCATTTACAGCTGGGTGGATTTGGGGACTGTACTGAAGCCAAGGCGCGCAAACGGTCACCCATCCACTTGGTAACCACGCTGGATGCTGCTTAACCTTAGCTTGGGGGAAAGCGAGTTCTCTGACCACTGAACTATCCCGTCCCCAAACAGACACAAGGGCTTCTAGAAACAAGCATGTAATTATGTTACATAAGCATTGAATGTACTCATTTCATGTATTTGGTGCTATTGTGCTCTGAACTAAAACCAAAAACAAGACAGATATATGAACAATGTTAGTTAAAGTCTGTCCCGAGCCTAAGGCTCATCAGGCCGGTGCTTATCCCGGTTTCTGTGGCGTTAAGCGACTGAGAGTCATAGACTCCCCCCTGGATAGGACGCCAGTCTATGGCAGGGTTAACCCCCAACACAAGGTTGGTACCCCTTTTACACCTGGGTGGGGTGAGAAAATAGCCGTAAAGTGCCTTTTCCAAGGGCACAACGCCATAGTCGTATGAACAATGTATACATGTACAACAGACGGAGATGCCATACCTGAGTGGTTAAGACCGCTCGACTTCCAGTCCATGGGCTTATTAAGTTGTGGGTTCGAATCACAGTGGTGTCTGGGGAATTAAGGGAGGGGATTAAAAAAAAAAACAACAACAACCGATCTTCCAGGCCATTTTCAGTTACACACCTGCCAGAGATGTCATTCTCTTCGTGAATATATTCGCATACAGCTACAGAAGAGATGAAATATGCACGTTAAAGATCCTGTAATTCATGTTAGCAATCGGTGGGTTACGGAAACGTGAACATACCTAAACATACATCCCTGAAGTTGGAATGCGGCTATCTTCATGGTGGCCAAAAAAAAAAAAAAAAATGCATACGTAAAGAATCTCACCATTGATGAACTTGGGAGCTTTAGCACAGGAACGAGGGGGGGGGGGGGGGGGGGGGGGGGGGGGGGGGGGGGGGGGGGGGGGGGGGTGTGTGGAGGAGGTGAGGGAGAAAACAGTTTTTAACTGTTTCTTTTTTTCTTTTTTTTTTCTTCTTTTATTTCGAGGATAATGGAATAAGCACCCTTGTGCTTTTTTTTTTTTTTTTTTTTTTTTTTTTTTTACATCGAGTCCCCGTGTGTATGCAGATTTCTTTTTTTTTTTTAAAGTCTTTTCACCCGTTCCCACCGGCATACAATGGCCTACTCTGACGAAAAGCGGAACAGGATTTAACTGTTCCGAGGAGGTACAACTTTCCATAGGGAGAGGGGCTAGCTGTTTTCACCCCCTACGGCTGCGGAGTCTGAATCTGCGCCCCAACCCCCCCAACCCCCACCCCAAACGTTACTCCCTCTCCTCCCTCCTCCGCCTGTCTGTCTTGTCTATATAAAGCGGTTGCAGACTGTTCTGGAGTCAGTTTGTGGAAACTTCGCCCTTCGTCCTATCTCCTCATTTCGTTCGTGTGGTAGGTACCACCACCACCATCCCCGCTTCATTCTCTCGTCTCCTTCCATGATCCCTGTGATGTGTTGTGGCGGTTTTGGCTACCTACGTTACGTGCGCGTTTGAATGCCAGAATTCTGGTCTACCTACGTACAGGTCTGAATTGCGTTCGTTCGTCAATGACTTTGAGCCAACCTTTCCGTCTCCTCTGTGAATATATCTAGTACCGGGTTGAACCCTTCCTCTCTCTGTCTGTCTCTCTCTCTCCTTCGTCTGAGTCTTCGTATTCTTCTTCTCAGCGGTGATTTTTGTTTTTTCGGGCAGGTTTTTTTTCTAGAAAGATTTGAGACAAAGTTTTGTTTATGTGTGACTAGGACTGTTGGGGTTGTTTTGTTTGTTTTCGAGAACTGTAATTTTTCTTTCTTTCTTCTGTTGTCAGTTGAATTAAGACAAGTCTTGGCTTTTGGTTTTGACTCACACACACACACATATAAATACGCACACTCACGGAAATACTTGAGCAATCTCCTCCTTGCAAGCAAGCCCCTTTTTTCTGTGAGTGAGTCAGTGTCTAAATTCTTACAAAGCTGCTTCCACAGAAATTTGGACCGAGAATTAAGACACGTTTGGAGTCTGTTAAGACACGTCAGTTATTCTCACAGCTAGTAGTGGTGCGGTCCCCTCTACTTATCACTACAAACACCAGTAGGTAACGTCACATTTCTAAATGATGTCATCAGCAGCGCAGCTTCAACATCAGTGCCAGCACCAGTGAACCCGTCAGTTTAGTTTGACGTCACCACCACCTTGTCAACTGGAGCGCGTGTCCCAGTGATGCCAAGTGTCGTCTGCTCCCCCCAGTGGATGATGAAAATTCGGAGAAGCTGTGTTGTGGTACACGTAACGACACGTCGCTGGTGGATGGTTCAATTCTGGGAAGACTCCACTTGAAGTTTTGGGGGACTTTTTGAAAAACGAAAAAAAAAAAACCCCGAAAAAAAAA
>CM060349.1:15265006-15276189 GCA_030674155.1 Stramonita haemastoma
GAGTTAAAGGAAACAGCTTGGTGCCTAGTGAGTTAAAGGAAACATGAGCTTAGTGCCTACTGAGTTAAAGGAAAGATTGGTGAGTGAGAGTGAGCTTAGTGCCTACTGAGTTTAAGGACATCATTGGTGAGTGAGCTCGGTGCCTAGTGAGTTAAAGAAAAGATTGGTGAGTGAGAGTGAGCTTGGTGCCTAGTGAGTTAAAGGAAAGATTGGTGAGTGAGAGTGAGCTTGGTGCCTAGTGAGTTAAAGGAAAGATTGGTGAGTGAGAGTGAGCTTGGTGCCTAGTGAGTTAAAGGAAAGATTGGTGAGTGAGAGTGAGCTTGGTGCCTAGTGAGTTAAAGGAAAGATTGGTGAGTGAGAGTGAGCTTGGTGCCTACTGAGTTAAAGGAAAGATTGGTGAGTGAGCTTAGTACCAACTGAGTTAAAGGGCTACTTATTTTCTGTGAGTCACTGAGTGCCTGTTGAGTTTGCCAGTTTACTTTAATTTGGGGGGTTTGGGTTTTTCTTTTTGTTGCCTTAACTTCTGTGACGTTCCTGTCCTGCTGTGCCCACACCGCTTATCCCAATCTCTCCTCCCCAGCCATACCCAGATCTGTTAAGCTGCATCCTCAAGGTCAGAAATTCACAGGGGAGCTCATCAATGTCAGGCTGCCATGGGGCCACCAGCCAGAAGAACCCTGCACTGCACTGCTGCTGGATGGCTTTGGTGGTGTTCAGTTCAGGGGTGCTTGTTCTGAGCTAATGTATACAGTTCATCATCATCTACTAAGCCACCTACTATTTAAAGCTTAGTAGTAGAGCCAGGCTGAGTGAGATGCTTATACCTCCCCCCCCCTCCCCCCCAACGACCTTCCCCCATGAACCTCCAACCTCAAAGGTTTACCTACCATAGGCAACTTAACTGTAGACTGTGTAGCAACTGTTGACTCTGTTGTGATACTTAACTGATGATACTGAACTGTTGACTCTGTAGTGACTCATAACTGTTGACTGTAGTGATACTTAACTGTTGACTGTGTAGTTATACTTTACTGTTGATACTTAACTGTGTAGTGATACTTAATTGTTGACTGTGTAGTTAACTGTTGATTCTGTAGTGATACTTAACTGTTGATACTAAACTGTTGACTCTGTAGTGATACTTAACTGTTGACTCTGTAGTGATACTTAACTGTTGACTTTGTAGTGATATTTAACTGTTGACTCTGTACTAGTGATACTTAACTGTAGCAATACTTAACTGTTGACTCTGTAGTGATACATAACTGTTGACTGTGTATCACTACAAACTGTGTAGCGATGTTTCACTGACTAACCTAGCGACTCTCTTCCTCTGTGAGCAGGACGGGGAGGGGAGACGATTCGCAGCCTGTCGAGGCAGTCGGGGTGCAAGATCATGATCGACAGATTGACGGATCCCCAAAGCAGAAGCAAGGGCGCCCTTCGCACTGTGAAGATCACGGGGTCACACAAGGACATTCAGACAGCCAAGGTCAGAAGGGATACAGGTGGGGGTGGTGAAGGGGGGGGGGGGGGGGGGTTGATACTGGAGAAGTTTGTAGGTGTGTAAGTGTTTGGCCTTTGATTAATGGTGTCACAGTGACCCCCAGGTAAGAGTACATATATATATGCATATATATATATATATATGCATATATATATATATATGTATGTATGTATGTATGTGTATATATATATATATTATATATATATATATATATATATATATATATATATATATATATATATATATTAAATCTCAGGGGTGTCTGAAGAATTAGGGGGGGTGGGGGATTTTTACCATCTCCCAAGTCAACTTCAAGTGCAGACCTGCCAGCGCCGTCATTCCCTTCATGTATATATATGCACATGTAGACGATCAAATATACATGTTAAAGACCCCTGTAATTCATGTCAGCGTTTGGTGGGCTACGGAACACAAATATGCCCAGCATGCAACCTGTACAAGGAAATGAGCTGCTCTGAAGTGGGAATGTGTCGGCTTAGGCCAGCAGGCAGACCTCCTGCAAAACAAGCACAGGAGAAGACCAGGCACTACGCATTGCACGCAGAGAGAGAGAGAAAGAGAGAGAGAGAGAAGGGGGCAGAGAGAGAGAGAATGCTCTAATCACTAGGTTATCCTGCCCTTCTCGGTGCATTCAACGATCAATTCTTGTTTTTTCTCCACAGAGAGAGAGAGAGAGAGAGAATATGCTCTAATCACTAAGTTATTCTGCCCTTCTCGGTGTATTCAACACTCGATTCTTGTCTTTCTTCCAGAGAGAGTGAGAGAGAATATGCTCTAATCACTAAGGTTTATTCTGCTTCTCTCGTTGCATTCAACACTCAATTCTTGTCTTTCTTCCACACAGAGAGAGAGAGAATATGCTCTAATCACTAAGGTTATTCTGCTTTCTTGGTGCATTAAACGATGGATTCTTGTCTTTCCTCCACAGAGAGAGAGAGAGAGAGAGAGAGAAAATATGCTCTAATCACTAAGGTTATTCTGCCTTTCTTGGTGCATTAAACGATGGATTCTTGTCTTTCCTCCACAGAGAGAGAGAGAGAGAGAGAGAGAGAGAGAGAGAGAGAGAAAATATGCTCTAATCACTAAGGTTATTCTGCCTTTCTTGGTGCATTAAACGATGGATTCTTGTCTTTCCTCCACAGAGAGAGAGAGAGAGAGAGAGAGAGAAAATATGCTCTAATCACTAAGTTATTCTGCCCTTCTCGGTGTATTCAACAGTCGATTCTTGTTTTTCCTCCAGATAGAGAGAGAGGAGAGAGAGAGAGAGAGAGAGAGAGAGAGAGAGAGAGAGAGAGAGAGGAGAGAGAGGAGAGAGAGAGAGAAAATATGCTCTAATCACTAAGGTTATTCTGCCTTTCTTGGTGCATTAAACGATGGATTCTTGTCTTTCCTCCACAGAGAGAGAGAGAGAGAGAGAGAGAGAGAGAGAAAAATATGCTCTAATCACTAAGTTATTCTGCCCTTCTCGGTGTATTCAACAGTCGATTCTTGTTTTTCCTCCAGATAGAGAGAGAGAGAGAGAGAGAGAGAGAGAGAGAGAGAGAGAGAGAGAGAGAGAGAGAGAGAGAGAGAGAGAGAGAGAGAGGAGAGAGTGAGAGAGAATATGCTCTAATCACAGAGAGAGAGAGAGAGAGAAGGAGAGAGAGAGAGAGGAGAGAGAGAGAGAGAGAGAAGAGAGAGAGAGAGAGAGAGAGAGAGAGAGAATATGCTCAAATCACTAGGGTTATTCCGCTTTTCTTGGTGCATTAAACGATGGATTCTTGTCTTTCCTCCAGGCGCTGATCGAAGAGAAGGTGAAGGACGAGGAGAATTTTCGACAGAGGAGAGCAGCCAGGGGAGACGACCCAGAGAAGAGGAGGAGGAGGGAGGAGGAGCAGGAGGAGGCAGGGGAGAGGGAGGAGGAGAGAGTGTTCTCAGCACCCCACACCCCTAAAGGTAACCGCCCCTTTGATTGATGAGTCCTTGTTGTTGAGCATTCCGTGGCTTAACCCTCTTAGTCCCGAACCAGGATTGAATGATTACCCCCCCCCCCCCCCCCCTTGAATCCCAAACCAGGATTTGCCGGGATTTACACACAGTAGATTTCTATCACGCTGTGACCATCACATTAATTGCTACCACATGTCAAAGCTCTCTCAGGCAAGAGGTAGAAACCCTGTTGAGAGTCTGGAAGTAATTATAGCTGCTGGTATGTACTGAGAAGGAGGAAAAGGCCAGTGAGCGAGCATGTGTGCCTGACCTGATTTCGTGATGGAATGTGCGAAATTTAGGAGCAGTTTTGTGTTCAGAGAATCTGAATGCAAGAGGGTTAACACCCTGGGGGGTCATCCAGAACATGGATCCTGTCTCCCAGGGGGACGGGATAGCCTAGTGGTCAGAACATTGCGCTGGCAATTTGATGACCCGGGTTCGATTCCGGTCGAGGAGATTTCTCTCCTGGAGTTAACATCAGTGCTGACTCCCACCCTCCCCACAAGTCCTTCGGATGAGACTGTAAACCGAGGCCCTGTGTGTGAACACACGCAGAACACCTTGCGCACATGTTAAACCCTGTTCCGCTTTTCGTAAGAGTAGGCCATCATGTGTCGGTGGGAACAGATGACATTTACAAAACTGCATACACACGGGGACTGGATGTAAAAAAGCACAAGAGTGCTTATCCCATTATCCTCGATATAAAAGAATAAAATAAAATAAATGAGAAGTTTGTGTGTATGACTGTTTTCAAAGTACCTCATTCGCCATACAGGCAGCCCTGCTCCTGTTTGATGGGTACTGTAGCTAAGAGGTTAAGCATACCACATCATATCACATCACATTACATCATACCACATCATATCACCACACCTCATTACACAACATTGCACCACCGCATCACATCACACCACATCACACAACACCATATGACATACCACACCACACCACGCCACACCACAAGACACCACAGGAATGCTTATTCCACCATCCTCAAAATAAAAGAATAATAATGATAATAAAACCACCACATCACACCGCACAAGTGCTTATTCCATCATCCTCAAAACAAAAAATAATACTGATAACAATAATAAAACCACCACACCACACACCTTACCACACCACACACCATATTCCACATCTAATCTATCCCTCTGCCTATCTCTCCCCCAAAATCCACAGCAGAGAAGAAGGAAGAACAGACAAAAGAAGAGGAGGAAGAAGAGAAGGGAGCAGAGGGCGTGTGGGACGCAGGGGACCAATGCAGCTCTGGGGTCCCATCACACCACTTCATACCACACCATATGACACCACATGGCACCACACCACATCACACCATACCACTCCATATCACACCACTCCACACCACACCACACCATTTCACATTACACCACATCACACCATATGACATACCACATCACAGCACACCACACCACACGACATCACACCACACCACACCATATAACACCACACTGGGAACAGGAATAAAGAAAAAAAAAATTTTAAGCAAATAAGTGCTTATTCCATTATCCTGGAAATGAAAGATTAAAAGAATAAATACACACACACACACACACACACACACACACACACACACACACGCACACACACACACACACACAAAATAGACGCCTCTCTCTAACCATTCCCTCTGCCTATCTCTCCCCCAAAATCCACAGCAGAGAAGAAGGAAGAACAGACAAAAGAAGAAGAGGAAGAAGAAAAGGGAGCAGAGGGCGTGTGGGACGCAGGAGACCAGTGCAGCTCTGGGGTCCCAGGTTCGGACCCCATGCGCGAGTCGATGGAGGTGTTTGTGTCGGCGGTGGAGAACGCAGGTCACTTCTGGCTGCAGATGGTCAACGGAGAAGCTTTGAACCTGGAGTCCCTGACGGAAAGCATGACCGCTTTCTACTCCTGTCTGGACAGCAGCCAGGTGAGGGGGGGTGAGGGGGAGAGAAGGGGGGGGGGAGGGAGAGAGAGAGAGGGGGAGAGAGAGAGAGAGAGACACTCTGACAGAAAGCATGACCGCTTTCTACACCTGCCCAGACAGCAGCCAGGTGAGAGAGAGAGAGAGAGAGAGATTTAGGGAGAGAGATTTTTTTTTTAATAAATTTTTTTGTTTTGAATCGTAGATAAGCTTTCTCTACAAAACCAATTTCAGTGGGGAATTTTTTTTAAGTTTGTTTTTGTTTTGGGTTTTTTTTTTATGTACATATTTAAAATCCTACTGCTTTTTCTTGATTGATTTGATATTCTAAACATAAAATTAAATGCTTCAAGGGGGGAAAAAAAAAGTAAGTTGTGACTTTTTGTTTTCATACATACATGACCATGATGAGGATACACACATAATAATGATGATGACGATCTGTTCTGTGATGTCACCAGAAATACATGACAATGATGACAACTTGTTTTATGTTCACACCAGAGACACATTGTCATGATGATCTATCTTATGTTATTACCAGAAACACATGATTATGATCATGATGATACATTCATATATGACCATGATGATGATACATTCATACATGACCATGATGACAATCTGTTTTATGTTATTACCAGAAATATATAACAATAATGATGATATATGAATACATGACCATGATGACGATCTGTTTTATGTTCACACCAGAAACACATGACCAGGATGACAATCTGTTTTATGTTATTACCAGAAATATATAACAATAATGACGATATATGAATACATGACCATGATGACGATCTGTTTTATGTTTACACCAGAAACACATGACCAGGATGACAATACCTACATGTTCATAATGACAATACGTTTTATGATCACACTACAAATACATGATCATAATGATAATACACACATAATAATGATGATGACGATCTGTTCCATGCTGTCCCCAGAAGTACATGACCTGACCATGATGATGATATGTTTTATGTTCACACCAGAAACACATGAACATAATGATGATACATAAATACATAATAATAATGATCATGATGAGCCGCCGCTGTAGTCTAGTGGTTAGGGCGTTGGACTCGTAATCTAAAGGTTGCAGGTTCGACCCCAGCTTTCGACTATGGCGTTGTGCCCTTGGAAAAGGCACTTTACGGCTATTTTCTCACCCCACCCAGGTGTAAAAGGGGTACCAACCTTGTGTTGGGGGTTAACCCTGCGATAGACTGGCGTCCTATCCAGGGGGGAGTCTATGACTCTCAGTCGCTTAACGCCACAGAAACCGGGATAAGCACCGGCCTGATGAGCCTTAGCTTAGGCTTGGGACAGACTTTAACTTTAACTGTTACACACATATGATCATGATGACAATCTGTTCCATGCTGTCCCCAGCAGTACAGACTGACGGAGGTGAAGGTGGGGGACGTGGTTGCCTCCCCTTTCGTGGTGGACGACTCGTGGTACCGGGCGAGGGTGGAGGGGATGGTGGAGGGAAAGGTCGACCTCTTCTACCTCGACTTTGGCGACGTGGGGTTGCTGCCCTTGGATGAGTTGCGCGAACTGAAGTAAGTAGAGAGCGGTGCGGCTGTGTACATTTATTTATTTATTTTTGTTTGTTTGTTTTTGTTTTTATTATTTTTTATATATATTTTTTTATTAAAAATTTTTTTTTTAATTTATTTTATTCATTTTATTTTATTTATTTATTCTTTCATATCGAGGATAATGGAATAAGCACTCATGTGCTTTTTTTTTACATCCAGTCCCCCGTGTGTATGCAGTTATGTAAATCCTGTCATCTGTACAGAGGTGGTGTGTTATTTTAAAAAGGCAAAGGTGTCCCATAGCCTATGTGGTCGTAGGGGAGCGAGGCGTCAGAGACCTCAGCTTCTCTAGGGGCCAGCATGTTGAGGGTGATGGCACCAGAGGGCAGGTACCCATTTACGGCAGGGTGAGCTGGGGGGACTGTGCTGAAGCCAAGACATGCAAACGGTCACCCACCCAAGTGGTAACCATGCTCAACGCTGCTTAACATTGGCTGGGGGAAAACGAGCACTCTGACCACTGAGCTATCCCGCCCCCTTAGGTGTTATTGAGTGTTCCTTAAGCAGAGATGGGACGGGATAGCTCAGTGGTCAGAGCACTCGCTTTTCCCCCAGCCAAGGTTAAGCAGCATTGAGCGTGGTTGCCAGGGTGACCGGGTTTGTGCGCCTTGGCTTCAGTACAGTCCCCCAGTTCACCCAGCTGTGAATGGGTACCTGCCCTCTTTAGGGTCAGGGAAGGTAAAGCAGTGAGGGAGAGGAGATGGGCGCCACCCTCGATATGCTGGCCCCTAAAGAAGCTGAGGTCTCTGACACCTCGCTTCCCTACAACCACATAGGTTATGGGACACCCTTACCTTTTTAAGGTTACCTTCCTTGACCCTAAAGAGGGCAGGTACCCATTGACAGCTGGGTGAACTGGGGGAATTGTACTGAAGCCAAGGGGCGCAAACAGTCACCATCCAACTGGTAACCACGCTCGACACTGCTTAACTTTGTTTACCTTTTTACCTGTGTGTGTTCAGTGAAGTTTGCAAGCTTCATTGTATCCAATGTTCACCATGGAGCATGTGTTGGTTTATTTTTTTTTTTTTTTAAATAAAAGTTTATGTGTGGGTTAATTTGATTTTTGTTTTGTCTTCCCCCAGACCTGACTTCCTCAGTCTTCCTGTCCAGGCTGTGGAATGCAAGTTGGCAGGTGTTAAACCCACAGGTGAGTCAGTCTCCTCTGTAGTGATAATGATGATGATTCAATTCAAACATTTATTGTTGTCTCAAAAACAGATAAATTCATGTGGGTTACAAGCCGTACATAAAAAATCAATAGGAAAAATGTTTATCACAGAGGAATGACAGAATGGTATGCAATGATGATATGTGTATGTGTGGTGATACTTTGTGTAGTGAATTTGATCCTTGAAGATGGAATGTGGCTTCCCTGATAGTTGATGGGGTTTGAAATTTGCATGTAGGATATATTCTGTCTGACCACTCGACTCTTAGAATTTGCCTGTAGAATCTAATTTCTCCAGTGTTTATTTTGTCTCTTTTCCAATTTTTGTAGTGTCCAGGCTTCTGACCCATACAGTAGCACAGGCCAGATTAGTGTTTTGACAATTTTAAGATGTTGATTCATAGATTGATTTATCGATTAAACCATGAATTGATTCATCGACTGATTCATTGATTTGATTCCATGGATTCAAAGATTGATTAGTTGATTGGACCATGAATTGATTCATTAATTGATTCATTGATTTAATCCATGGATCGATTCATCGACTGATTCATTGATTTGATCTATGGATTGATTCATAGATTGATTCATTGATTTATTTATGTATCGATTCATTGATGGATTCATTGATGGATTAATTGACTGAACCATGGATTGATTCATTGACTCATTCATCGATTAAACCATGAATTGATTCATCAGTTGATTCATTGATTTGATTCATGGATTGTTTCATAGATTGATTCATTGATTTGATTTCATGGATTGATTTATTCTTAGATCGATTCATCAATTAAGCCATGGATTGATTCAAAGATTGATCAGTTGATTGGCCCATGAATTGATTCATTAAATGATTAATTGATTTATTCATAGATTGATTTGTTGTTTGATTCATTGATTGATTCATCGACTGATTCATGGACTGATTCATTGATAAAACCTTGGATTGTTTCATAGATTCGTAGATGGATTCATTGATTGATTCATAGATTGATTCATTGATGGATCCATATATTGATTCATTAATTGACTCATCGATTGGTTCATCAATTGAACCCTGGATTGACTTGTTGATTGAAGCATGGATTGTTTCATTGATTTGAGCCATGGATTGATTCATCGATAGATTCATTGATTTGACTCATTGATTTGATTCATAGATTGATTCATTTTTCTGTGTGTGTGTGTGCAATGAAGGGGAGGGGTGGACGGACGAGGCGAGCGACCTGTTTGAGGATCTGTCGCACTGTGCTGAATGGGTGGTGCTTCAGGCCAGGACTGTGGGCTACGTGACTGTGGGGGACAGGCAGAGGCCCTGTGTGCAGCTGATAGACAACAGCACTGTGCCAGTAAGTGAGAGAGAGAGAGACAGAGAGAGAGAGAGTGAGTGTGTGTGTGTGATGTGTGAGTGTGTGTGTGTGATGTGGGCTATGTGACTGTGGGGGACAGGCAGAGGCCCTGTGTGCAGCTCATAGACAACACCACCACGCCGGTATGTGTGTGTGTGTAGGGGGGAGGGGGGGGGGGTTAGAGAGAGAATGAGGAGACAGTGAGAGTGGTGTGTGTGTGTGAGGGAGAGAGAGAGAGAGTGTGTGTGTGTGTATGTGTGTGTGATGTGGTGTGTGATGTGGGCTATGTGACTGTGGGGGACAGGCAGAGGCCCTGTGTGCAGCTGATAGACAACACCACCACACCGGTATGTGTGTGTGTGGAGGGGGGAGGGGAGGAGAGAGAGAGAGGAGAGAGAGAGAGAGAGGAGAGAGAGAGGAGAGGAGAGAGAGAGAGAGAGAGAGAGAGAGAGGAGTGAGTGAGTGAGAGTGTGTGTGTGTGTGTGAGATGTGGGCTGTGTGACTGTGGGGGAGAGACAGAGGCCCTGTGTGCAGCTGATAGACAACAGCACTTCACCAGTATGTGAGTGTGTGTAGGGGGGAGGGGGGGGGGGGTGGTAGAGAGAGAATGAGAGAGTGAGAGTGTGTGTGTGTGTGGGGGAGAGAGAGAGAGAGTGTGTGTATGTGTGTGTGTGTGTGTGTGAGAGAGAGAGAGTGGTGTGTGTGTGTGTGTGTGTATGTGTGTGTGTGTGTGTGTGTGAGAGAGAGAGAGAGAGAGAGTGTGTGTGTATGTGAGAGAGAGAGAGTGTGTGTGTGTGTGTGTGTGTGTGTGTGATGTGGGCTATGTGACTGTGCGGGAGAGGCAGAGGCCCTGTGTACAGCTGATAGATTACAGCACCATGCCGGTATGTGTGTGTGGGGGGAGGGAGGGGAAGGGGGGGGGGCAGGCTGGGACAGGTGGGGGGGGGAGAGAGTGTGTGTGTGTTCAAATTCCTTTTAACGTCTTTTCACAAATTGCGATATGAGATGGTGAGTGTTTGTGTGCGAATGTTTATGTGTGATGTATGTTTGCGTGCGTGCGTGCGTGTGTGTGTGTGTTTGTTGCACTGATCAAACTGGCTATATTCAAAATATGTCAGTACATCTCACTCACACTAAGTAAATGTGGTTCAGACTATGCAGTAACAGTACACAGCACATACACTAACGTCTTGAATGTTTCATCTCTGTCTGTCAGAAGCTGAAGAGAAAAAAAAAACCGCTAGCACCTCAAATCCCTTGTTTCAGCCGACAGACATCGCACAAGCCATGGTGGCCCGGGGCCTTGCATTGTGGGAAGATTCTTCCGCCACCGAGACAGCGCCCCCTGGTGACTCTTCCGCTGCTGCTGCTGCAGCTTCCATGGACTCCGCCCCTTCCGCTGATCTCCCTTCCGCCTTCCACACGGTTAGGCCACAGCTTGTGCCTGACCCCCAGCCTAGTTGACCCTGTTGACCTTGACCTTTGTTGTCTGTGTGGCCTTGAGCAGCTGGTGTGCTGTTTGAATTGTTATTGTTTGTTTGTTGTTGTTGTTGTTGTTGGGACTAGTGTTTGTTTGTTGTTTGTTGTTGTTGAAGTGAGTTGC
>CM060349.1:15286289-15291289 GCA_030674155.1 Stramonita haemastoma
TATATATATATATATATATACATAAGCTTATTCTAGTTGTTTTTCTTGAAATTGTGCACACTTGTCTTTTTTCCTCCTTAAAATGGCAAAAACTGAATCATGAATATAAATTCTTTCTATCCTTCTTCCCTGAGCTCTGCCATGCATGTTTGGATTTCTTTCCCAAATAATACTTATTTCTTAATTTAGGTTGGTTAGTTAGTTTGTTAATTCATCACTCAGTTTTGCTCAATTATTGCATTTTTGATATTCTTGGATTATTACAATGATTATATATCATTACTAGTCCTCTAAGGTAAGGTTGAGGGCAGAAGGAAAAGAGGCAGACCACCAACATCCTACATTGCCAGCATCACTGAGATCTGTGGTCTGGGAGGGCTACAGGAGATTGTAGAACCCAGCAGAGAGAGATGGCGAGCCCTGGTGGCAGGAATGGTGTGATTTAAATGATATCTCTGTGATGGGGACGGGATTATCTCAGTGGTCAGTGCACTTGCTTTCCCCAAGCTAAGGTTAAGCAGCACCATGGTTACCAAGTGGATGGGTGACCGTTTGCACGCCTTGGCTTCAGTACAGTCTCCCAGTTCACCCAGCTGTAAATGGGTACCTGCCCTTTTTAGGGTCAGGGAATGTAAAGCAGTGAGGGAGAGGAAATGGGCGCTGCCCTCAACATGCTGGCCCCCTAGAGAAGCTGAGGTCTACGATGCCTGGTCCCCAACGATCACATAGGTTATGGGACACCTTTAAGTTTTAAGTTAGGGCTATGTTGAATAATGGGGAGCTCTTTAGCTTCTCTGTAACTTTTTCTCTGAATTTTTGGTGCACCTCATAACATCAGGCACAGAAAGTTCAGATGCTATGCTTAAATTTTTTTTTTTTTCTATTCATTTATTCTTTTATATCAGAGCTAATGGAATAAGCACTCATGTGCTTTTTTCCATCCAGTCCCCGTGTGTATGCAGTTTTGTAAATTTTGTCATCTGTTCCCAACAGCACACAATGGTCTACTCTTTTGACAAGCGGAACAGGTTTTAATGCATGTGGTTTACAGTCTCATCCAAAGGACTTTACTGTGGTTTACAGCTCTCACTCTCACATTCCAGCACACCTGCACATTCTGACACACTCTCCTCACAATCAGAACCAGTACCATTCACTTTTTCCACAATGTCCAATGTTCAGGTGTACATACTTTTCTCTTCCTCCTCTGAGCCCCCCTTCCCATTTCTAAGCTAACTAGTGAATCACCATGGAAGTTTTGGCCACAGCACACACTCACTGCTTAAGTTTCGACTTCACAGAGAGGCATATTGGTTCCTCCTCCTTCTAGTTGGTTGCTGGGTGTTACAGGAACAGAAGAGACACACAGGAGTAGTCCTACACACAGATGGTTCAGATAAACCAGACCTTTGAAAAACATTCCTTCTAGAGATCAATGTTATCATAAATACTGGGCGGGGTAGGGTGTGGGACATAACCTGAAGGTGAGGATTCATTTTCTAGTCTTTTTTTTTGGATTTGCTTGTTGTTGTTTTTTTCAGCTCTCGCTCTGTCCCTTGTGAGTTGTGACACGCATTTCTTTCTGTAGACAATGTTGTCTTGTGTTGAAGGGCATTGATTTGAAATTGCAAGGGACAGCCCTAGAGTAACCACAGTCTGAATGCTTCTGCTTTCGATATAAAAGACAGAAAGACATTTATTAAAGCAGATCATTCAGCATACCTTCTAGCTTGACAGAGTCCTTCAACTGGCATCTTGACTGTAAAAAGATGAAAAGATTGCAAAATTTGTAAGAACTGAGGAGTGATCCCTCTTGCTGGCTTCCAGACAAGGGAAGCTACTCAGAGAGATTGATTGATTGATTGTGTTTTGTTTTCAGAAGGTGAAAGAATAAGCATGACAATTGCTTAATTTTTTTATATTTTTTTTTACATCCAGCCTTCTATAACAGTACAAACTAGTCAACGCTAATTAAGAACAACGAATGCAGAAAAATTCCACAAGCATCATTCTGTTTTACAATATTCAAATATGGAACACAGTGTCTTCACCTAACACTTTATTATTGTGTGTGTGTGTGTGTGTGTGTGTGTGTGTGTGTGTGTGTGTGTGTGTGTGTGTGCGTGCGTGCGTGCGTGCGTGCGTGCGTGCGTGCGTGCGTGCGTGCGTGTGAGTGAAGAGAGAGAGAGAGAGAAGAGAGAGAGAGAGAGAGAGAGAGAGAGAGAGAGAGAGAGAGAAGAAGAGAGAGAGAGAGAGAGAGAGAGAGAGTTGACAGATTCTTTTGAAGGAATAATGGGTTTTTGAATTTTTTGAGAATTTCTGATAACAAATTCAATAAAGTTCCTCCTGATTATTTTCAGCTTGATTTGAACAAATCTATCCGAGGCTTTGATAATGCAAATTTGTGAGTTTGTCTTTTCACTATACTTGGAAACAGTTTAATACGTAGGAGAAATCATCTCTGACGTAAGCTTCTTCTGTATCTTTTGTTAACCATGGTGGTTTAGTACTATGTCTGATTCTTTTAGTTTCAAGATTTCATTGGAGCATGCTGGTCACACACACGCACGCACGCACGCACACACACACACACACACACACACACAGATATATATATATATATATATATATATATATATATATATATAGAGAGAGAGAGAGAGAGAGAGAGAGAGAGAGAGAGAGAGAGAGAGAGAGAGAGAGAGAGAGAGAGAGAGAGAGAGAAAACACTGAAATAGTTTAATAGTATTTTAGCTTTAGGCCACAATACAACCAATTGGGGCAACGGGTATAATAATACAGGAACATGCTGATAAATTTTAAAACATACAAAAGTCAAAACGAGAGAGAGAGAGAGAGAGAGAGAGAGAGAGAGAGAGAGAGAGAGAGAGAGAGAGAGAGAGAGAGAGAGAGAGAGAGACAGACAGACAGACAGACAGACAGACAGACAGACAGACAGACAGACAGACAGAGAACCTTTTCACCTTGAATTTCTCCTTCGCAAAGAAAAAAAATTGCAGATTAAGTAACAGTGAAGGACACAGACTTTGAAAAAAAAAACCCACCACAAAAAACTCTACAACCTTTCATTTGCCTAAACCATTCACTCCCTATATGACACCTGCAAGTTGATCAAAGCTTTTTTTTTTCTTTTCTTTTCTCTTCAAGTGAAAAAAATACTGTGATTTGTCGCCTTCAGCCTACTAACCTGGGAAAAGCAAATAGTTCAAAGGTACACTTCATGGTGGTAATGTGTGTGTGGCTAGTGAAGATTTGCAATATTTCATTGGTAGGTACACCTGTGATGCCCTCCGCTTGCTTCACTGTGAGGTAGAAAGTATACAGTGGGTCTGATCTAGGTCTCTGTCTTTCAGGCTGCCAGTCTGTCTGTCTGTCTGTCTGTCTGTCTGTCTGTCTGTCTCTCTCTCTCTCTCTCTCTCTCTCTCTCTCTCTCTCTCTCTCTCTCTCTCTCTCTCTCTCTCTCTCTCTCTCTCTCTCTCCTTTTTGCTTTATTATTTTTTGCTTTGGTATTCCCTTATCAGAGCAAGGACCAAATGAAAAAGAGTATATAAATACTTACTCTATAAACCCTACAACACCTCCTACTAGCCACACAGGATCGTGAAGCATGGAAAAAGATCTCTGTTGCGTCTTCTCTCACGTCCCCCCTACGTCCTTTGGGACATGGGACTGAGACATAGACTCTATAAACCCTTGAAAAATAAAGATTATTCATTCCTTCAGTCAGTCATTCCTGTTTGTCTCTCCATAATATGTCTATGTGTGTCTATGTATCTGTGTATGTCTGCATCTCTGTCTGTCTCTCTGTCTCTGTCTCTGTCTCTCTCTCTCTCTTATATATATATATACCATAAAATCTCTAGCATAAGCCCACCATCTAGCGAACGCCCACCCCCCACTTTGGGCCAAAAGTTGTGCACAGGGGTAACTACCTAGCAAACGCCCACCCTGCTTTTTTCAAAGAGACTATGCTCACTTTCACTAGGATTTGTGCAGACTGTTCTAAAAGTCATCTTTTCCCCCTTCTTTACCTTTTCGTGTTTCTTTCCTTTTTTCTTATTCTTTGTCCCCTCTCCTCACTCCCACCCATCCCCAGAATTACAATTACGTCATGTTTTTTCCACTGACGTCTTTTGTCTGTCAGTGACGTTCCGGTACTTTGACCGGAAGTTGGTTCTTGAATCTCTCTGTGCCATTTTTGCAAAATGCCGAAGCGACTGTCTTACACTGTATCTTTCAAATTGGAAGCCCTCCAGTATCTGGATAACGAAGCAGGTGGGAATGTTTCAGAGTGTGCCCGGGAAGTTTCTGTGGATAGGAAGAGGATCAGGGAATGGAGTGAAAACAGAGATAAACTTGAACAGCAGTACGGAAAAGAAAAAGAAAAACGGAAACTATCTAAAGGACCAGCAGTTAGATCTGAACATGTCGACCAAGGTGTGCTGTATTATCTGGAAGATGAAAGATCTGAAGGCAGGGTATTGCAAACAAGGACCTACAACGGAAAGCGATGGAACTCGCTGGCCTTCTTTGCCTCAAAGTCCCTTTTTTCTATTTTCCTTCACTTCTACTCACACGACCTAACTTATACTTCCGGGGTTTGTATCCACTCAATTACACAGTTGAGAACAAAAATTACTTTGTGCAAAGGGGTCTATCCCTAGCAAACGCCCACCCCCCAATTTTGCCAAAAATCAGTGCACAGGGGGGTGGGCATATACTAGGGATTTTACGGTATATATAACATATATTACATATATTATATACATACACAATACAATAAAATAAAATACAATACAATACAACAGCATAGATAGGTAAAGGATTGGATCATGTTGCATTGCATTGAACTGTATGGCATGGTGTGGCATGATATTGTATTGTATTGTATTGTATTGTATTGTATTGTATCGTTTTAGCGCCTGGGCTTTGTCACAGTTCTTGATTAAACCGTGGACGCTGGGGGCAACAGCAAAGTG
>CM060349.1:15296289-15351289 GCA_030674155.1 Stramonita haemastoma
GCAAGATTCCGCATCGGGGCACATCCAAGTGCCTCACCTTCATGACCATTCTTTGTCCACCAGTGATGGAACTGATGACATGAATGTGTCATCAATTGACTTTGCGAACATGTCCACGTCAGTGTCTGACGTAGAATTTGATGTCACGGATGCACGAAGTTCTTCTGATGTTGATCCCAGGAGTGTATCTGACATGATGACATCATCAATGACAGAGTTTTCGTCAGGAACCATGTCACCAGCCGGGGATTATGTCATTGAAGACTTCCTGATGAAAGCGCTGAAGTCACATCGCCTTGCCAGATCTCATCTCCAGGTGTCGACATTCCATTTTCACAGCAGAATCTGGTTCAAGCTTGAAGTTCTGTGGAAGGGGACAGAAACTCTTCCTGAGCTGACACCTGTTTAGGGGAGACTCCAGAGACCCCCACATTGGGATCTGCATTCATGTCTTTCCCCTCAGACACGACTGTTCCCCAGGGCTTCAGCCAACAGAGTGGCATGGTTTCAGGATCCGCCTGGGACCACTGAAACTCATGACCCACCAGAACCAGAATTAAACCCCACAGACAAGTCCTTTTCCAGTCAAAAGCTGAAGAGGAGGGGACACAGGCTGAAGACAATCTTACTCCTGAACAAGACCAACCTTTGCACAAGGATGACAGCTTGCTCTACACCAAAGAGCGGGGTTATCAATGGAAGAAGGTTCTACCAGAAACCAGATGGTCAAACTTCTGATGAACTGCCTACCAGTGGGCAAACTGAATGTTATGAAACGTGAAAGATCCTAGAAATCGAAGTGACAGCTCTCCCGACAGGTCAAGATGAACAGAACAACCGCCCAAGAAGAAGATAAAGTCCTTGGCTTTGCCCAGTACTGTTTCTGGGTCAACCCTGATGATGTTGACTTCGATGAAGAGAATGCCATTGAAGACCAACAGTTGACTCAGAGAGCTGGGGAAGCAGCTTTGAAGTCAGAAGACCACATCCAAGACAGGACGAATCTCGAAGCGAAGCAGAACAACATGCTGATGGATCAACAGCTTCTGCAGCTGAAACACAACTTTCTGCAGAAGAAACATCCACACTACATGATGCACGTACTACAGTGACAAAACATCAGAGACATTGAGACAGAAGTTATCAAAAATGAACAACATGAGGAAGAATCTTGTCAGGAAAATGTACAAGAAATGAGGCAGACCCTCTGAAGGTTCTGATACCCTTCCTCACAAGGTGGAACATTGACTGAGGGGTCTGATCACCTAGCCACAGACACCGACTCTGCTGAACTACAGAAGCTGACTCTGAAGTTGATCCAGTAACCAAACCGAATCTGTAAGCAGAACTGCTGAACAGAATCCTGGTGACTGATCAAGCCACAGACCTGAAACCTGTGGAAGATCAACCCAGAGACCCAGAAACTGATTTGAGCCAAACAACGAAACCTGACTCTGATACCAAAGTGACATTGAAACATGAAAGTGATACTGACAGACCAGAGGGTACACCAGAAGAAACTTCTATTGCTGTAGATACACCAACTGAAGTGGACTCTTTTGAAGACATTGCTGCTGTACATGATTCCCAGGCTGGAGACATCCCTACATCTCTTGTAGCTCAGGAATCTAGTGTTGATGGCATTTCTACCTCAAGGTTTGAAAGTGAGGAGCACACAGTTGATGACACTGTAGACAGGACCACAGGACCAGACAGTGGTGCATCTGATGCACAGCACATCTCTGAATCTGGTGTTGATGTAATCAGGACCAGCGCTCAAGGCACAACAGAATCTGATGTTGATAAAGAGGATGTCATGGTATCTGTTGCTGCTGGCACCATACAATCAGCTGCTGACGATTTCATGGAATCTGCTGTGGATGACTTCACGCAATCAAGTACAGACAGCATCACTGGAACTGCTGGTGATGACATCATGGAACAGGCTGTTGATGATGATGGCACACATTCTGGTGTAACGGACAGCATGGAGTCTGGTGTGGATGGCAGCATGGAATCTGGTGTGGATGACGCTCCCAAATTTGCTGTTGATATTGCTGAACACCATGCTGACTTCATCAAACCTGCAGTTGAAGACATCATCAGAGGTGATGTTGAAGACGTCACTGAATCTGGTGTGGATGACATTTCTGAACCAAGTTCTGCTGACATCACTGAGTCTGGTGTCGATGGCATTACTGAACCAAGTTCTGCTGACATCACTGAGTCTGGTGTGGATGGCATTACTGAACCAAGTTCTGCTGACATCACTGAGTCTGGTGTGGATGGCATTACTGAACCAAGTTTTGCTGACGTCACTGAGTCTTCTGAGCCAAGTTCTGCTGACATTACTGAATCTGGTGTGGATGGCATTTCTGAACCAGGTTTTGCTGACATCACTAAATCTGGTGTGGATGGCATTACTGAACCAAGTTCTGCTGATGTCACTGAGTTTTCTGAACCAATTTTTGCTGACGTCACTGAATCTGGTGTGGATGGCATTTCTGAACCAAGTTCTGCTGATGTCACTGAGTTTTCTGAACCAATTTCTACTGACGTCACTGAATCTGGTGTGGATGGCAGTTCTGAACCAAGTTCTGCTGATGTCACTGAGTCTTCTGAACCAATTTCTGCTGATGTTACTGAATCTGGTGTGTATAGCATTTCTGAACCACATTCTGCTGACATCACTGAGTCTGGTGTAGATGGCATTACTGAACCAGGTTTTGCTGACATCACTGAGTCTGGTGTCGATGGAATTTCTGAACCCGGTTCTGCTGAAGTCACTGAGTCTAGTGTGGTTGGCATATCTGAACCAGGTTCTGCTGACGTCACTGAGTCTGGTGTGGATGGCATTACTGAACCAAGTTCTGCTGATGTCACTGAGTCTTCTGAACCAAGTTCTGCTGACATCACTGAGTCTGGTGTGGATGGCATTACTGAACCAAGTTCCACTGATGTCACTGAGTCTTCTGAACCAAGTTCTGCTGACATCACTGAGTCTGGTGTGGATGGCATTTCTGAACCAAGTTTCACTCACACCACTGAATCTGGTATAGATGGCATTACTGAACCAAGTTCTGCTGATGTCACTGAGTCTGGTGTGGATGGCATTTCTGAACCAGGCTTTGCTAATGTCACTGAGTCTGGTGTTGAAGACCTCACAGAACCTGCTGCAGTAACAAAGTCTGGGAGTGATGAAACTCCAGAAGACAGTGCGGATGATGCCACAGAATCCAGTGTTGATGGCACAGTCATACCAAGAGTAAGTGTATCCTCAGAATTGATGTATGATACAGAGAAACTTGAACAGGCAGGGTCTGGTGTTGTCACAGAATCTAGTGTTGAGTTTGTGGACAAATCAGAAGTAGACCTTGGTATGGAATCAAGACTTGCTGTAGAGACAATGGCAGAATCAGGACTTGATGTGAACAGAATGACTGAACAAGGCTCTGGGGTGGACCAAATCTCCTCACAGGAATCTGCTGTAGATGGAACCATGGACCAGGATGCTGATGCTGACTGGTTATCTGACACCTCTTCCCTTCAGACAGTCATTCTGTGTGATGAATCAAATGCTGAACGTGAACATAAACGACTTTCCTCAGGCGTATTTGATGAGGTCATGGACAACACATTGACAGATGAAACAATGATAGAAACACAACCGAGAGAAGATTCCACATTAGATGAACAAGTGACTAAGATCATTTCAGAAACAGAGCAAAGACAAAAGACTGATGAAATGCCAGAACAACTGGAAGAACCTGTGATAGGGTCATCCAGTCCAGAAGAGACTGGTACTGAACAAGAACAAACAGACAAGGACTTCAGAGAATCTGAACTAGACCCTTCAGTTACACAATTGGGGCAAACTGAAGAGCATGTGACATTACCACAACATTCCATGGAGACAGAAACACAACAGCTGAAAACTGTAGAGAATGTTGAGGAACAAGAACAAACAGAAGAAAATGTTGCAGAACTAGAACCAGCTGAGGAAATTGTTGCAGAGATCCAAGTACTTGAAGAGCTAGTTGCAGAACCAGAATCAACAGGGGAGCTTTTTGCAGAACTGGAATCAACTGAAAAGACTGTTTCAGAACCGGAATCAACTGAAGAGACTGTTTCAGAACCAGAACCAGTTCACAAGAGGTCTGCACAAGCAGAGCCAACCAAAGAAACTGCTGCAAAACCAGAACCAGTTGAAAACACTGCATCAGAATTGTTATCAACTGAAGAGCTTGTCACAGAACCAACTAAAGATATTTTCCTAGAGCCAGAGTCAACTGAAAAAATTGCTGCAGAACTGGAACCAGCTGAAGAGACTGCAGAACTCCAACAAAGTGAAGACACCATTGTCACACCACAGGCAACCAGTGAGATTCTTCATGAAACAGAACCAAAAGAGGAAACTCTGGAAGAACAAGAACCAAGTGACAAAACTGTTGAGAAAGTATTGACAATTGAAGACGCTGTCTTTAAACAAAAAGAAGCTGAACAGACAGTTGAAGAAACAAGATCAGCTGAAGAAATTGTGCTGAACCAAAGCATGCTGCCACAGAACTAGAACCAGCTGCAGAAGCTTTTGAAAGACAGGAACCAGCTGAAGAACAAACAGCAAGTCAGAGGCAGGTGAGAAAGTTTAACAGAACCAGCAGAAACTGGTCAGGTTGTTTCAGAACTGGAAACACAAGAACAAGTTGCTGCAAAACCAGACATGGAAGACACTGCCTTTGAACCAATCCCAGCTGGAGACACTGATGGAGAATTAGAACCAGCTGAAACAATTGAATGAAGACTGTGACAGAACCACAACCAACTGATGAAATTGCCACAGACTACCACTAAGCTGCAGAGGCGATTGCAGAACAGAACCAAGAGAAGCAATTCCTTCAGATCCCCAACCAGTGAAGAGATTGATGCAGGGCCAGTGGAAACTAAACAGCTGGTTATAGAACCAGACTCAGCTGGAGAGACTGTGAAAAACCAGACCAGTTGACAGGATATCTACACAAGCAGAGCCAATGAAGAAACTGTTGTTTCTCTGCAGAAACTGCTGCAGAACCAGAACTTGTTGAAGACATTGCTTCAGAATTGCCATCAACTGAAACACTGTTGCAGAATCAAAAGCATGAAGAGATGGTAACCAAGTCTGAATCAACTGAAGAGTTTTACAAAACCAGAACCAAAATCAAGCAAACTGAGAGATGATTCTTGAACCAAAGGCAAGAAGTGAGATTCTTGTGAACCAGAACCAATGGAGGAGATTCTTGCCAAACCAGAGCCAAGTGATGGAATTACTGAAAAATCATGTACGACTGTAGAAGTTGCTTTTGAACCAAAAGCAGCTGAAGGGACTGTTGTTGATGAAGAAACTCTTGCACAACATGAGCCATCTGAAGACCTTGATACTGAACCAATGGCAACTGAACAAACTGCTACAGAAGAGGTATTTGCAGAACCCACTGAAGTGACTACTGAAAAACCAGAACCACTGCAATATGTCTACAGAAGCAGAGCCAACTGAAGAAACTGCTGTAAAACCAGAGCAGTTGAGGAGACTTCTGCAGAATTATCATTATCTGAAGACTTGTTGCAAAGCAAAACCAGCTGAAGAGATTATTACAGAATCAGAACTTATTGAAGAGACTGTCACAGAACCAGAACCAACTGAAGAAATTGTTGCAGGATCAGAACAAAGTAAAGAGATCATTGTCACACCAAAGGCAATCAGTGATTTTCTTGCTGAATCAGACCAGCAGAAGAGATTTTGGCAGAACAAGAATCAAGTGAGGATGCCATTGAGAAAGTATTGACAATTGAAGATGTTGTCTTTAAACCAAAAGCAGCTGAAGAGAATGTTACAGAAACAGGACTAACTGAAGGAACGGTGCAGAAACAGAAGCAACTGAAGAGATGACCATACAACCAGAACCAGGTGAAGAAATGTTTCTGAACCAAAGGCTACTGCTGCAGAACTAGACCCAGCTGAAGAGATTGTGAAGTGGCAGAACAAACAGAAGTGATGTTTGTTGAACCTAAGCCAACCAGTGAGATTCTTGACAGAAACAGAGCCAAGTGATGAAAACTATTGACAAACCACTGACAACTGTAGAGGTTGTTTTAACCAAAAGCAGTTGAAGAGACTGTTACTGAACCAGGGCTAACTGAAAAAACAGTTACAGAAATAGAACCAGCTGAGGAGACTGTTGCTGAACCAGAGGAAACTGAACAAACTGCAGCAGAACAAGAACCACCTGAAGAGATGTTTGCAGAACCTGCTGATGAGACTAAAGAAAAACAGAACTTGTTGAAAAGATGTCCACAGAGCCAGAGTCAACTGAAGAGACTGCTGTAGAACCAGAACCAGTTGAAGAAACACAGTGGAATTATCATCAACAAAGGAAAATGCTGCAGAACCAGAACCAACTGAAGAGGTTGTTGCAGAGTCAGAACAAGCTGAAGAGGTGATAGCTGAACCAAAGGCAACCAGTGAGATTGTTGTTGAATTTGAAACAACAGAGACTCTGCAGAACCAGAACCAAGTGACAAACAACTGAGAAACTGTTGACAACTAAGATGTGTTTCTGAACAAAAGGCAGTTAAAGAGTCTGTTACAGAACCAGGGCAACTGAAGAGACTGTTTCAGAAGGAACACTGAAGAGATGCACTGAACAGGATGCCTGGAGAGACTGTACAGAACCTGAATCAATTGAAGAGACAGTTGCAGAACCAGAAAAACCAATGAAGAGACTGTTACAGAAACAGGGATACTGAAGAAACTGCTGACAAAATCCAGAACCAGTTGACAAGGTATCTGCACAAGCAGAGCCAACTGCAGAAACTGATGCAAAACCAGAACCAGTTGAAGACATTGCTTCGAATTCAATCAACTGAAGACACTGTTGCAGAACCAGAACCAACTGAAGATATTGCCACAGAACCAGAACCAACTGAAGAATGATAGATGAACCAAAGGCAATCAGTGAGATTTTTTGCAGAACCAGAGCCAAGATGAAACTCCTGACAAATCAATGTAGGAAACTGTAGAGTGTTGTTTTGTGAACCACAATGCACTGAGAATTGCTGCAGCATGAACAATCAAACAAACTGGCTAAAGAGATTCTTGTAGAACGCACTGAAGTGACTTCAGAAAAATCAGAACCTGTTGAGAAGATGTCTACAGAAACAGAGCAACTGATGAGGCTTCTGCAGAACCAGAACCACTTGAAGAGACTATTGTGGAATTATCACCAACTGAGGATAATGTTACAGTACCAGAACCAGTTGAAGAGATTGTTGCAGAGTCAGATCAAAGTGGAGAGATTGTTGTCAAACCAAAGGCAACCAGTGAGATTGTTGTTGAATTTGAACCAACAGACAAGACTCTTGCAGGATCAGAAACAAGTGACACAACTGAGAAACTGTTGACAACTGAAGGTGGTGTTTCTGAGCCAAAAGCAGTGGAAGAGACTGTTAAAGAACCAGAGACAGCTGAAGAAACTGTTACAGAACCAGGGGTAACTGAACAAACTGTTACAGAACCAGGGGTAACTGATGAGACTGTTGACAAACCAGAACCAGTTGACAAGGTATCTGCACAAGCAGAGCCAACTGCAGAAACTGAAGCAGAATCAGAACCAGTTGAAGACATTGCCTCAGAATTCCAATCAACTGAAGACACCGTTGCAGAACTGGAAGCAACTAAAGAGATTGCCACAGAACCAGAACCAACTGAAGAAATGATAGATGAACCAAAGGCAATCAGTGAGATTCTTGCAGAACCTGAGCCAAGTGATGAAACTCCTGACAAAGCATTGGGAACTGTAGAGGTTGTTTTTGAACCAAAAGCAGCTGAGGAGATTGTTGCTGAACCACATGCAACTGAACAAACTGCAGCAGAACTAGAACTAGCTAAAGAGATACTTGCAGAACCCACTGAAGTGACTTCAGAAAAGCCAAAACCTGTTGAGAAGATGTCTACAGAAACTGAGCCAACTGATGAGGCTTCTGCAGAACCAGAACCACTTGAAGAGACTACTGTGGAATTATCACCAACTGAGGATAATGTTACAGTACCAGAACCAGTTGAAGAGATTGTTGCAGAGTCAGATCAAAGTGGAGAGATTGTTGTCAAACCAAAGGCAACCAGTGAGATTGTTGTTGAATTCGAACCAACAGACAAGACTCTTGCAGGATCAGAAACAAGTGACACAACTGAGAAACTGTTGACAACTGAAGATGGTGTTTCTGAGCCAAAAGCAGTGGAAGAGACTGTTAAAGAACCAGAGACAACTGAAGAAACTGTTACAGAACCAGGGGTAACTGAACAAACTGTTACAGAACCAGGGGTAACTGATGAGACTGTTGACAAACCAGAACCAGTTGACAAGGTATCTGCACAAGCAGAGCCAACTGCAGAAACTGATGCAAAACCAGAACATATTGAAGACATTGCTTCAGAGTTGCAATCAATCGAAGATACTTTTGCAGAATCAAAACCAACTGAAGATATTGCTACAGACCCAGAACCAACTGAAGAGGTGATAGAGGAACCAAAGACAACCAGTGAGATTCTTGCAGAACCAGAGCCAAGTAAGGAAACTCCTGACAAAGCATTGGCAACTGTAGAAGTTGTTTTTGAACCAACAGCAGCTGAGGAGATTGTTGCTGAAGCCCATGCAGTGGAACAAACCGCAGCAGAACTAGAACTGGCTGAAGAGAAGTTTGCAGAACCTGCTGAAGTGACTGCTGAAAATCCAGAACCTTCTGAAGTGACTTCTGAAAATCCAGAACCAGTTGAAATGTCTACAGAACCACAGCCAACTGAAAAGACTGTTTCAGAACCTGAACCAGTTGAAGAAACTACAGTGGAATTGTCATCTATTGAGGATAATGTTACAAAACCAGAACCAATTGAAGAAACTGTTGCAGAGTCAGATCAAAGTCAAGAGATAATTGTCAAACCAAAGGCAACCAGTGAGATTGTTGTTGAATTTGAACCAACAGAGGAGACCCTTGAAGAACCAGAGCCAAGGGACAGAACAACTGACAAACTGTTGACAACTGAAGATGGTGTTTCTGAACAAAAAGCAGCAAAAGAGGCTGTTGCAGAACCAGGAATAACTGAAGAGACTGTTGCAGAACCAGGGACAACTGAAGAGACTGTTGTAAAACCAGAACCAGTCGACAATATGCCTGCACAAGCAGAGCAAACTGAAGAAATTACTGCAGAACCAGAACCAGTTGAAGACATTGCCTCAGAGTTGTTACCAACTGCAGAAACTGCTGCAGTGCCAAAACCAACTGACGAGATTGTTACAGAACCAGAATCAACTGAAGAGGTGATAGTTGAACCAAAGGCAACCAGTGAGATCCTTGCAGAACCAGAGCCAAGTGAGGAAACTCCTGACAAAGCATTGGGAACTGTAGAGGTTGTTTTTGAACCAACAGCAGCTGAGGAGATTGTTGCTGAAGCTGATGCAGTAGAACAAACTGCAGCAGAACTACAACTGGCTGAAGAGAAGTTTGCAGAACCTGCTGAAATGACTACTGAAAATCCAGAACCTGCTGAAGTGACTTCTGAAAATCCAGAACCAGTTGAAATGTCTACAAAACCACAGCCAACTGAAATGACTGTTTCAGAACCAGAACCAGTTGAAGAAACTACTGTGCAATCATTATCTATTGATGATAATGCTGCCAAACCAGAACCTGTCAAAGAGATACTTGCAAAGTCAGATCAAAGTCAAGAGATCATCGTCAAACCAAAGGCAACCAGTGAGATTGTTGTTGAATTTGAACCAACAGAGGAGACCCTGGCAGAACCAGAGCCAAGAGAGAGAACAACTGAGAAACTGTTCACAATTGAAGATAGCGTTTCTGAACCAATAGCAGTTAAAGGGGCTGTTACAGAAGCAAGGACAACTGAAGAGAATGTTACAGAACCAGAATCACCTCAAGAGACTGTTGTAGAACCAGGGAAAACTGAAGAGGCTGTTGCAGAACCAGAATCAATTAAAGAGACTGTTTCAGAACCACACACAACTGAAGAGACTGTTGAAAACACAGAACCAGCTGACAAGATGCCTGCACAAGCAGAGCCAGCTGCAGAAACTGATGCAGAATCAGAACCAGTTGAAGACATTGTCTCAAAGTTGTTACCAAATGCAGAAACTGCTGCAGTGCCAAAACCAACTGAAGAGATTATTACAGAACCAGAACCAACTGAAGAAGTGATAGAGGAACCAAAGGCAACCAGTGAGATTCTTGCAGAACCAGAGCCACAAGATGAAACTCCTGACAAAGCATTGGGAACTGTAGAAGTTGTTTTTGAACCAACAGCAGCTGAGGAGATTGTTGCTGAAGCCGATGCAACTAAACAAACTGCAGCAGAACTAGAACTGGCTCAAGGGATATTTGCAGAACCTGCTGATGAGACTTCAGAAAACCTAGAACCTAATGAGAAGATCTCCACAGAACCAGAACCAACTGAAAAGACTGTTTCAGAACCAGAACTAGTTGAAGAAGCTACTGTGGAATCATTATCAATTGAGGATAATGCTGCAAAACCAGAACCAGTTGAAGAGATTGTTGCAGAGTCAGATCAAAGTGGAGAGATCATTGTCAAACCAAAGGCAACCAGTGAGATTGTTGTTCAATTTGAACCAACAGAGGAGGCCCTGGCAGAATCAGAGCCAATAGACAGAACAACTGAGAAACTGTTGACAATTGAAGATAGTGTTTCTGAGCCAAAAGCAGTTAAAGAGGCTGTTACAGAAGCAAGGACAACTGAAGAGACTATTTCAGAATCAGGGATACCTGGAGACACTGTTGCAGAACCAGAATCACCTCAAGAGACTGTTGTAGAACCAGGGAAACCTGAAGAGACTGTTGCAGAACCAGAATCAGTTAAAGAGACTGTTTCAGAACCACACACAACTGAACAGACTGTTGGAAACACAGAACCAGTTGAGAAGATGCCTGCACAAGCAGAGCCAGCTGCAGAAACTGATGCAGAATCAGAACCAGTTGAAGACATTGCCTCAGAGTTGTTACCAAGTGCAGAAACTGCTGCAGTACCAAAACCAACTGAAGAGATTATTACAGAACCAGAACCAACTGAAGAGGTGATAGAGGAACCAAAGGCAACCAGTGAGATTGTTGCAGAACCAGAGCCACGAGATGAAACTCCTGACAAAGCATTGGGAACTGTAGAAGTTGTTTTTGAACCAACAGCAGCTGAGGAGATTGTTGCTGAAGCTGATGCAACTGAACAAACTGCAGCAGAGCTGGAACTGGCTCAAGGGATATTTGCAAAACCTGCTGATGAGACTTCAGAAAACCTAGAACCTAATGAGAAGATCTCCACAGAACCAGAATCAACTGAAAAGACTGTTTCAGAACCAGAACTAGTTGAAGAAGCTACTGTGGAATCCTTATCAATTGAGGATAATGCTGCAAAACCAGAACCAGTTGAAGAGATTGTTGCAGAGTCAGATCAAAGTGGAGAGATCATTGTCAAACCAAAGGCAACCAGTGAGATTGTTGTTCAATTTGAACCAACAGAGGAGGCCCTGGCAGAATCAGAGCCAATAGACAGAACAACTGAGAAACTGTTGACAATTGAAGATGGTGTTTCTGAGCCAAAAGCAGTTAAAGAGGCTGTTACAGAACCAAGGACAACTGAAGAGAACGTTACAGAAGCAAGGACAACTGAAGAGACTGTTACAGAACCAGAATCACCTCAAGAGGCTGTTGTAGAACCAGGGAAAACTGAAGGGACTGTTGCAGAACCAGAATCAATTAAAGAGACTGTTTCAGAACAACACATAACTGAAGAGACTGTTGAAAACACAGAACCAGTTGAGAAGATGCCTGCACAAGCAGAGCCAGCTGCAGAAACTGATGCAGAATCAGAACCAGCTAAAGACATTGCTTCAGAATTGTTACCAACTGAAGATACTATTGCAGAATCAAAACCAACTGAAGAGATTGCAACAGAACCAGAACCAACTGGAGAGTTAAAAGTTGAACCTAAGGGAACCAGTGAGATTGTTGCAGAACCAGAACCAAGTGATGAAACTCCTGACAAGTCATTGACAACTGTGGAGGTTGTTTTTGAACCAAGAGCAGCTAAAGTGATTGTTATTGAACCTGTGATAACTGAAGAGACAGTCGCAGAAACAGAATCAGCTAAAGACACTTTTGTTGAACCAAAGCTGACAGACCAGACTGCTGTGGAACTAGAACCAGCTGAAGAGAAGTTTGCAGAACCCACCAAAGTGACTGCTCAAATGTCAGAACCATTTGAGATGTCTTCAGAACCACAGCCAACTGAAGAGACTGCTGCAGAACCAATTGTTGATGTTGTTGCAGACCTACCAACAACAGAACAAATTGTTGCAGAGCCTGGACCATCTAAGGAGATGGTTTTGGAACCAACAAAAGACATTGCTGCAGAACACAAACCACTTGAAGAAGCTGTTACAGAACAAGAACCAGTTGACAAGATTATTGCAGAATCTGAGCCAACTGAAGAAATTGCTGCAGAACTGGGACCATCTGAAAGAGAACCAAAATCAAATGAAGAGATAACTACAGAGTCAAAGAAAACTGTAGAGATTACTGTTGAACCAAAAGCAGCTGAAGAGACTCTTGTTGAACCAGAAAAAAACACAGAAACTTTCGCAGAACCAGAATTTAGTGGCAGCTTTTCTGCAAAACCATCAACAACTGAAGAGGTTGTGTCTGAGCCAGGAGCAACTGAAGAGTCAGTTGAACCAAAAGCAGTGGAAGAGACTGTCGCAGAGCCAGAACTATTTAAAGAGATTGTTGCTGAACAAGAGGCTATCGAAGAGGCTGTTACAGGATCAAGACTATCTCCAGAGATCATTACAGAACTCCAATCTACTGAACAGTTTGCAACAGAACCTGTGACAGTTGAAGAAACTGTTGCAGAAATATCAACTACTAAAGAAGCTGTTGCAAAACCAGAACCATCTGAAGAGACTGTTGCAGAACTAGTACCAAGTGATGATGCTGTTGCAAAACCAGAACTAGCTGAAGGCTTTGCTGCAGAATCAACTCAAGTCAGTGTCTATGAACCAGTTCCAGAACCAGAATCAGAATCACCCAAAGATACTGATGCAGAACCACACTCAACTGCAGAGTTTGTCAGCACTTCAGAATCAGCAGAAGAGATTGCTGCAGACTCAATGGCTACTGAAGAGACTGTTGCAAAACCAGAACCAACTGATAAAACTGTTGGAGAGGCAAAACTAACTGAAGACTTCAGTGACATCACAAAACAGGCTGAAGACATCATTGACATCACGAAACAGGCTGAAGACATCACTGACTTCACAAAACAGTCTGAAGGTGATTCTGTAAAGATAGAATATTCCGAAGAGACTGCTGCAGAGCTATATCATTCTAAAGAATCAAAAGACAATGTGGATAGCATGACAAGTACAGAGATTGAGAAAGACACCATGTCTACGAATCAGACAAAAGATATAACTGAAGACAATCAACAAACTGAAGAAAGAGATGGAGTATGCTTCATCATTGAAGACACAGTAGTCTCGGCAGAAGGAACCACTGTCTCCACCAAACCTGGCGTTACACAGGAAGCAGATGTACAGCAGATTCATGCAGAACCTTGTGAAAAAGCTGTAGCAGAATCTGCACAGGTACAGACAACTACGAAACTGTTCAGCCAGTCTGTAGAGGAGTACAGGCCTGAAAACTTTGCCACCTTTGATGAGAGCAGGGCAGAGAGTGTCCAAGTCAACGAAGTCTCCACAGGTTATGTTCCTGAACAGGCTACAGCCCTGCATAGTCAGACAGACTGGTCCACTTCTCAAAGCAGGCCTGGTCCTTTGCTGCATGTTGCTGTGACGGACAATGGTGGAGGATCAGGTCACATCGACATTGGCAGAACTGTGAGCATTGAAGTGGCAAACCGTGTTTGGGCGAACGTCTTCACAGAGCAGTCTGTTCTCCAGACTGAACTCATTGTCCGCTACATCACCAGCTACACTGATGTCATCACGATTGATCTCAATGAACACACTCAAAGTTTAGAAGAAGCTGAAGAAAAACTGAAAATGTCCAAGTTTTCTGCAGCCTACCAAATAGTAGCAGAAGGTGCAGAGATCTACTACACGTGCTCCACAGATTTGATCCAGCGAGTCCTTGCTCCAGTGTCCACCCCTGTCATTGACATTTCAGACATTGATTACTCCAAGAAGTGTGAAGAAATGAAGGTGTGGAGTGGAGAAGAGGTGCATTATAATCTATCCACAGAAGACATTCAAAGACAGGTGGAAACAGAGAGCGGCCCAGCTGAAGCTGATGCTGTGAACACAGAGATTTCAATGACAGAGACTGGTGGTGCTCAGCTGACATACTCTCAGGCAGTTATGGATTCAGAAGTAAGTCCTTATCAAGAATTGTCTGTTACCACTACACAACCTGAAGCTGACTTTTCCTGTACAAAACAAGACTCACAGCCTGTTCCTGATCATTCATTGCTTTTAGATGGAACACTGAGCCAACAAAATGTGCCAGAACTTGATCAGAATGATGCTGCTGACTCCTGCACTGCTGCGACAGAAATAGATTCAAAAGACGTGGACAGTGTGACAGGTGCAGCAGATACTGTGTATTTGTCACAAACCTCAGGCGAGCAAAAAGAACATGATTCAGACCTCCCTGTTCCTTCAAGCCCTGGACGCTCTACAGAAGCAGAATCAGAGACAGTTTTGGAGAGTTTTCAGCAAACCACTACCTCGGTTGACAGTGCAACCTACCACCCAGCTGTGATTTCTTCTTCAGATCAGTATTTCGATGCAGACCACGCTCTGCCCAAGACTACCTCAAGAGAAGAAATCCATGCTCCAACCGAGGCCACGCCAGAAAGTGATGTCATGCACAGGCCTGACAGTCCTGAGTCCTTCCCCACTGAGCTTGGTGACATCACTCAAAGAAGCAAGGACGTCACAGAACGTGACTCACGAAAGGAAACTTCTAAACAAGACCATCAGGATCCTTCAGATGTTCAAAAACTTGGTGCAATGTTCCTTGAGAAACGCACTGATGATGATGCATTAGAAGTGAAACAACCTGAAGAAGGTGAGCATACAGACTCTGATGCAACGCAAAATGAAATGACAGCGTGTGTAGAAAGCCACAGAGAGGTGTCCTCTACCAAGCTAATGGAGGAGGAATTCAGTGAGGAGAACAAGGTAGAGTTTGCTGAAGAAAGCGAGAAAAAAGGAGAGGAAAAGATGTTGCAGAACTGTCATCTGAGAGCAGAGACATCCACATACCTGATGAGACTGGATTCAACAACAGCCCTTGACTGTGTCTGCTCCCAGTGAGAAACAAGAGCAATGTGAAGACAAAGAAGAGGTTGAAAAAGCTTCAGAAAAAGACCATCATTCCGACACAGAAGAATCCCACAGGTCTATGAGGCAAAGGAAATCCACATTGACACTGCTTGACGAGTCAATGCCATTCACAATTTCACCACGCAAGAAGACAGGACAAGGAAGATGAAGGAAAAGCAGAAGAGCCGTAGAAGAAAGCTATAAACCGACAGAAATCCACATTGACACTGCTTTGACCAGTCAATGCCATTCACAATTCCATCAAACGCAAGATGACGAGGACAAGGAAGATGAAGAAAAGCAAAGAGCCTGTAGAAGACAGCTACGAACCGACAGAAATCCACATTGACACTGCTGTGACGCAGTCCAATGCCACACATTCCATCATGCAAGATGAAGGAAGGAAGATGAAGAAAGAAAGAGCCTGAGTAGAAGAAAGCTACACAGACCACAAGAAACCTAGCGAGAGAATGAAGCAGGTGAAAGGTCTCCAGATACCTGAAGAATACAGAACTGAGACCAGAGGACATCCACAGAGAGAACTTGATCTGTCACTGATGATGAATTACTAAAGATCATGGTCATGAGCAAAATGTCCTGAAGATGACGTGATGCACAGACCTGACAGTCCAGACTGGTGGCAGAATCACTGACAGGACTTCACACCTGTGCAGAATGCTGAAAAGACAGGATCAGTCAGCAAACCTGAGTAGCCCTCTTCAGCCAGATGTTTCAAGTGCTGATGCTGAGGTCGGACCTGGCTGAGGACTTGACCCAGACACCAGACTGCACCCTGCACCTGGTGAGAGCTGACAGTCCGATGCTGAGCTGCTGCTGTCCTATGAGAGCACAGACATCCACATCCCTGAGGCAGACTGGATCCAACAACAGCCCTTGACTGTGTCTGCTCCTGCTGAGCAACAACAGCAATGTCCAGAGGAACAAGCAACAGAGGAACACAGCCAGGACACAGATCTCATTCAGACACAGAAGAAATCCCACAGGTCTACGAGGCCAAAGAAATCCACATTGACACTGCTTTGACACAGTCAATGCCATTCACCATTCCATCATGCAAGATGACGAGGACAAGGAAGATGAGGAAACAGCACAAGAGCCTGTAGTAGAAAAAGCTACGAACCGACAGAAATCCACATTGCTGAAAGTGCTGGACTGAATCAGCCTCTGACACAGTCCCACCATCAGATACAGGACGAAGAGAGAAGTGAGTGAAAGACGAAGCAGAAGATGAGAAGTCATCTGGATCTATGAAGCAACGGGAAATCCTGGTTCCGTCATCGAGGGGCTGAAAACCTCTCCTCCATTGACACAGGTGAATGACAAGAATGAGAGGAGGAGGAGGCAGTGAGGAGAAACAGGAGACAAACGTTCCTTCTGTCTAGGAAGAAACATGAACGTGTACAGAACACGAGAGGAGGGCTGTCTTCTTCATCCAAAGCAGAGAAAAGTCCCTGACACTGTCTTCACAGAAAGAACACAGCCGGTGTTGTCGTCCACACACAAGAGACCTGTCCATGACAGTCAGCAGAGGAGAACCCACACAGAATCCACACACAGTGAAGACAGACGTGAGCAGCATTTCTGACGTCATGCCACCAGAGTCTGAAGACGTGGATGAGCGGCCTTGACGTTGGTCCTGTGCAGAAAGAAACCGGTCTAGGATGACGTCACAATCGATCCAGACAGCCCACGACTCTGTGACAGAACGAGACGTCAGCAGTTTGCCTGAAGTCACTACTGTGGAGAGTAAGCAGGAAATGCCGCCGCCATTTGAAGAAGCCTTCAGTGCAGAAGCAGAAATCGACTTTGCCAAGGACTGGACAGAAGCTGAACACGAAGATGTTCTGTGGTGAGATGTGAAAGCCCTGATGCTGAAATCCTCCAGATCAAGCAATGCCATATTCATGGACACAATCTCAATCAACAACAGAAAAAGTTGTGGAGACAGTGAAGGAAGAGAGGATATCCAGGCTGAAGCAGAGCTGAAGAAGACATTGCAGACATCTGAAGAACTACAAGACTTAGAAGCCACACAGGCAGTCCCAAAATACAAATCTTGAACATCACAGTAGTTGATGATCTAATGTCAGAAGAGTGGATACTGAGCACACTTAACCTTGAAGATGATGTCATACACAGACCTGACAGTCCAGACTCGTGGCAGAATGCTCTGACCAGAAGACTTCACACCTGTCCAGGAGGCTGAAAGACAGGTCAGTCAGCACGTGGTGCCTTTCAGCCAGGTGTTCAGTGCTGATGCTGAGGTGGACCTGGCTGAGGACTTGACCCAGACACCAGACTGCACCCTGCACCTGGTGAGAGCTGACAGTCCTGATGCTGAGCTGCTGCTGTCCTATGAGAGCACAGACATCCACATCCCTGAGGCAGACTGGATCCAACAACAGCCCTTGACTGTGTCTGCTCCTGCTGAGCAACAACAGCAATGTCCAGAGGAACAAGCAACAGAGGAACAACATCCAGGACACAGAGCGTCATTCAGATACAGAAGAAATCCCACAGGTCTAGAGGCAAAAGAAATCCACATTGACACTGCTTTGACACAGTCAATGCCATTCACAATTCCATCCATGCAAGATGACAAGGACAAGGAAGATGAGGAAAAGCAAAGAGCCTGTAGAGAAGAAAGCTACGAATCGAGAGAAATCCACATTGACATGCTTTGACACAGTCAATGCCATTCACAATTCCACCAACCAAGTTGACGAGGGCAAGGAAGATGAGGAAATAGCAGAAGAGCCTGTAGAAGAGAGCTATGAACCAACAGAAATCCACATTGACAGTGCTTTGACACAGTCAATGCCATTCACAATTCCATCCACGCAAATGTGAGGACAAGGAAGATGAGGAAACAGCACAAGAACCTGTAGTAGAAGAAAGCTACGAACCGACAGAAATCCATTGCTGAAAGTGACTGGAGTGAACAGCGCCTCTGACACAGGGCCCACCATCAGATACAGGACGAAGAGAGAAGTGAAGTGAAAGACGAAGCAGAGATGAAGAGTCATCTGGATCGTATGAAGCACAGGAAATCCTGGTTCCGTCATCTGACTGGACTGAGACCTCTCCTCCACTGACACAGGCTGAGATGGACAAAGAAAGAGAGGAGAGGAGGGCAGAGAGGGAGAAACGAGGGAGGACAAAACCTGTTCCTTCTGTCCTAGAAGAACACACTGACACTGGTGTAGCAGAAGAGGAGGAGGAGGGGCTGGTCTTCTTCTCCAGAAGCAGAAGAAAAGTCCCTGACACTGTCTTCACCAGAAAGCAAAACAGCTGGTGTTGCCGTCCACACACAAGAGACCCTCCATGACAGTCAGCAGAGGGAAGAACCCACACAGACATCCACACCCAGTGAAGACAGACGTGAGCAGCAGTTTCTGACGTCTATGCACACAGAGTCTGAAGACGTGGACGTTGGCCTTTCTGACGTTGGTCCTGCGAGAAAGAAACCGGTCCTGAGGATGACGTCACTGATCGTCCAGACAGCCCCGACTCTGTGACAGAACGAGACGTCAGCAGTTTGCCTGAAGTCACTGCTGTGGAGAGTCAGCAGGAAATGCCGCCGCCATTTGAAGAAGCCTTCAGTGAAGAAGCAGAAATAGACTTTGCCAAGGACTGGACAGAACCTGAACACGATGATGTTCTGTGGTGAGATGTGAAAGCCCTGATGCTGAAATCCTCCAGAAGAGCAATGCCATATTCATGGACACAATCTCAATAAACAGAAAAAGTCGTGGAGACATTCAAGGAAGAGATTATATCCAGGCTGAAGCAGAGCTGAGAAAGACATTGCAGACATCTGAAGAACTACAAGACTCAGAAGCACACAGGAGTCCCACACAAAACTGAAATCGTCACTGAGTCTGATGAATCAATGACAGAAGAGTGGATCTGAGCCACAACTGGTCTCTGATGATGACCTGATGCACAGACCTGACAGTCCAGCCTCGGTGGCAGAATGCACTGACCACGACTTCACACCTGTCCAGGATGCTGAAAGACAGGTCAGTCAGCACCTGCTGCCTTTCAGCCAGGTGTTCAGTGCTGATGCTGAGGTGGACCTGGCTGAGGACTTGACCCAGACACCAGACTGCACCCTGCACCTAGTGAGAGCTGACAGTCCTGATGCTGAGCTGCTGCTGTCCTATGAGAGCACAGACATCCACATCCCTGAGGCAGACTGGATCCAACAACAACCCTTGACTGTGTCTGCTCCTGCTGAGCAACAACAGCAATGTCCAGAGGAACAAGGAACAGAGGAACACAGCCAGGACACAGAGCGTCATTCAGACACAGAAGAAATCCCACAGGTCTATGAGGCCAAAGAAATCCACATTGACACTGCTTTGACACAGTCAATGCCATTCACAATTCCATCCATGCAGATGACGAGGACAAGGAAGATGAGGAAAGAGCACAAGAACCTGTTGTAGAAGAAAGCTACGAACCGACAGAAATCCACATTGACACTGCTTTGACACAGTCAATGCCATTCACAATTCCATCCACGCAAGATGACGAGGACAAGGAAGATGGGGAAACAGCACAAGAGGCTGTAGAGGAAGAAAGCTACGAACCGACAGAAATCCACATAGCTGAAAGTGACTGGAGTGAATCAGCGCCTCTGACACAGGGCCCACCATCAGATACAGACGAAGAGAGAAGTGAAGTGAAAGACGAAGCAGAAGATGAAGAGTCATCTGGATCGTATGAAGCACAGGAAATCCTGGTTCCGTCATCTGACTGGACTGAGACCACTCCTCCACTGACACAGGCTGAGATGGACAAAGAAAGAGAGGAGGAGGGCAGAGAGGGAGAAACGAGGGAGGACAAACCTGTTCCTTCTGTCCTAGAAGAACACACTGACACTGTGGTAACAGAAGAGGAGGAGGAGGGGCTGGTCTTCTTCTTCCTCCAGAAGCAGAAGAAAAGTCCCTGACACTGTCTTCAGCAGAAAGCAAAACAGCTGGTGTTGCTGTCCACACACAAGAGACCCTCCATGACAGTCAGCAGAGGAAGAACCCACACAGACTCCACACCAGTGAAGACAGATGTGAGGAGCAGTTTCTGATGTCTATGCACACAGAGTCTGAAGACGTGGACGTTGGCCTTTCTGACGTTGGTTCTGTGGAGAAAGAAACTGGTCCTGAAGATGACGTCACTGATCGTCCAGACAGCCCAGACTCTGTGACAGAACGAGACGTCAGCAGTTTGCCTGAAGTCACAACTGTGGAGAGTCAGCAGGAAATGCTGCCGCCTTTGAAGAAGCCTTCCGTAAAGAAGCAGAAATCGACTTTGCAAGGACTTGACAGAAGCTGAACCGAAGATGTTGCTTTAGTGAGATGTGAAAGTCCTGATGCTGAAATCCTTCCAGAGGAAGCAATCCCATATTCAGTGCACGAAATCTCAATCACAACAGAAAAAGTTGTGGAGACAGTGGAGGAAGAGAGTTATATCCAGGCTGAAGCAGAGCTGAGGAAGACATTGCAGACATCTGAAGAACTACAAGACTCAGAAACCACACAGGGTAGTTCTGAAATTCAATATCTTGAAAACGTCACAGACTCTGATGAATCAATGACAGAAGATGTTGATACTGAGCTGCAGTTAAACATTGAAGATGATGTCATGTACAGACCTGACAGTCCAGACTCAGTGGCAGAATGCTCTGACCAGGAGACTTCACACCTGTCCAGGATGCTGAAAGACGGGTCAGTCAGCACCTGCTGCCTTTCAGCCAGGTGTTCAGTGCTGATGCTGAGGTGGACCTGGCTGAGGACTTGACCCAGACACCAGACTGCACCCTGCACCTGGTGAGAGCTGACAGTCCTGATGCTGAGCTGCTGCTGTCCTATGAGAGCACAGACATCCACATCCCTGAGGCACACTGGATCCAACAACAGCCCTTGACTGTGTCTGCTCCTGCTGACCAACAACAGCAATGTCCAGAGGAACAAGCAACAAAGGAACACATCCAGGACACACATCGTCATTCAGACACAGAAGAAATCCACTGGTCTACGAGGCCAAAGAAATCCACATTGACACTGCTTTGACACAGTCAATGCCATTCACAGTTCCATCCACGCAAGATGACGAGGACAAGGAAGATGAGGACACAGCACAAGAGCCTGTAGAAGAAGAAAGCTACGAACCGACAGAAATCCACATTGCTGAAAGTGACTGGAGTGAATCAGCACCTCTGACACAGGGCCCACCATCAGATACAGACGAAGAGAGAAGTGAAGTGAAAGACGAAGCAGAAGATGAAGAGTCATCTGGATCGTATGAAGCACAGGAAATCCTGGTTCCGTCATCTGACTGGACTGAGACCACTCCTCCACTGACACAGGCTGAGATGGACAAAGAAAGAGAGGAGGAGGGCAGAGAGGGAGAAACGATGGAGGACAAACCTGTTTCTTCTGTCCTAGAAGAACACACTGACACTGATGTAGCAGAAGAGGAGGAGGGGGGCTGGTCTTCTTCTTCCTCCAGAAGCAGAAGAAAAGTCCCTGACACTGTCTTCACCAGAAAGCAAAACAGCCGGTGTTGCCGTCCACTCACAAGAGACCCTCCATGACAGTCAGCAGAGGGAAGAACCCACACAGACATCCACATCCAGTGAAGACAGACGTGAGCAGCAGTTTCTGACGTCTATGCACACAGAGTCTGAAGACGTGGACGTGGGCCTTTCTGACTTTGATTCTGCGAAGAAAGAAACCGGTCTTGAGGATGACGTCACTGATCGTCCAGACAGCCCTGACTCTGTGACAGAACAAAACGTCAGCAGTTTGCCTGAAGTCACTACTGTGGAGAGTCAGCAGGAAATGCTGCCGCCATTTGAAGAAGCCTTCAGTGAAGAAGCAGAAATCGACTTTGCCAAGGACTTGACAGAACCTGAACACGAAGATCTTGCTGTGGTGAGATGTGAAAGCCCTGATGCTGAAATCCTTCCAGAAGCAGCAATGCCATATTCAGTGGATGCAATCTCAATCACAACAGAAAAAGTGGTGGAGACAGTTAAGGAAGAGTGTTATATCCAGGCTGAAGCAGAGCTGATGAAGACATTACAGGAATCTGAAGAACTACAAGACTCAGAAGACACACAGGACAGTCCCACAATACATGAAAACGTCACTGAGTCTGATGAATCAATGACAGAAGATGTGAATACTGAATTACAGCTGGTTTCTGAAGATGACGTCATGCACAGACCTGAAAGTCCAGACTCAGTGGCAGAATGCACTGACCAGGAAGACTTCACACCTGTCCAGGAGGCTGAAAGACAGGTCAATCAGCACCTGCTGCCTTTCAGCCAGGTGTTCAGTGCTGATGCTGAGGTGGACCTGGCTGAGGACTTGACCCAGACACCAGACTGCACCCTGCACCTGGTGAGAGCTGACAGTCCTGATGCTGAGCTGCTGCTGTCCTATGAGAGCACAGACATCCACATCCCTGAGGCAGACTGGATCCAACAACAGCCCTTGACTGTGTCTGCTCCTGCTGAGCAACAACAGCAATGTCCAGAGGAACAAGCAACAGAGGAACACAGCCAGGACACAGAGCATCATTCAGACACAGAAGAAATCCCACAGGTGTATGAGGCAAAAGAAATCCACATTGACACTGCTTTGACACAGTCAATGCCATTCACAATTCCATCCACGCAAGATGACGAGGACAAGGAAGATGAGGAAACAGCACAAGAGCCTGTAGAAGAAGAAAGCTACGAACCGACAGAAATCCACATAGCTGAAAGTGACTGGAGTGAATCAGCGCCTCTGACACAGGGCCCACCATCAGATACAGACAAAGAGAGAAGTGAAGTGAAAGACGAAGCAGAAGATGAAGAGTCATCAGGATCGTATGAAGCACAGGAAATCCTGGTTCCGTCATCTGAATGGACTGAGACCAGACCACTGACACAGGCTGAGCAGGACAAATCTGAAGCAGATCTGAGGGAGATTCTCCAAACATCTGAAGAACTACAAGAGACTGAAGACACAGAGGACACTCCCACAGTAGAAAGCCTTGAACCTGTCATTGAGTCTGATGAAGTATTAATGGATGAGTTGGATGCTGAGTCACAACTGGTCCTTGAAGATGACGTCATGCACAGACCTGACAGTCCAGACTCGGTGGCAGAATGCACTGACCAGGATGACTTCACACCTGTCCAGGAGGCTGAAAGACAGGTCAGTCAGCACCTGCTGCCTTTCAGCCAGGTGTTCAGTGCTGATGCTGAGGTGGACCTGGCTGAGGACTTGACCCAGACACCAGACTGCACCCTGCACCTGGTGAGAGCTGACAGTCCTGATGCTGAGCTGCTGCTGTCCTATGAGAGCACAGACATCCACATCCCTGAGGCAGACTGGATCCAACAGCAGCCCTTGACTGTGTCTGCTCCTGCTGAGCAACAACAGCAATGTCCAGAGGAACAAGCAACAGAGGAAATCATCCAGGACACAGAGCCTCATTCAGACACAGAAGAAATCCCACAGGTCTACGAGGCAAAAGAAATCCACATTGACACTGCTTTGACACAGTCAATGCCATTCACAATTTCATCCACGCAAGATGACGAGAACAAGGAAGATGAAGAAAGAGCAGAAGAACCTGTAGTAGAAGAAAGCTACGAACCGACAGAAATCCACATTGCTGAAAGTGACTGGAGTGAATCAGCGCCTCTGACACAGGGCCCACCATCAGATACAGACCAAGAGAGAAGTGGAGTGAAAGATGAAGCAGAAGATGAAGAGTCATCTGGATCGTATGAAGCCCAGGAAATCCTGGTTCCGTCATCTGACTGGACTGAGACCAGTCCTCCACTGACACAGTCTGAGATCGACAAAGAAAGAGAGGAGGAGGAGGGCAGAGAGGGAGAAACGAGGGAGGACAAACCTGTTCCTTCTGTCCTAGAAGAACACACTGACACTGTTGTAGTAGCAGAAGAGGAGGAGGAGGGGGCTGGTCTTCTTCTTCTTCCAGAAGCAGAAGAAAAGTCCCTGACACTGTCTTCACCAGAAAGCAAAACAGCCGGTGTTGCCGTCCACACACAAGAGACCCTCCATGACAGTCAGCAGAGGGAAGAACCCACACAGACATCCACACCCAGTAAAGACAGACGTGAGGAGCAGTTTCTGACGTCTATGCACACAGAGTCTGAAGACGTGGACGTTGGCCTTTCTGACGTTGGTCCTGCGGAGAAAGAAACCGGTCGTGAGGATGACGTCACTGATCGTCCAGACAGCCCAGACTCTGTGACAGAACGAGACGTCAGCAGTTTGCCTGAAGTCACTGCTGTGGAGAGTCAGCAGGAAATGCTGCCGCCATTTGAAGAAGCCTTCAGTGAAGAAGCAGAAATAGACTTTGCCAAGGACTTGACAGAACCTGAACACAAAGATGTTGCTGTGGTGAGATGTGAAAGCCCTGATGCTGAAATACCCCCAGAGGCAGCAATACCATATTCAGTGGACACAATCTCAATCACAACAGAAAAAGTTGTGGAGACAGTGAAGGAAGAGAGTTATATCCAGGCTGAAGCAGACCTGAGGAAGACATTGCAGACATCTGAAGAACTACAAGACTCAGAAGCCACACAGGACAGTTCCAAAATACAAAATCTTGAAGCTGTGACTGAGTCTGATGAATCAATGACAAAAGATGTTCATTCTGAGTCACAGCCAATCCTTGAAGATGACGTCATGCACAGACCTGACAGTCCAGACTCGGTGGCAGAATGCACTGACCAGGATGACTTCACACCTGTCCAGGATGCTGAAAGCCAGGTCAGTCAGCACCTGCTGCCTTTCAGCCAGGTGTTCAGTGCTGATGCTGAGGTGGACCTGGCTGAGGACTTGACCCAGACACCAGACTGCACCCTGCACCTGGTGAGAGCTGACAGTCCTGATGCTGAGCTGCTGCTGTCCTATGAGAGCACAGACATCCACATCCCTGAGGCAGACTGGATCCAACAACAGCCCTTGACTGTGTCTGCTCCTGCTGAGCAACAACAGCAATGTCCAGAGGAACAAGCAACAGAGGAACACATCCAGGACACACATCCTCATTCAGACACAGAGGAAATCCCACAGGTCTACGAGGCAAAAGAAATCCACATTGACACTGCTTTGACACAGTCAATGCCATTCACCATTCCATCCATGCAAGATGACGAGGACAAGGAAGATGAGGAAACAGCACAAGAGCCTGTAGAAGAAGAAAGCTACGAACCGACAGAAATCCACATTGCTGAAAGTGACTGGAGTGAATCAGCGCCTCTGACACAGGGCCCATCATCAGATACAGATGAAGAGAGAAGTGAAGTGAAAGACGAAGCAGAAGATGAAGAGTCATCTGGATTGTATGAAGTACAGGAAATCCTGGTTCCGTCATCAGACTGCACTGAGACCACTCCATTGACACAGACTGAGCAGGACAGAACTGAAGCAGATCTGAGGGAGATTCTCCAAACATCTGAAGAACTACAAGAGACTGGAGACACAGAGGACACTCCCACAGTAGAATGCCTTGAACCTGTCCCTGAGTCTGATGAATTATTAATGGATGAGTTGGACACTGAGCCACAGTTGGTCCTTGAAGATGACGTCATGCACAGACCTGACAGTCCAGACTCGGTGGCAGAATGCACTGACCACGACTTCACACCTGTCCAGGACACTGAAAGACAGGTCAGTCAGCACCTGCTGCCTTTCAGCCAGGTGTTCAGCGCTGATGCTGAGGTGGACCTGGCTGAGGACTTGACCCAGACACCAGACTGCACCCTGCACCTGGTGAGAGCTGACAGTCCTGATGCTGAGCTGCTGCTGTCCTATGAGAGCACAGACATCCACATCCCTGAGGCAGACTGGATCCAACAACAGCCCTTGACTGTGTCTGCTCCTGCTGACCAACAACAGCAATGTCCAGAGGAACAAGCAACAGAGGAACACAGCGAGGACACAGAGCGTCATTCAGACACAGAGGAAATCCCACAGGTGTATGAGGCAAAAGAAATCCACATTGACACTGCTTTGACTCAGTCAATGCCATTCACAATTCCATCCACGCAAGATGACGAGGACAAGGAAGATGAGGAAATAGCAGAAGAGCCTGTAGAAGAAGAAAGCTACGAACCGACAGAAATCCACATTGCTGAAAGTGACTGGAGTGAATCAGCGCCTCTGACACAGGGCCCACCATCAGATACAGACGAAGAGAGAAGTGAAGTGAAAGACGAAGCAGAAGATGAAGAGTCATCTGGATCATATGAAGCACAGGAAATCCGGGTTCCGTCATCTGACTGGACTGAGACCAGTCCTCCACTGACACAGGCTGAGATGGACAAAGAAAGAGAGGAGGAGGAGGGCAGAGAGGGAGAAACGAGGGAGGACAAACCTGTTCCTTCTGTCCTAGAAGAACACACTGACACTGTGGTAGCAGAAGAGGAGGAGGAGGGGGCTGGGCTTCTTCTTCTTCCAGAACCAGAAGAAAAGTCCCTGACACTGTCTTCAGCAGAAAGCAAATCAGCCGGTGTTGCCGTCTACACACAAGAGACCCTCCATGACAGTCAGCAGAGGGAAGAACCCACACAGACATCCACATCCAGTGAAGACAGACGTGAGCAGCAGTTTCTGACGTCTATGCACACAGAGTCTGAAGAAGTGGACGTCGGCCTTTCTGACATTGGTCCTGTGGAGAACGAAACTGGTCCTGAGCATGACGTCACTGATCGTCCAGACAGCCCAGACTCTGTGACAGAACGAGACGTCAGCAGTTTGCCTGAAGTCACTACTGTGGAGAGTCAGCAGGAAATGCTGCCGCCATTTGAGGAAGCCTTCAGTGAAGAGGCAGAAATAGACTTTGCCAAGGACTTGACAGAAGCTGAACACGAAGATGTTGCTGTGGTGAGATGTGAAAGCCCTGATGCTGAAATCCTTCCAGAACAAGTAATCCCATATTCAGTGGACACAATCTCAATCACAACAGAAAAAGTTGTGGAGACAGTGAAGGAAGAGAGTGATATCCAGGCTGAAGCAGAGCTGAGGAAGAACTTGCAGACATCTGAAGAACTACAAGACTCAGAAGACACACAGGACAGTCTCACAATACATGAAAACGTCACTGAGTCTGATGAATCAATGACAGAAAATATGGATACTGAATTACAGCTGGTTTCTGAAGATGACGTCATGCACAGACCTGACAGTCCAGACTCGGTGGCAGAATGCACTGACCACGACTTCACACCTGTCCAGGATGCTGAAAGCCAGGTCAGTCAGCACCTGCTGCCTTTCAGCCAGGTGTTCAGTGCTGATGCTGAGGTGGACCTGGCTGAGGACTTGACCCAGACACCAGACTGCACCCTGCACCTGGTGAGAGCTGACAGTCCTGATGCTGAGCTGCTGCTGTCCTATGAGAGCACAGACATCCACATCCCTGAGGCAGACTGGATCCAACAACAGCCCTTGACTGTGTCTGCTCCTGCTGAGCAACAACAGCAATGTCCAGAGGAACAAGCAACAGAGGAACACAGCCAGGACACAGAGCGTCATTCAGACACAGAAGAAATCCCACAGGTCTACGAGGCCAAAGAAATCCACATTGACACTGCTCTGACTCAGTCAATGCCATTCACAGTTCCATCAACGCAAGATGACGAGGACAAGGAAGATGAGGAAACTGCAGAAGAGCCTGTAGAAGAAGAAAGCTACGAACCGACAGAAATCCACATTGCTGAAAGTGACTGGAGTGAATCAGCGCCTCTGACACAGGGCCCACCATCAGATACAGACGAAGAGAGAAGTGAAGTGAAAGACGAAGCAGAAGATGAAGAGTCATCTGGATCGTATGAAGCCCAGGAAATCCTGGTTCCGTCATCTGACTGGACTGAGAACACTCCTTCACTGACACAGGCTCAGATGGACAAAGAAAGAGAGGAGGAGGGCAGAGAGGGAGAAACGAGGGACCACAAACCTGTTCCTTCTGTTCTAGAAGAACACACTGACACTGTGGTAGCAGAAGAGGAGGAGGAGGGGGCTGGGCTTCTTCTTCTTCCAGAAGCAGAAGAAAAGTCCCTGACACTGTCTTCACCAGAAAGCAAAACAGCCGGTGTTGCCGTCCACACACAAGAGACCCTCCATGACAGTCAGCAGAGGGAAGAACCCACACAGACATCCACATCCAGTGAAGACAGACGTGATAAGCAGTTTCTGACGTCTATGCACACAGAGTCTGGAGAGGTGGACGTCGGCCTTTCAGACGTTGGTCCTGTGGAGAAAGAAACCGGTCCTGAGGATGACGTCACTGATCGTCCAGACAGCCCAGACTCTGTGACAGAACACGACGTCAGCAGTCTGCCTGAAGTCACTACTGTGGAGAGTCAGCAGGAAATGCTGCCGCCATTTGAAGAAGCCTTCAGTGAAGAAGCAGAAATAGACTTTGCCAAGGACTTGACAGAACCTGAACACAAAGATGTTGCTGTGGTGAGATGTGAAAGCCCTGATGCTGAAATCCTTCCAGAACAAGTAATCCCATATTCAGTGGACACAATCTCAATAACAACAGAAAAAGTTGTGGAGACAGTCAAGGAAGAGAGTTATATCCAAGCTGAAGCAGAGCTGAGTAAGACATTGCAGGAATCTGAAGAACTACAAGACTCAGAAGACACACAGGACAGTCCCACAATACATGAAAACGTCACTGAGTCTGATGAATCAATGACAGAAGATGTGAATACTGAATTACAGCTGGTTTCTGAAGATGACGTCATGCACAGACCTGACAGTCCAGACTCGGTGGCAGAATGCACTGACCAGGACTTCACACCTGTCCAGGATGCCAAAAGACAGGTCAGTCAGCACCTGCTGCCTTTCAGCCAGGTGTTCAGTGCTGATGCTGAGGTGGACCTGGCTGAGGACTTGACCCAGACACCAGACTGCACCCTGCACCTGGTGAGAGCTGACAGTCCTGATGCTGAGCTGCTGCTGTCCTATGAGAGCACAGACATCCACATCCCTGAGGCAGACTGGATCCAACAACAGCCCTTGACTGTGTCTGCTCCTGCTGAGCAACAACAGCCATGTCCAGAGGAACAAGCAACAGAGGAACACAGCCAGGACACAGAGCGTCATTCAGACACAGAAGAAATCCCACAGGTCTACGAGGCCAAAGAAATCCACATTGACACTGCTTTGACACAGTCAGTGCCATTCACAATTCCATCCATACAAGATGACGAAGACAAGGAAGATGAGAAAACAGCAGAAGAGCCTGTAGTAGAAGAAGAAAGCTACGAACCGACAGAAATCCACATTGCTGAAAGTGACTGGAGTGAATCAGCGCCTCTGACACAGGGCCCACCATCAGATACAGACGAAGAGAGAAGTGAAGTGAAAGACGAAGCAGAAGAGGATGAGTCATCTGGATCGTATGAAGCACAGGAAATCCTGGTTCCGTCATCTGACTGGACTGAGACAGCTCTTGACTTGTCTTCACGTGCTGAGAGACAGACACAGGGGTTGCCAGAGACCGAGGCCAAACCAGAAGATAGTGAGGAGGGAATGGAAGACTCAGAGAAAGAGAAGACTGAATACCAACAGGAAGACATTTCTGCAGAAGAAGAAAAGGAAAAAGAAGATGAGACTCCTGACAGCTACGAACCTGAAGAAATACAGATAGAAGACAAGGACTGGTCTGAGAGTGCTCCCTTCACTGTTCCTGTGACTGAAGACAAACCAGAAGATGGTGAAGACAGGACAGAAGAAACACAGGAGGAGGTCATTCCAGAGAACTACGAACCCCAGGAGATCCACATCCATGACACTGACTGGGGACAGGCTGTTCCTTTCACCTCCCACACCCCTGAAGAGAAAACTGAACCTGCAGACGATGCAACAGCAAGAGAAGATCAAGATGAAACCCAAACAAAAGAGCACATCCCTGAAAATGTTGAAGCTCTGGAAGCTGAGATTCCAGACAGCTTCGAACCTGAAGAAATACAGATAGAAGACAAAGACTGGTCTGAGAGTGCTCCCTTCACTGTTCCTGTGACTGAGAAGACACCAGAGGATGGTGAAGAGGTGATGGAAGACACAGAGGAAGAAGTCACCCCAGAGAACTATGAACCCCAAGAACTTCACGTCCCACACAGTGAGTGGGGACAGGCTGTTCCTTTCACCTCCCACATCCCTGAAGAGAAACCTGAGCCTGAAGACACTGCAACAGCTTCAGAAGATGGACAGAGAAGCACGGATGAGGAACTGACCCCAGAAACTTACGAAGCCAAAGAAATTCAAATCCCAGACACTGACTGGCAGGGTGAAGCCCCTTTGACATCGTCTGCATCTGGGGTTGAAACACAGCGAGAGGACTTTGGAGCAGCAACAACCGCTGAAGAAGAACTGATCCCAGAAAGTGAGGAACCTCAGGAGAGTGAGATTCCTGACACTGACAGGTCAGACAGTGTTCCTTTCAAAGATTCAGCAGTGGAGGAGGAAATTCAGGCTGATGAACTAGTCATGAAAGCTGCAGAAAAAGAGATGGCCACTCTAACCCCAGAACCTGAGGAACCCCAGACAGCTACAGCTCTTGACATGTCCTCGAGTACTGAGAGACAGACACAGGATTTGACAGAAACTCTGCTGGAAGCAACAAGTACTGAAGCAGAATTGACATGTCCTGTCTCTACAGCTGAAGAAAGGAGTGCTCAGGAAACTCCTGCTTCTTCAGTGTGTTCTGTCATCGAAGATCAGCAGGAAGATATTCCAGCAACCACGGAAGAAGCACCAGCACAGGAAGAAGAAAGAGAGGACAGGGAGGAGGAGGAGGAGGATGAGAAGGAGGAGGAGCAGGAAGAAGAAGAAGAAGAAGAAGAAGAAGAAGAAGAAGAAGAACAACAACAACAACAACAACAACAAGTGCTCCGAGAAACCTATGAGGAGATAATGGAAAACTCAGAGGAAGAGAAGACTGGATACCAACAGGAAGACATTTCTGCAGTCTTGATGGAATCTTCAGCACCAGAAGAAGAAAGCAAATCAGAAGAAGAAGAAAAGGAAAAAGAAGATGAGGTTCCAGAAGCCTACGAACCTGAAGAAATACAGATAGAAGACAAAGACTGGTCTGAAAGTGCTCCCCTCACAGTTCCTGTGACTGAAGACAAACCAGAGGATGGTGAAGACAGGACAGAAGAAACACAGGAGGAAGTCATTCCAGAGAACTATGAACCCCAGGAGATCCACATCCAAGACACTGACTGGGGACAGGCTGTTCCTTTCACCTCCCACACCCCTGAAGAGACTCCAGAGCCTGAAGATGCTGCAACAGCTAGAGTAGCAAAAGAAAGTGAAGAAAAAAATCTCACTTCAGAAATGTTCGATTCCGAGAAAGATGAGATTCCAGAAACCTATGAACCTGAAGAAATACAGATAGAAGACAAGGACTGGTCTGAGAGTGCTCCTTTCACTGTTCCTGTGACTGAGGACAAACCAGAGGATGGTGAAAAAGTTACAGAAGACACAGAAGAAGAAGTCATTCCAGAGAACTGTGAACCCCAAGAAATCCACATCCCACACAGCGAGTGGGGACAGGCTGTTCCTTTGACCTCCCACCTTCAGGAAGAAAAAGCTGACTCTGAAGATACTACAGAAGTTGCAGAAAAAGAGGAAATCAGCCAAAAACAAGAACTGACCCCAGAATCTAGTGAAACCCAGACAACTGAAGTTCCAGAAACTTATGAACCTGAAGAAATACAGATCGAAGACAAAGACTGGTCTGAGAGTGTTCCCTCCACTGTTCCTGTCCTTGAAGAGAAACTGGAGTCTGAAGACACTGCAACAGCTAGAGTAGCAAAAGGAAGTGAAGAAAAAGAGCTCACCTCAGAAATGTCCAAGGTCCAGAAAGATGAGGTTCCAGAAACCTACAAATCTGAGGAAATACAGATAGAAGACAAGGAATGGTCTGAGAGTGCTCCCCTCATTGTTCCTATGACTGAGGACAAACCAGATGATAGTAAGGAGATAATGGAAGACACAGAGGAAGAGAAGATTGGGGACCAACAGGAAGACATTTCTCCAGTCTTGGTGGAAACTTCAGCACCAGAAGAAGAAAGCAAGTCACAAGAAGAAGAAAAGGAAAAAGAAGATGAGACTCCAAACAGCTACGAACCTGAGGAAATACAGATTGAAGACAAAGACTGGTCTGAGAGTGTTCCCTTCACTGTTCCTGTCACTGAGAAGAAACCAGAGGATGGTGAAGACAGGACAGAAGAAACACAGGAGGAGGTCATTCCAGAGAACTACGAACCCCAGGAGATCCACATCCAAGAAACTGACTGGGGACAGGCTGTTCCTTTCACCTCCCACATTCCTGAACAGAAAACTGAACCTGCAGACGATGCAACTGCAAGAGAAGAACAAAAAGAAATAGAAACAAAAGAACATGTCCCAGAAAATGTTGAAGCTCTGGAAGCTGATATTCCAGAGGCTTATGAACCTGAGGAAATACAGATAGAAGACAAGGACTGGTCTGAGAGTGCTCCCTTCACTGTTCCTGTGACTGAGGACAAACCACAGGATGGTGAAGAAGTTACAGAAGACACAGAGGAAGAAGTCACCCCAGAGAACTACCAACCTCAGGAAATCCAAGTCCCACACAGTGAGTGGGGACAGGCTGTTCCTTTCACCTCCCACATTCCTGAAGAGAAGCCAGAGTCTGAAGACACTGCAACAGCTGCAGAAGATGGACAGAGAAGCACGGAGGAGGAACTGACCCCAGAAACTTACGAAGCCAAAGAAATTGAAATCACAGACACTGACTGGCAGGGTGAAGCCCCTTTGACCACGTCTGCATCTGGGGTTGAAAAACAGCAAGATGACTTTGGATCAGCAACAACCGCTGAAGAAGAACTGATCCCAGAAAGTGAGGAACCTCAGGAGATTGAGATTCCTGACACTGACAGATCAGACAGTGTTTCTATCAAAGACTCAGCAGTAGAGGAGGAAATTCAGGCTGATGAACTAGTCATGAAAGCTACAGAAAAAGACATGGCTACTCTAACCCCAGAACCTGAGGAACCCCAGACAGCTACAGCTCTTGACATGTCCTCGAGTACTGAGAGACAGACACAGGATTTGACAGAAACTCTGATGGAAGCAACAAGAACTGAAGCAGAAGTTACGTGTCCTGTCTCTACAGCTGAAGAAAGGAGTGCTCATGAAACTCCTGCTTCTTCAGTGTGTTCTGTCATCGAAGATCAGCAGGAAGATATTCCAGCAACCACGGAGGAAGCACCAGCACAGGTAGAAGATAGAGAGAAGGACGGAGAGGAGGAGAAGGATAGAAAGGAGGAGGTGCAGATAGAAGAAGAAGAAGAAGAAGAAGAAGAAGAAGAAGAAGAAGAAGAAGAAGAAGAAGAAGAAGAAGAAGAAGAAGAAGAAGAGAAAGAGGAAGAAGAACAACAACAAGAAGAAGAACAACAACAAGTGCTTCGAGAAACTGATGATCATGATGAAACAGAGACTGAAAGCAAGAACTGGCCTGAGAGTGCTCCCTTCACTGTTCCTGTGACTGAGGAAAAACCAGATGTTGGTGAAGACAGGACAGAAGAAACACAGGAGGAGGTCATTCCAGAGAACTACAAACCTCAGGAGATCCATGTACCACATACTGAATGGGGACAGGCTGTTACTTTCACCTCCCACCTTCAGGAAGAGAAAGCTGACACTGCAGTCCATGCAGCAGTAGCAGAAGATGAAGAAATCAGCCAAGAAGAAAAACTGACCCCAGAATCTCACGAAACCCAGACAGCTGAAGTTCCAGAAACTTACGAACCTGAAGAAATACAGATTGAAGACAAGGACTGGTCTGAGAGTGCTCCTTTCACTGTTCCTGTGACTGAGAAGAAACCAGAAGATGAAGAGGAGGGAATGATTGACTCAGAGGAAGAGAAGATTGGATACCAACAGGAAGACAGGACAGAGGAAACACAGGAGGAAGTCATTCCAGAGAACTACGAACCCCAGGAGATCCACATCCAAGACACTGACTGGGGACAGGCTGTTCCTTTCACCTCCCACACCCCTGAAGAGAAAACTGAACCTGCAGACGATGCAACAGCAAGAGAAGATCAAGATGAAACCCAAACAAAAGAGCACATCCCTGAAAATGTTGAAGCTCTGGAAGCTGAGATTCCAGACAGCTTCGAACCTGAAGAAATACAGATAGAAGACAAAGACTGGTCTGAGAGTGCTCCCTTCACTGTTCCTGTGACTGAGAAGACACCAGAGGATGGTGAAGAGGTGATGGAAGACACAGAGGAAGAAGTCACCCCAGAGAACTATGAACCCCAAGAACTTCACGTCCCACACAGTGAGTGGGGACAGGCTGTTCCTTTCACCTCCCACGTCCCTGAAGAGAAGCCAGAGCCTGAAGACACCACAACAGCTGCAGAAGATGGACAGAGAAGCACAGAGGAGGAACTGACCCCAGAAACTTACGAAGCCAGAGAAATTAAAATCCCTGACACTGACTGGCAGGGTGAAGCCCCTTTGACCACGTCTGCATCTGGGGTTGAAAAACAGCAAGACGACTTTGGAGCAGCAACAACCGTTGAAGAAGAACTGATTCCAGAAAGTGAGGAACCTCTGGAGATTGAGATTCCTGACACTGACAGGTCAGACAGTGTTGCTTTCAAAGACTCAGCAGTAGAGGAGGAAATTCATGCTGATGAACTAGTCATGAAAGCTACAGAAAAAGAGATGGCTACTCTAACCCCAGAACCTGAAGAACCCCAGACAGTAACAGCTCTTGACATGTCTTCGAGTACTGATAGACAGACAGAGGAAGGGACAGAAAGTCTGATGGAGGCATCAAGAAGTGGAGAAGACTTGGCTCCTGCCACACCCACATCCCAAGAAAAGAATGTCCAAGAAAATATTGTTTCTTCTTCCAGTCAAGTCACTGAAGATCAGCAGGAAGACTTTGAGGCAATCATGGGTCCAGCATCCTCACCAGCAGAAGATAAAGCAGGAGAGGAGGAGGGAGAAAAGGAGGAGGAGGAGGAGGAGGAAGAAGAAGAAGAAGAAGAAGAAGAAGAAGAAGAAGAAGAAAGAAGAAGAAGAAGAAGAAGAAGAAGAAGGGTTTCCACAAACCTATGAACCTGAGGAAATACAGATCGAAGACAAAGACTGGTCTGAGAGTGCTCCCTTCACTGTTCCTGTGACTGAGGAAAAATCAGATAGTGCTGAAAACAGGACAGAAGAAACACAGGAGGAGGTCATTCCAGAGAACTACGAACCCCAGGAGATCCACATCCAAGACACTGACTGGGGACAGGCTGTTCCTTTCACCTCCCCCATTCCTGAAGAGAAAACTGAACCTGCAGACAATGCAACAGCAAGAGAAGAACAAGAAGAAATCCAAACAAAAGAGCACATACCTGAAAATGTTGAAGCTCCAGAAGCTGAGATTCCAGAGGCCTACGAACCTGAGGAAATACAGATAGAAGACAAAGACTTGTCTGAGAGTGCTCCTTTTACTGTTCCTGTGACTGAGGAAAAACCAGAGGAGGGTGATGAGGGAACGGAAGACATTGAGGAAGAAGTCACCCCAGAGAATTATGAACCACAGGAAATTCAGGTCCCACACAGTGAGTGGGGACAGGCTGTTCCTTTCACCTCCCACATCCCTGAAGAGAAGCCAGAACCTGAAGACACTGCAACAACTGCAGAAGATGGACAGAGAAGCACGGAGGAGGAACTGACCCCAGAATCTTACGAAGCCAAAGAAATTGAAATCTCAGACACTGACTGGCAAGATGAAGCCCCTTTGACCACGTCTGCATCTGGGGTTGAAAAACAGCAAGATGAGTTTGGAGCAGCAACAACCGCTGAAGAAGAACTGATCCCAGAAAGTGAGGTACCTCTGGAGAGTGAGATTCCTGACACTGACAGGTCAGACAGTGTTCCTTTCAAAGACTCAGCAGTAGAGGAGGAAATTCAGGCTGATGAACAAGTCATGAAAGCAACAGAAAAAGACATGGCAACTTTAACCCCAGAACCTGAAGAACCCCAGACAGCTACAGCTCTTGACATGTCTACGAGCACTGAGAGACAGACACAGGTATTGACAGAAACTCTGATGGAGGCAACAAGAACTGAAGCAGAAGTTACGTGTCCTGTCTCTACAGCTGAAGAAAGGAGTGCTCATGAAACTCCTGCTTCTTCAGTGTGTTCTGTCATCGAAGATCAGCAGGAAGATATTCCAGCAACCACGGAAGGGGCATCAGCACAGGAAGAAGAAAGAGAGGACAAGGAGGAGAAGGAGGATGAGAAGGAGGAGGAGCAGGAAGAAGAAGAAGAAGAAGAAGAAGAAGAAGAAGAAGAAGAAGAAGAAGAAGAAGAAGAAGAAGAAGAAGAAGAACAACAACAACAACAACAACAACAACAACAACAACAACAAGTGCTCCGAGAAACCTATGAGGAGATAATGGAAAACTCAGAGGAAGAGAAGACTGGATACCAACAGGAAGACATTTCTGCAGTCTTGATGGAATCTTCAGCACCAGAAGAAGAAAGCAAATCAGAAGAAGAAGAAAAGGAAAAAGAAGATGAGGTTCCAGAAGCCTACGAACCTGAAGAAATACAGATAGAAGACAAAGACTGGTCTGAAAGTGCTCCCCTCACAGTTCCTGTGACTGAAGACAAACCAGATGATGGTGAAGACAGGACAGAAGAAACACAGGAGGAAGTCATTCCAGATAACTACGAACCCCAGGAGATCCACATCCAAGATACTGACTGGGGACAGGCTGTTCCTTTCACCTCCCATGTGCCTGAAGAGACTCCAGAGCCTGAAGATGCTGCAACAGCTAGAGTAGCAAAAGAAAGTGAAGAAAAAGATCTCACTTCAGAAATGTTCGATTCCGAGAAAGATGAGATTCCAGAAACCTATGAACCTGAAGAAATACAGATAGAAGACAAGGACTGGTCTGAGAGTGCTCCCTTCACTGTTCCTATGACTGAGGACAAACCAGAGGATGGTGAAAAAGTTACAGAAGACACAGAAGAAGAAGTCACCCCAGAGAACTACGAACCCCAGGAAATCCAAGTCTCACACAGTGAGTGGGAACAGGCTGTTCCTTTTACCTCCCAACTTCAGGAAGAGAAAGCTGACGCTGCAGTCCCTGCAGCAGTGGCAGAAGAAGAGGAAATAAGCCAAGAAGAAAAATTTACCCCAGAATCTAGTGAAACCCAGACAACTGAAGTTCCAGAAACTTATGAACCTGAAGAAATACAGATTGAAGACAAGGACTGGTCTGAGAGTGCTTCCTTCACTGTTCCTGTTCCTGAAGAGAAACTGGAGTCTGAAGACACTGCAACAGCTGCAGTACCAAAAGAAAGTGAAGAAAAAGAGCTCACCTCAGAAATGTTCAAAGTCCAGAAAGATGAAATTCCAGAAACCTACGAACCTGAAGAAATACAGATAGAAGACAAAGACTGGTCTGAGAGTGCTCCCTTCACTGTTCCTGTGACTGAGGACAAACCAGAGGATGTCGAAAAAATGACAGAAGACACAGAAGAAGAAGTCACCCCAGAGAATTACGAACCCCAGGAAATCCACGTCCCACATACTGAATGGGGACAGGCTGTTCCTTTCACCTCCCACGTCCCTGAAGCAAAAACTGAACCCGAAGACACTTCGACACCAACAGAAGCAGAAAGAAGTACAGAAGACGTGGTGCCAGAAACCTACGAACCCCAGGAAATTGAGATTCCAGAGAGTGACTGGCAGAGTGACACCACTTTGAGCAAATCCATGACTGAAAATGAACAACAGAGAGATGCCCAATCAGGAACAGTGACAACCACTGGAGAACTTATTTCAGAAACTCCTGAATCTCGGGACATTGAGAGTCCAGCTACTGATGGGTTAGACACTGATGCAGCTACCACTGACTCCGTCACAGAAAAAGAACAAGAGGTGGAAAAGCATGAAGAAGAAGAAGAAGAAGAAGAAGAAGAAGAAGAAGAAGAAGAAGAAGAAGAAGAAGAAGAAGAAGCTGAACCTGGGATACCTGAATCTGCTGAGGTGGACTACTCCAGAAGCATTTCTCCAGAAACCCAGGTCAGCGGCGGAAAGGAACCAGCCAAGGACTATTACATGGGGGATGTGACCGCTGCTGGCGGCTGCTGGCCTGAGGAATACCCTGTCCCCTTTTCTGACTTGCCACTGCAGCAGGCACGTGCAACTGTCCGTCCTGAACAAGAACAGACAACTGAACTGGAGGACAGGCTTCATTCTGAAGAACAGCAGGGAGAAGACGACTCTCAGGATGAGAAAGAGAGTGTACACTCTACGGCAGTCACTCACACAGAGGACATAGCTCAAGACGAGTCACTCACTGAAATCGTTTTCCATGAAGAAACTGTCACTGCCTCACACCAGCCAATCGACACTTCCCTCCTTCAAGGGGAATGGGATGAAGACGTTGCTCTCCCTGAAAAAGACATTGGCGGGATGTCATTGCTGACAGTGGACGACCTGTACAACAGACCTGTCAGTCCCGACTCTGAAATGCCCGACACCAGAGAAAAACAGGCTGAGGCAGAGACTTCACCATCTGTCATGGAGTCCGAACAAGACCAAAGCATCATCACGCCAGATGAGGTCGATCCTACAAGTGATGATGACGATGATGATGACGATGCCTTATCTGAAATCAGTGCTGCAGATGACTTCTCCGACTTCATTGACTTCACCACACGTGCTGAGAGTCCTGATCCTGAACTAGTACAAGTCTTAGCCAGTCTTGGCGTTCAGGCAGAAGCTCCTCCACAAGACGCTGAAACTGTTGATCATCATCAGCAGCAGCTGCAGCAACAGCAGCAGCAGCAGCAGCAGCAGCAGCAGCAGCAGCAGCAAGATGATCAGCTCATAACGTCAACAGACTATAGCCAGGACATGGTAATGCCTTTCATGGAGAGTGAAGCAGGAGACACACCTGAAGAGCAAACCTTTCCAGAAGGCAGCACAAATATCTTCATTGGATTCCAAGCCCCTGCCGAAGCCTACCGTGACCTTCTTGTCCAGGATGAAGATTTGCCTGAAGACTTCCAGCTGCCTTTATCCCCAGAATACCTTGAACACGTTCAACTTGATTCCTCACAACACGAGGAACACAGGCTTGACCAACTTGACGAGCAGAAAGAGCAAACTGCTGCAGATTCTTTGCCTGGAGCTGAAAATGACCGTCCTGTATTTTTCATCGACACTGAAACAGAAAGCGAGGACACGGACAGAAGTTGGACGAAGGGTCAAGAAGCAAAATCAGCTGAAGACTCCAGAGATAGAGACAGCACCAGCGTAGCTGTTATTCAAGATGACTCAGAAGAAACATGCTTCAAGTCAATGGATGATGTAGAGACAGAACGAAGGTATTCCCTTACCTGCGACCTCGAGGTAGAAACCTGGGTTATGCCTAGAAAGGAACCCTCTGTGACGAAGGAAGACAGTCAGGCAACCCTGAGCGCTGTTGCAGCAACAGCAACAGCAGCAACAGCAGCAGCAACAACAGCAACAGCTGCAGACACCCATCGTCAGTCAGTGGACAGCTCTCAACACACCTTCTACATCGACATTCAGCATGTGCTCACCGACATCAAAACTCGCGTCACCAGAATTACGTCAGAGGACAAAACCTCCAGCTATGACGTCAGGAAGGGATCCCTCGGTGACGTTCTTAATGACGACAGCAACGCGGCTGACGTCTCAGAGACCCACGATGATACCGAGTCCTATTTTCCTGAAAGAAAAAAGAAGGTGAGCGCTACTGACTCCCTTCCAGAACTGGCCACCGCTTTTGGAGAGCACACGTCAGATACGTCATACCCTGATGACGTGGCCAGCTGTGCCGCACGTTCCTCTGTCTTCGGTACATCCGCTGTCCAAGAGAGCAGCGTCATCAAATTTGACCTGGAAGACCAGAATGCCTTACCTGTTGAAGCAGAGCATCCGAGGCAACAGTATTTGGCTGCTGAGGAGACTTGTGATGGTGAGTCTGTTTGTATTTCTGGTTTTCAGTAGTTTATAGTTTGTATTGTTAGCCCAGGTTTGTCATTATTTGCTGTTATTTTTATTATATGCTCTAAAAATCATGATAGGAAGAACTCATGGTTATTCAACTTATCATCTTCTCTGCTGTTTGGTTCATATTGTTTTTTTTCTTCTGTTTGTTCATAATGTCTGCCTGTCTGTATGTCACTCTCTACCCCTTCTCTCTCTCTCTCTCTCTCTCTCTCTCTCTCTCTCTCTCTCTCTCTCTCTCTCTCTCTCTCTCTCTCTCTCTCTCTCTCTCTCTCTCTATATATATATATAGAGAGAGAGAGAGAGAGAGAGAGAGAGATAGATATATAGATAGATATAGATAGATATATAGATATATAGATATATATGTTTCTCTCTCTCTCTCTCTCTCTCTCTCTCTCTCTCTCTCTGTGCTGTCTCCTCTCAATTTTAATCTATTTGATTTATTTAGTTATAATCAGTGTATCTGTCTTGACATTAATGTTCGGGTCAGTTAGGGATTATGTGTTTGTTGAATACATATCTATCTCTTTTGTTTTATTAATGATTATCAATTTAGTGGGGATTATGCGTTTGTTGAATGTATACCTATCTCCTTTTTTTTTTTAAATCATAGGTTGAACTTTTATTATTGGTGATGGTGGTTTTGTTTTTCTTTTGTTGTTGGCTTGTTTTGTGTGGGGTTTTTGAGTGGAGGTTGGGGTTGGAGTGCTATTCTCTTATCAGGGCAAGGACCAGATTAAAAAAAAGTGTATAGTTACTCTGTTACCCTTGGAAAATAAAGAGTATTCATTCATTCATTCATTCATTCATTCATTCTCTCTCTCTCTCTCTCTCTCTCTCTCTCCCCTCTCTCTCCTCTCTCTCCTCTCTCTCTCTCTCTCTCTCTCTCTCTCTCTCTCGCCTCCTCTCTCCCCTCCCCCCTCTCTCTCTCTCTTCTCTCTCCCGCCCTCCTCTCTCTCTCTCGCCCTCCTCTCTCGCCCTCCCCCCCCCTCTCTCTCTCTCTCTCACACGCACACACACACACACAATACCCCCCACCCCAACACACCACCCCACACACCGACCCCCCACTACAACCCCCCCACCACCCCCAACACACACCCCCAACACCCCCACACCACCATCTCAAACCTATATACTCCTCCACCACAGACTGGAGAGAAGAAGCAGAAGAAGAAGAATACTACGAAGAGCAGCTCAACACGGTACGTGACCTGGTGATGACCTTGTCACGACGTCTGGGCTGTCCACTGCCCAGTGGTCAGCAGCAGCAGCAACAGCAGCACCAGCAGCAGCAACAGGAGCACGCTGACCTCATCACATCCATCGACATCCTCACCGAGAAGATCGCCCACGATTTGCAACAGTGCCGCCTGGCTGAACAGGTAGGAGTGAGGAGGATGAGGATTGTGGTGTGTGTGTGTGGTTGGTGGTTGGTGGTGGAGGTGGTGGAGGGTGGTGGTGAGGAGGAGGAGGAGGGTGGTGGTGGTAGTGATGATGATGGTGGTGATGGTGGTGGTGGTGGTGGAGGTAGTTGTGGTGGTGGTGGCGGTGGTTGTGGTGGTGGTGGTGGTGGTGGGTGGTTGTGGTGGAGGTGGTGGTGGTGGTGGTGGTGGTGGTGGGTGGTGGTGGTGATGAGGAGGAGGAGGTGGAGGAGGAGTAGAACAATGATGATCATGACGACTAGTAGTTGACTTGGAATAGGATGGGTTGGAATAAGATGGGTTGAAATACGATGGAAGATGATGGGTTGGAACAGGATGGGTTGGAATGGGTTGGAATGGGATGGGTTGGAGTGGGTTGGAACAGGATGGGTTGGAACAGGATGGGTTGGAACAGGATGGGTTGGAACAGGATGGGTTGGAATGGGTTGGGTTGGAACAGGATGGGTTGGAATGGGTTGGAACAGGATGGGTTGGAACAGGATGGGTTGGGATGGGTTGGAACAGGATGGGTTGGAACAGGATGGGTTGGAATGGGATGGGTTGGGATGGGTTGGAGTGGGTTGGAATGGGTTGGAACAGGATGGGTTGGAATGGGTTGGAATGGGATGGGTTGGAGTGGGTTGGAACAGGATGGGTTGGAACAGGATGGGTTGGAATGGGTTGGGTTGGAACAGGATGGGTTGGAATGGGTTGGAACAGGATGGGTTGGAACAGGATGGGTTGGAATGGGTTGGAACAGGATGGGTTGGAACAGGATGGGTTGGAATGGGTTGGAACAGGATGGGTTGGAACAGGATGGGTTGGAATGGGTTGGGTTGGAACAGGATGGGTTGGAATGGGTTGGAACAGGATGGGTTGGAACAGGATGGGTTGGGATGGGTTGGAACAGGATGGGTTGGAACAGGATGGGTTGGAATGGGATGGGTTGGGATGGGTTGGAACAGGACGGGTTGGAATGGGTTGGAATGGGTTGGAACAGGATGGGTTGGAACAGGATGGGTTGGAACAGGACGGGTTGGAATGGGTTGGAATGGGTTGGAACAGGACGGGTTGGAACAGGATGGGTTGGAACAGGACGGGTTGGAATGGGTTGGAATGGGTTGGAACAGGATGGGTTGGAATGGGTTGGAACAGGATGGGTTGGAATGGGTTGGACCAGGATGGGTTGGAATGGGTTGGGTTGGAATGGGTTGGAATGGGTTGGAACAGGATGGGTTGGAATGGGTTGGAATGGGTTGGAATGGGTTGGAACAGGATGGGTTGGAACAGGATGGGTTGGAACAGGATGGGTTGGAATGGGTTGGAACAGGATGGGTTGGAACAGGATGGGTTGGAACAGGATGGGTTGGAATGGGTTGGAACAGGATGGGTTGGAATGGGTTGGAACAGGATGGGTTGGGATGGGTTGGAATGGGTTGGTTGGGATGGGTTGGAACAGGATGGGTTGGAACAGGATGGGTAGGAAAAGGATGGGTTGGAAAAGGATGGGTTGGAAAAGGATGGGTTGGAAAAGGATGGGTTGGAAAAGGATGGGTTGGGATGGGATGGGTTGGAACAGGATGGGTTGGAAAAGGATGGGTTGGAAAAGGATGGGTTGGGATGGGATGGGTTGGAACAGGATGGGTTGGAACAGGATGGGTTGGGTTGGGATGGGTTGGAACAGGATGGGTTGGAAAAGGATGGGTTGGAACAGGATGGGTTGGAACAGGATGGGTTGGAATGGGGTGGAACAGGATGGGTTGGGATGGGTTGGAACAGGATGGGTTGGAACAGGATGGGTTGGAATGGGATGGGTTGGAACAGGATGGGTTGGAATGGGATGGGTTGGAACAGGATGGGTTGGAATGGGATGGGTTGGAATGGGATGGGCTGGAATAGGATGGGTTGGGATGGGATGGGTTGACAAGAAAAGACGAAATATTCCTCTAAAACGGAGCATGAAGTTATATGATGTGACATAAGACGCATCATAACAAACAATGCAAATTATATAATTTACGGTGATAATGCCAGGGATAACAACACCGACATGAGCAGAGATAATGATGTAGATAACACAGGCAGGCAGCATATAATAATTATTACCTGATAATTTTTTCCAAGGACAGCCAAGAGTCAAGGGAGATAATTTTTTTTCCAGGAGAGTCAAGAGTCAAGGGAGATAATACCTTCAGAGCCTGGGAGAGATGAGGAGAGCGAAGCCATTTCACTGGAGTAAGTTCTTGTCTTGCTGTCACTTGTGTGTGTGTGTGTGTGTGTGTGTGTTTTGTGTGTGTGTGTGTGTGTGTGTGTGTGTGTGTGTGTGTGTGTGTGTGTGTGTGTGTGTGTTGGTGGGTGGAGGGGGGAGGGGGGCGGGAGGGGGGATTTGATTTGATTTGATTTGATTTGATTCATTCTTTTATATCGAGGATAATGGACGCATAATGGGGAGCTATTTTGTGTTATGCTATGTTTCGTAGAGCAAGTGTGATTTGTCACACACACACACACACACACACACACACACACACACACACACACACACACACACACACACACACACACAGAGAAGAGAGAGAGAGAGAGAGAGAGAGAGAGAGAGAGAGAGAGAGAGAGAGAGAGAGAGAGAGAGAGAGCACCTATTCGTGCACGCAAGAATATGATCGTATGCCTACCTCCTATGGAGAATTTTTTCTTTAAAACACGAAAACCAAATCTTCAAATGAAAAAAACAAAAACATTCCGTAACTTTTTTAAACCACCGAAAGAATTATATCGTCCCACCTAAACTAATAACATCCTCATATAGGTCGAATGCAAGCGCTTTGTTTTTGTAAGATATAGCGCTATATAATTCCATGCATTATCATTATTATTATTATCATTATTATTATTATTATTATTATTATTATTATTATTATTATTATTATTATTATTATTATTATTATTGTTATTATTATTATTATTCCCCAGGTACCCAAGCGACGAGACTTCCCCCGCTCTCCCACGCTCCTCCCTAGGTGACGTCAGCGAGGGCATCACCACCTCAGAAGAGACGGAACCCCAGACCCCGGCAGAGCTAGAAGAGGAGATCTACCACATCCTCAAACAGATCATCACCCTCCTCTCCAACCCCGACCCTGCCCACGACACCCCAGCACCAAGCCTCATGGGCACTGCTGACGAAGACCTGGATTCTCTGGGATGAGGACGACAGGGTCTGAGAGACGTCTGTTGGCGGTGAGGTCGGTCCCTTCTTTCCTGGACATCGTTCCTGAGACTGAGGTCAACGTGCCGGGTGAAGAACTCGCTCCAGTCTTCCAGGAATCAGACTCGGGGCTGAATGTACAGCGTTCAGATTCTGAAGACGTTTCGGGAGAACTTGCCCCAGTCTTCCAGGATTCGAACTCTGAACTTAATGAAATGCGTTCTGATTTTGAAGTTTCGGACAGCATTCGTCTCTCTGCTCATCTGGGGTCGTCTTTTACTGAAGATGTAGGTACAAACTTTTCGGATGAATCGTTGCTCTCTAAAGAACTGGGGTCCTCACCCTCTGGTGAAGACAAACAGGCGGCTGGTGTTGGACCGTCTCCAGACCAAAGGCTTCTTTCAGAGGGGTCAGATTCTTCAGCATTCAGCAAAGAAACTGAGGTTCTGCAAGAAGAAGTAGAAGAACCCTGTGAAGACACGCAAGAGGTGGAAGAAACAGAAGGGGAAAGCCTTACGCTTGCTGCAGAAGTAAAACCAGCAGGAGAAGTCATCGATGAAGTGAGTACAGCAACAGAATATGGACAAACATCAACAACAGGAGAACACACTGCAGCAAAACCTTTGCTTCCCCCCGAGGAGACAACACAAGATGCTGCTTGTGCTGACGCTTCAACAGTCCTGAGACTGAAAGACTTGTGTTTGCTAACACTGGAGAAAGCATCACAGAAAGATCCCAGTGATTCATCAGCTCTGGAGCCCGAAGATTCACGTACAGTCGTTGAGGAATCTGGTGAAAGCCTCTACCAGACTTCTCGAATACAGACTGACGACGATGTGTGCGATTTTACTCAAGGCACGGATATTTGTCGCTCTTCGATTTCGAGTTTCGAGACATCCTCATTCCTCTCTGACGTCACCCACATAGCTGACGCCACATCCACATCAACTGGAGTGGAAAGAGTCACCACTCTGAGCGCAGCGAGTTTGGAGTCCTTGCCGCAACGGGAAGACATTCAACTGCCTCCCTTGTGGCACACCCCCGACACGTCAGCTGTGGCGTCAGAGAGCGAACGCGTCATCCACTACGATGACGACACCAATGCCCGAGAAAGAGCGACAGAAGGAAGACACATGACGTCGTCATCTTTCCAAACCTGTGCTGAAGACCCTGAAGCAGCGCTTCTCTTCAAGTTGGAGACGTTGTATTTCATTGAGAAAGGGGAGGAAGACTCTGGACTCTGCTACGTTGTCCCTGAGGAACAGGCAGAGACAGAGCCAGAAGAAGAATGCCAGTCACAGCTCCAGGCAGAGCAAGAGTCAGTCAGCACGGTGGAAAATTCTGAAAAAACTGGCAGTTCCATGATTGACAAACACACTGACAGCCAGGAGAAGAACGCTGACGGGTCAGAGGCTATGACAGAAACGGAGGCGTCACACCTGACACAAGAAGAAGAAGAGACACAGGTCGCGGAGAAAGATCATTCCCTCGAAGATGGCCCAGACGCGCATGAAATCACTGATCAACATGCATGCTTTCATCTCCTTCCCGTGTCATTTCGGATGAAGACGGACTGTTGGCAAACACAACCCAGGAGAAGGAAATACCGCCCTGTGTTGATTCAACCGAGGAAGATCTTCAACAAGATGTTAGGACTCAGAATCCCTGATACAATCCCAGAAGAAATAGAGGTAGAGAGTCACAGCGCTACTCAGCACTTCACCAGCCTGACAATGCACACACTGGAAGATTATTCAGAAAGCTCAACAACAACGACAACAACACAACAACAACAGGAGAAGGTGCACAACTTCTGAAGAAAGGTCAAGGACGTTTATACATAGACCTTACACAAGGCACCTCACCTCGTCCTGAAGTCCCTCAAACACAGATCTCCACCGTGGAGATCACCTCCCCCACCAACATCGTCCCCATCGCCCCAGTACCAGAGCTGTCCTCCAGCGAGGAGACGAGCTACAGCATGAGCCAGTCCCTGTCCGAGTACAGCCTGAGAGCCTCGACCTGGAGTCCGACTCCGGAATCCACAGCTGTAGGGAACCCAGCGCGCACCAGACCCTCATCCCGACAGCGAGAGCGACGCGGAGAAGGTGACCTTCAAGGACGGGAAGGACCTGGCGGCGCTGAAGGACCGCCTGTATAAGGACAAGGTGTACCGCAGTGAGTTTCCCACACAAGAGTCTGGCGGCGCTAGCAGTTATGACGCCTACCTGCCTGATGATTGCCAGCCTGCCAAACGTCCAGAAAGTCCCCTTTGCCGTGACGTCAGAAGACCAGGAAGACGTCACGCTGGTGGCTGACGTAAGCGGTTTCCAGAGTCAGAGTTTACCGCAAAAGCCTGAGGTGGCTGTGCAAAGCTTAGTAAGAAGCGAAGGAGAGGAAGAAACTGCGCGCAGAGAAAAAGCATCCACCAGTTTACTGATCGTCCCCTCATTTCCAGTACCTGACGAACACAGCGACACACAACAGCAGCTGGTGTAGATGAGACAACAATGATTCTCTCACACACGTACGAACCATCAGAAACACTTCCAAAACCGAGACTTCAGAAGAAATCCCACCTAACGCGGACAGAGTTTCTCCAGCTTCAAACCACCCAAGATGAAGCCACGCAAGTACCGACAGACACAGAAGACCCCGCAGAAGCTGGAATCTTCAGCGAAGAACACTTACAGGGAGAAGTGACAGATATTTTAAGAGATCGTGGCGAATTATCACTTCAGACCAACAGGGAGAAGCTTCCTCTGCAGACAGAATGCAGTCACCTCACTCTCCACTCACTCTGCAGTTCTGGGAGAATTTATTCCAGCCAGCGGACACGCAGTATGAGAGAGATCCCGCACAGAACAAAAGAAGCAGGCGCGGGAAGATGCGACGCAAACACATCGAAGTCAGGGAGAGATACTAGAAGATCGATATCTCATTGTCCAACAGGACCCGAAGAGTTGACAGAAGAGCGCAACAGGACAAGAGACGAAACAACAACGGAGAAGACGAATGATGAAGAAGAAGAAGGAGAAACAACAGCAAGAGTGCAACGGAACTTAGCGTGAAGACAGGAGAAGGAGAGGAGGAGGAGGAGGAGAAGAAGAAGAAGAAGAAGAAGAGAAGAAGAAGAAGAAGAAGAAGAAGAAGAAGAAGAAGAAGAAGAAGAAGAAGAAGAAGAAGAAACGCACAAGCACAACAACTATTTAGCGTGAAGACAGGAGAAGAAGGAGAAGGAAAGAAGAAGAGAAGAAGAAGAAGAAGAAGAAGAAGAAGAAGAAGAGACGAAGAGAAGAAGAAGATAGACAACAACATCAAGTTGACCCTACGACTTGAATGTACAGAAACAACAGAGCTCCAAAACCGAGAAACCGAATCAGAAGACGAACAACAGACAGAAGAGATGACAGAAAAACACGACACAGAGCGGCCACAGACAAGAGAAACAGAACAAGCAACAGAAGGAGAAATCGGCGAAGCAGAGGCAACAGCAGACGGAGCAAAGAAAGAGGAAGAGGGAGAGGAAGACTGTAAAGAACACAGCGAAGAAGAAGAAGAAGAAGAAGAAGAAGAAGAAGAAGAAGAAGAAGAAGAAGAAGAGGAGAGAGAGAAGAAGACTATAAACAACACGGCAAAGAAGAAGAGGAAGAGGGAGAAAAAGACTATATGGAACACAGCAAAGAAGAAGCGGAAGAAAAGGAAAAAGAAAAAGAAGACTACAAAGAACACAGCGAAGAAGAAGTGCAACATAAAGAGACAGTAGAAATGCAACTGGAAATGACAGTAGTTGAGCAAAACACAGAGACAGAATTACTAAAAGAAGAAGAAGAAGAAGAAGCCGAAGAAGAAGAAGGAGAAGAAAGAAGAAGAAGAAAAGAAGAAGAAGAAGAAGAAGAAGAAGAAAGAAGAAGAAGAAAGGAGAGGAGGAGAGAGACAGCAGAAGTTCAAGAGAAAGAGATGATAGTTGCGCAACAAGACCAGGAAATAGAAATGGAAGAAAAGCAAACATCAGAAGTGCAACAAGGAGAAGAAACAGTTCAAGCGCAACAGGAAGAAACGGTGGAAGTGCAGCAGGAAGAAATGGCGGACTTGCAACAAGAGGAGACAGTAGAGATGCAAGAGGAAGCAACGGTAAAAGTGCAACACGAGGAGGCAGAAGAAGTGCAACAGGAAGAGACAGGAGAAGTGCAACAGGAAGAGACAGATGAACAGCAACAAAAAGAAACGACAGAATTGTTACAGCAAGAAACAGTACAGCAGCAACAGAAAGAGACAACAGAAAGCCAACACGAAGTGACAGAAGAAGTGTGCAAGAAAGAAGCATCAGAAGTGCAACAAGAAGACACGATAAAACAGCACCAGGAAGAGACACCAGAAGTGCAGGTGGAACAGACCGCAGAAGTGCAAAACAAACAAACAGCAGAAGTTCCTGAGGAAGAGGTAGAAGTGCAAAAAGAAATAGAAGAAGTGCAAGAGCAAGAGACGCAAGAAGTGCTTTGGACACAGAAAGTAGCTGCACAGCAAGAAGACACAATAGAAGTTCAACAGGTAGAGACAACAGAAGTGCAAGAGAAAATGACAGAAGTGCAAAAAGAACAGGAAACCAAAGAAGTTCAACAGCAGGAAGTGCTGCAACAGGAAGACACAGTGGAAGTGCTACAAGAGGAAGAAATACTAGAAGTGCAAATGGACAAGACGGAAAGACAAATAGAAGAAAAGACAGTCAAAGCTCAAGAGGAAGTGACAACAGAAGTGCAAGAGAAAGACATGACAGAAACAGAGACATTCGAAGTGCAGCAGAAACAAACAACAGAGGAGACAGCAAATGAAAATGAAGAAGAGACAACAGAAATACGAAAGGAAGAGCGAGTAGAAGTGCAAAGGGAAGTGACAGAAGAAATGCAACAGGAAGACACTGTCGACATGCAAAAGGAAGACATAGAAGAAATGCAAAAGGAAGACACTGTAGAAATGCAAAAGGAAGACACTGTCGACATGCAAAAGGAAGACACAGAAGAATTGCAAAAGGAAGACACAGAAGAATTGCAAAAGGAAGACACTGTCAAAATGCAAAAGGAAGACACAGAAGAATTGCAAAAGGAAGACACAGAAGAATTGCGAAAGGAAGACACTGTCGAAATGCAAAAGGAAGACACTGTCGAAATGCAAAAGGAAGACGCTGCCAACATGCAAAAGAAAGACACAAAAGAACAAGAAAAATCAGAGCACCACGAAGAAGAAGAGGAAGAGGAAGAAGAAGTGGAGGAGGAGAAGGAGGAAAAAGAAGAGGACGACGAGGAAGAAAGTGATGACGCAGCGGAAGCTGAAGAAACGGAAGATGACGACAGCGTCATCTTTGTTGACGGCATCTCTGACGTTCCTGACGCCACGAGGGCTGTGGAAGGCGATGACATTTCAGACTTTGATGACGAAGATTTCTTGACGGATGAAGACATCCCTGAGGAAAAACATGAGCAGCAAATCCACACTGAGACTACAGTCACCGGTAAAGAAGGTGACCTTATACTGGAGAAAGAGGCTGAAAATGTAGAACAAGAAACAGGACAGAGGACAGAACAGACAACAGAAGATCAACAGAAGAGTGCTGAAGAGCGTGTAGAGCAAGAGGACAAGGAAGACCATGAAGAAGAAAGGAAACAAAAGGTGGAGGAAGAAGAAGAGGAGGAGGAAGAAGTAGAAGAGAAGGAGGAGGAAGAAGAAGAGGAGGAGGAAGAAGAAGAGGAGGAGGACAAAGAAGAAGACGTTGATAACTTCAAAGACAGACATGATTCAGATGATGACGGACCTTCAACCAGGGCATCTGGAGAAACTTCACAAACAACTCAATCTCCAGACGAGACATCCGACTCTACCACGAAACCTTCAGAAGATGGGTCAGTGAACAAAACCTCTGGTGACTCCAGCACTGACACCAGACAACCCACTGAGCAAGATGATGCCGAGAGTCACCAGGATGCACAACAACCAGACACGAAGACTCAAGAATCCAGAAGCGAAGAGGACCAAGAAGGGATCCCCAACTCTGACAGTTACGTCGACCATGTGGAGGAGTTCATCATGGTTTCTGCAGTCTCTGGCTCCAGCTCCACATCCCCACACGACTTCCACGCCGCTGAGATTGCTGAGAATGTCGTGAACGAAGTCCTGGAAACAGAGGGCATCTGGAGCATGGGTGACAGCTGGACTCTTGCTGGATACGATCAGGAATCTGTTCTCGAGACGCAACAACCTGTTGAACAAACACCACAAGAACCAACAGAGCAGCCTGGCATCCTTGATTCTCACGCAGAATCTGACAAAGAATCATGTTTTGAGTCAACACAGGAACCAGCTTTGTCTGCACAAGACTCAGAAAGAGATCCAATACCGCTTCCTAAATCTTCTCGAACAACGGAAGAACTTGGTGAAAAACACGAACCCACACAACTGACCGAACAGGCACAAAGTCCAGTCTCAGACGTTGTCCATGAAGAAAACTTGGAGCTTGCAGCAGACGACTTACCCAGGCCAGAATCAAGGAGCAGAGCGGACTCTGAAGGCTCCAACAACGAATTCCACACACCCGAGTTCACCACCATGCTGACAGAAGAAGTGGCCACGGCGCTTACGCACGAGATCGTCTTCATGGCCGAAGTGGAAGTGGCGCTAGAGGACATGGACGATGACGAAAACGATGACGATGCTCACAGTGTACACAGTGATAAGGACTCCAACACGCACGGTGTCACTGTCTCACATAAACCAGAGGAAGAAACGGTAACGGTCTGTGCTGAGCCATCAGGCAGAACCACAGAAACAGACAGCGTCAGTGTCACAGACAAGCCTGAAACACACACTGAGGACACCTCTGGTGCTGAACCTTCAGAAATACCAGCAACAGAAGTCAGCATGATCACCACCAGTGCTTCAATCCACACAGAAGACGTACAATCCATTGGTGATCCTGATGTGTCTGACATTATGTCCACACCAGCGGGTCATGAACATAGCTCTGGTGTATCTGACGCTACGTTCATACCAGCAGAGCAAGATCGTGGTTCTGAACCCCTTTCCAGCATGGAAGAAAGCGCTCACACCACAGAGTCTTCCCTTGACGTTTCTGTGATGAAAGGTGAAGATTCGCAGCAGGCCAGTCTGTACTATTCTGCCCACGAATACTTCAGTGCTGCAGACACGCGCCACTCGGCAGACTTTTCAACACAGTCGACCAGTGAAGCCTCAGTCAGCGTTCTCCAAAAGGATGACTCAGACCTCGTCACAGCAGAACCCAGCACATTAGACTTCCAGAAAGCGGTGGTTCCTGCTTCCGTGACTGACAGCCTTGAACCCTCACCCTCTGAACCTTCACCCGTCCCTGACTCTCCCTTCAACCTTGACCTGGAGCAGACGACCCCTGAGGTCATCATCACGTCACCCACCCCCATGTCAGACGAGTCTTACATGGAGCTCCTCATGGACAGTATGATGTCACGCATGACGTGTGAGGACGATGATGTCACTGGAGATGATGAAGTAGAGGAAGAAGTAGAAACTGTGCAAGGAGGGTTTGATTCTGATCACTTCAGTATGGAGCGAGGTCCAGGATCACAGAGGCAGTCTTCGCTCACTCGTCAACAGGCATTTGAAGTGAGCAGTGAACCTCTCTCGGGTGCTTTCCCTCCTGACGAAAGCGATGCCAGCCCCCGTGACGTCACCATGCCGGTTGCGTCTGGAATGACAGAAAGTCAGCAAACCTTGCTGCTCAGCGCACTGACAGAGGACGCTGACGACACTCCTCGTCACTCTGTTTCTTCATCGTCACTTTCCATCGATGACGAAGATCTGGAATTCGAAGCGTTGGAAGCAGCATGTCAAAGCGAAGAAGAAGATGAAGAATCTAGCATGGAAACTGTGAACACTACAAAGACAGAACCTTGCACAGAAAGCCTCGATGAAAAGCAAGACTCATGTGCAGAAGAGACTGGAACACAAGACTCCTTGCAGCAACCTGAAGAAGAAGGAGAAGTAGACAGTGTTGATGAAGACGATGATTCAGAAAGCATCCAACTGTTGGCTTCTTCAAGTGTTGACAGGAAAGAGAGGATCGAGAGAGCAGCCGTCAAAGAAGTCTTCCAGTCTCTCAAGTGTGGTGATTCAGACGAAGACGCTTCGGCTTCTGAGTCAGATTCCTTGGACACTGCGGAGTACGAGTTCATCAACTCCTCAGACAGTGACGACATTGTGGACCACTTCCAAGAACTGTTGCAAGAAGTCCGGGAAGGTGAGGTGGTCGAAGCAGATGATGTTACAGCCTCCACCACCACCACCACCACCTCCACCACCATCACCACCACCACCACCACCTCAGAGGCCGTGGGTGACTCTTCTCCACCTCGTGAGGACCCCACAACCTCAGAGAGTGTTGACAAAGAAGCTGACATCACACCAGAATCGGAGAGACGTTCTTCGTCAGATGACGAGCTGTTCGTCTCTGTCTTAGAGCATGCCACTCCATACGACCAGGATCAGCCGTCAACGGAAACACAAAAACTGTCATCCGATGAAGAATCTGAAAGCAGACAACAAAAGATTGAAGAAGAACATCCATATGTTCAGGCACCTGAATCATCTCAAGAAGACCAGAGTCCCGTTGAGAGTGCACATGAGGAACAATCTTCTGATGATGTTCAACAGACAGAAGCTGAAGGTGAATCAGGAAAATCAACACTGGTTGAAGAACAGCCACGTGAATCCCTCAAAGAACGAACCATCAGCGAAACAACACAAGCAGAAGACACAACTCCTGAACCATCAAGAGCAGATAAGGACCCAGACACAGACAGAAAATCTGACACACAAGAGACAGCACCTGAAACAAAACACCTGGCGACAAGGAAAGAAACCACAAAACAATTCAGCACAGCTCAGGGTGCCGAGGAATCCACAGAAGTGAACAGACCTCAGTCGTCAGCCACGGCACCAGAAGCCAGAAAGAAAAAGAAAAGATTCCCCTCTTTATACAGTCGCCAGATGTCTGCCTCTCTGTCTGGCGTGCAGGATAGTCCTGACGCGTGGAGAATGTCCTTTGAGCAAAGTCAAGCTTACAGCGTCGATGAAGAAGGCAATGATTTAGATTCCGATGAGGAGGATGAGTCTGAGGTGTTCGACCTTGCTGAAGAAATGCTACCTGAAACACTCATTCCTGAAAGTGAGACTCAGCAACCAAAAGAATCAGAGCTGGCGCACAAGGACGCGATCTACAAAGAGGACCAAGCTCAGGCTTCAAAACTAGAACCAGGAGAGGATGTAGCTCATGACACAATCCTCCCAGTCAAGGGAGCATCAGAAGAACAAGGAGCATCAGAAACAGTTCTCGAATCTGAACAAAACCAAGAGCTGAGTACATCACAGCAAGAGGAACTCATTGCACCTGAACAGGCAGAGAATCTCTGCACAGAGATCAGGAGCAGTCAGTCTGACACTTCAAGCCAAAGATCATGACAGAGATGGAGAACCAAACACAAAGCGAACCTCTCAGCGCCAATACAAAACAACAAGAACCTTCAGAAGACAAACAAGAACATGCGTAGCTGCAGCGCAAGAATACCATACAGAAATCCAAGAACAGTCCACCTCAAGAACAGCTCAGAAACCCACGAAAAGAAGAAACGATTCCCATCCTTGTACAGTCGCCAGATGTCTGCCTCTCTCTCTGGAGTGCAGGACAGTCCAGAGGCCTGGAGAATGTCCTTCGAGCGAAGTCTAGGCCACAGTGTGGATGATGGACAAATCCAGGATTCAGATGATGACGAAGATGATGACGAAGACTCTGACGTCTTTGA
>CM060349.1:15356289-15378789 GCA_030674155.1 Stramonita haemastoma
AGATATAATTATCCTAATGTCAGTGACACCACTCTTCCTGTTTCAGATATAATTATCCTAATGTCAGTGACACCACTCTTCCTGTTTCAGATATATCCTAATGTCAGTGACACCACTCTTCTTTCAGATCTATCCACAAGTCAGTGACACCACTCTTCCTGTTTCATATATAATTATCCTAATGTCAGTGACACCACTCTTCCTGTTTCAGATATAATTATCCTAATGTCAGTGACACCACTCTTCCTGTTTCAGATATAATTATCCTAATGTCAGTGACACCACTCTTCCTGTTTCAGATATATCCTAATGTCAGTGACACCACTCTTCTTTCAGATCTATCCACAAGTCAGTGACACCACTCTTCCTGTTTCAGATATAATTATCCTAATGTCAGTGACACCACTCTTCCTGTTTCAGATATATCCTAATGTCAGTGACACCACTCTTCCTGTTTCAGATATATCCTAATGTCAGTGACACCACTCTTCCTGTTTCAGATATAATTATCCTAATGTCAGTGACACCACTCTTCCTGTTTCAGATATATCCTAATGTCAGTGACACCACTCTTCCTGTTTCAGATATATCCTAATGTCAGTGACACCACTCTTCCTGTTTCAGATATATCCTAATGTCAGTGACACCACTCTTCTTTCAGATCTATCCACAAGTCAGTGACACCACTCTTCCTTGTTTCAGATCTATCCACAAGTCAGTGACACCACTCTTCCTGTTTCAGATATATCCTGAAGTCGGATATATACTCCTCCCTGTTTCAGATATATCCTAATGTCAGTGACACCACTCTTCCTGTTTCAGATCTATCCACAAGTCAGTGACACCACTCTTCCTGTTTCAGATATATCCTGAAGTCGGATATATACTCCTCCCTGTTTCAGATATATCCTAATGTCAGTGACACCACTCTTCCTTGTTTCAGATCCAGAAGTCAGACACGTCCACAACAAGAAACCGAACAGGAAGAAGACAACTTTTACCTGGCCTTGACCTCTGAAGGTGAAGGGGATGACCCAGACAATGATGAAGATGGCGAAGGAGCAGCCACAGCACGAAGCAGTCAAGGTCACGCCACGTCCACCATTTCTGCTTTGGGCCGAGGTCGGAAAAAGCGAAAAAAGCGAAACAATATTGTTGTGGTCAGTCAGTCCAAGCGCCACTGATACACAGACTGTGGTTATTTTCAGGTCATTCGGGTTTTTGCCTTGTTGTGGCCTTTGTGGTCGGCTGGGCTCTAAACTCCCATGAATGACTGGAATAACTTGAGTGGCTTTGACCATTGTTTTTCAATGTACAAAGAATGTAATTATATATCAGGGTAGGATGGTTAGAAACTAGCTAGTGGGGTTTTTGTCGGTGGTTTAAAAAATATTTTCATTTTAGGGATAGAGGCCAAAATGTACCAATGTTTGCAGTTTTAGCAATATTTCTTTAGTTTAGTGGAACAGTCAACAAGGTGGTGATATTTCTTGTTGTTGTGTAATGGTGTAAATTCGTGGAGGTTGCTTGTTTAGAAAGCGACAACAACACAATATCAAACAGATGTTTCGTTTTCTTTTTGTCTCTTTTGACACTTTTACTAACCTATGAATTACAAACAAAAAAAATTCACATAATGACGTGTTTCAAATATCATGGATGTATATAATATAAAAAGTAATCAGTAATACAGGTGATGATTCTGTTGATGGCTTGAGGGCCTTCATGTACAGATTCTCAATACATATTATTCGGAATGCCAGTACCAAACAATACTTTCTGTTATTCGTTTCAAATCCAGATAAACTGGTTTGAAAATGTGTCTGATACAAAATTATGTATAAAAAAATTTCGTCTCGTTCAAGGAAAATGAATTGTGTGATGGAAAAACAGATTCTGTACGACGTTGAAACTTTCTGTGTGTTGTAGTCACTAAAACTTACGAGTCCTGTAGCAGTACCAAAGAAAGGCAGATATCTCATGTATTTCTTTAATCAAAGCATATCAGTTTTAGGAGGGTTTTTTATGTTTAGATTTCATTGGGCAAATTTGAATTGTGTCGGTGATAGAACAACGCAGGACCAATGCGAACCTTTGGCAGTTCTTGTTTTTTCCCAAAATGTGAACAATTGTAAGTGTTTATGAACAGTTCTGTTCTTTTCCACTTAGTTTTTCTTCATACCATTTACCAGTAGATGATCTCTTTTTCTTTGTATTCTTTGTCCTTTTTTGTTTCTATAAACTGGGGTTTTTTGGTAATAATTTTGATAGTGCATTGTACAAAAAGCAAGATAGAATTTGTAAAGTACGTTTTATACAAGGATTGATTGGTAAATACAACAAAGCTGTGCATACAGGCACAAGATATCCAGTGCCTCATGTGTAACAACTTGTTATTTACTAATGAAATGTAACCGATATATAAAATAAAAAAATTCGCTGCCATTACCACATGATTCACATTATTAATTTGAAAGAAAAGAAGACAATGTTAAGTGGTCTACTGATTGCAAAAACATCAGTTGCCAGTTTCGAACACCGTGTTTATATGTACACTTAGGCGTATGAACAATAGTGAACGTGTATACATGGGTGTATTTAAACCAACTATAACGAACAACTTGGACTTAACAAGGACACATTGTAAGATGTCTTTCCCATTTTGTTAGGGAAAAAAATCACATCACAAACTATTTTGCTGTATGTACATTTTTTCTTCTCCTTCTGTTGGTGTCTTGTTTAGCTGTTGACGTACAGATTGTTAGCATGTAGATGCTGTTTTCTTCTTCTTTTTACCTTCTTACCTTTTACCTTTACTTACATTTCTTCTTCTCCTTCTGTTGGTGCCTTGTTTAGCTGTCGACGTACATATTGTTTGTTAGCATGTGGTTGCTGTTTTCTGTGCAGGCTGAAAATGTCGAATAGACTTTTCTGAGCAGAAGATAAATGAACTTGTTCATAATACCTTTTTGTTCTGTCTTGGTGTTGTTGATGTTTAAATAATAGCGCACAGCATCATGAATAGAAATAGCAAAACCAGTCTGTAGTCTTTATTCTAGCCTACTACACGATTCAGTTTTCTTGGTTTTAGTATGTATTTAAATCGTTGTGTTTTTAAAACAACAAAAAATCCGTCCTTATATATTTATTTCAAAATCAATCCCCCTCCCCCCCTCCTTCCTCTCTTAATTTATTATTTACTCCCATTTCCCCCAAATTGAGCTTGATTCAGAGAGAGCATTCAAGCCACTACTGCCATTGTTGCCCAGCAAGCTTTTATTTTTTCCTTTTTAATTTAATCGGATTAAAAAAAAAATCGTTGTTCCATGGGAAAGAGAAAGAAAATGGTGAATCCCATATGGTCTGTGATATTTTGTGTTTTAGCACAGAAAAACACTTCCTGGTTGCATTAAGTGTTTCGTTTATTTTTTTCTTTTTCTTTAATTACATGTGTTCATTGTTTAATGTTAAACATCCTTTGACCATTGTGATAGCTTTTAAAAAATATATATATGAAATTTTATTCTGAGTAATGATTCTACACAGAAATTGGGTAATATATTTCTAACAAATTAATGAACTTCATGATAGAAGTACTTGTGCCTTTTTTTTTTTTAAAATGTTAAAACAGTTGTGCCTTTAAGATGCTGAGGTATACTGCTTGTGTCCATCCCTCCAACAATGCAGAAGTTATGTCATTATACTGCAATAATTTATATTTTTCTGATTTTTTTTTTTAGCCTTTCCTGTTTCGTCATATCTTAATTCTTAATTCCATTGTTTTTTATTCAAGACAAGATTTCTTGATACTTGTGATTATATTTTCCATTCTGGTGCTAATTTAGAGTACATAATAATTATATTAAATTAATTTCAGAAAATGTTTGATCAGTTTTGTGTTTTCTTTGTACCATTGACTGTGTGTAAAAGGTAACAAGGTAATGGTAAAGGTGTCTAATAACCTATGTAGTCGTAGGGGAGCGAGGCATCAGAGACCTCAGCTTCTGTAGGGGCCAGCATATTGAGGGTGGCGCCCATCTCCTCTCCCTCGCTACCTTCCCTGACCCTAAAGAGGGCAGGTACGTACCCCTTTACAGCTGAAGGAACTGGGGAACTGTACTGAAGCCAAAGCGCGCAAACGGTCACCCATCCAACTGGTAACCAGGTTCGATGGTGCTTAACTTGGCTGGGGGAAAGCGAGTGCTCTGATCACTGAGCTATCCCGTCCCCTATGACTGTGTGTATATATAATCAAATGAATTTGTTCCACAGCAAGAGCACTGAGGTTCACCAAGGATGAGATTCTTTTTGAATGCAACCATTTTTTGCGCACCATTAAGGTAGCTGCATTCCGACTTTGGGGATGGTGTTCGGGCATAACACCAATGAGCATGCTCCCCCCCCCCCCCCCCCCCCAAAAAAAAAAAAAAAAAAAAAAATATATATATATATATATATATATATATGTCATCTCTTCTTACCCGCACAAATGGCATATATATATATATATATATATATATATATATATATATATATACATATAAATGTCATCTCTTCTTACCCGCACAAATGGCCTACTCTTCTGAAAGGCGAAACGGGCGTTGTTAACAAGTATGCAAGATGCTTTGCTTGCGTTCGCACACAAGGCCTCAATTCAGTCTCATCTGAAGGACTTGGAGGGATGGAGTCAGTACTGATGGTGCTTTTTTTTTTTTTCGTTCCTCAGCTAAAGCTCTGAGGTTCACCAATGGTGAGCTTTTGCATATGCGACCATTTTGCCCACTGTGAAGGTAGCCGCATTCCGACTTCAAGGATGTTTTGTATTTCCGTTACCCACGAAACGCTAACAGGAATTACATGAACTTTAACCTACATATTTTGATCTTCTGCATGTGTATATATACACACAAAAAATTGAGGCCATGGCAGGTCAGCACTTCCAAGTTCACTTGGGAGATAGTATAAATCCCCACCCTTAATTCACCAGATGCTGCCGGGATTTGAACCCACGACTTCATGGACCGGTGGGATTGAAGTCGAACGGTCTTAACCACTCTGCTATGGTGTCTGCCTGTACTGATATCAACTCCAGTACAAAATATCTCTTGATCTGGCATCTTGGTGGTGGCTTGAACATGGACTGTCAAATGCCCCCCCCCCCCCCCCCCCTCCATATATATATATATATATATATAATATATATATATATATATATATGTGTGTGTGTGTGTGTGTGTGTGTGTGTGTTTGCCCGTTGTGTTCAACAATGACTTCCATAACAGCAGAGAGGCAGATGCTGATATATATATATATATATATATATATATACGACTATTTTGTATGGAGTAAGTCAGGCAGACTAGACAGCACAACTAAGAAAACTAAGCAGTCCAAGAAGAGAGAGAGAGAGAGAGAGAGAGAGAGAGAGAGAGAGAGAGAGAGAGAGAGAGAGAGAGAGAGAGAGAGAGAGAGAGAGAGAGAGCAAAAGTAAGACATTTTAACAGAAAACTGAAAGATCAAATACCACACACACACACACACATGCTCACACACACTCAAACATGTTCAAACACGCGCACTCACTCAAACACACACACACAAACTCACACACACATACAATCCCACAATGGACATGCAACAACACACGCAAAAGCCCAGAATGATCAATAAAAATCTTTATTTGAAAATTATATGACAGTGCCACTAAGTTGACCACAGACAGAGGCAGGGCAGAGAGAGAGAGAGAGAGAGAGAGAGAGAGAGAGAGAGAGAGAGAGAGAGAGTATGAGAGAGAGAGAGAGAGAGAGAGAGAGAGAGAGAGAGAGAGAGAGAGAGAGAGAGAGAGAATCCAAAGATGAAGAAAGAAGACATACTAAAGCTCTGTATTAGAAAAAAAAACAAAAACAAAAAAACTTTTAAAAAACACAAAAACTCCACAGAGACATACTGAAAGCAAAAAAAAAAAAAAAAAAAAAAAAAAAAAAACCAAAGCACACAACAACAAAAACTTAAAAGCGACCAACAAAAGAGAGAAAAAAAAAAAAAAAAAAAAAAAAAACACCCTAATGAGGAAAGCCAAAAAAATCAAAATGAAAACAAAACACAGAATTAAAAAGGTAAAGCCAGAAGAAGAAAGAAAGAAAGAAAAAAAAACTTTTTTTTTTCAAATCACAGGTGCAATAGTGTTCACAATGAGAACAAATGGCATTGGTAGGTAAAGTTAACTTCTTTAATTAAAGATCCATCACAAAAGACGAACGATGTCATAACAAAATAAGTGTTGTCCACATCAACAAGACAAATTTGATTGATAAGAAAGAAAAAAAAAAGAAGAGAAAATAAACAATAAAAAGAAAATAAAAAACAGAAAAAGATGGCGGTGGTTTTTGGGGGAGACAAGAGTTATACTTGGTGTGAACAATTCCAGGCTTGAGAGAGAGAAAGAGAGAGAGAAAGGGAGAGAAAGCAGGGCAGAAAGCGTTAAAGGGAGAGCAATGTTGCACACATGCGTATTTTAACGATTTAACACGTCTTTTTCTATGCCATTTCAAATAAATTTTTCAAAACAAAAAAAAAAAGGATAGAAAAATCAAACAAAATAAAACAAAAAATTAAAAAAACCCAAAGCGAAAAAGAAACAAGCCATACAAGAACCATTGCACAAAAGTAACTTAAAGGGCATACATAATAAAACACATGATCTACATAACAAAACACATAATGATAATGATTATTAGAAGCTAAATGGAAGCAGCATGGAAATGAACAGACTGCGTCAACATGTGTGATGACCTATGCAGTAAACAAAACAACAAAAAATAATAATAAAACCCAAAACAAAACAATGCAACACTAGAAAAAAAAACAACCCAAAACAAAACAAAACGATGCAAACACTGATATCTGGAGTACAAACAAACACGCACCAACAAAAGCACTTTCATGATACACGAGGTTAAAAAAAAAATCACTAATACTAGTATCCCAATTGCTTTCAATCCACATCAGTTTGTGTGTTTGAAAACAAAACACCCTCCCCCCCCCCCCCCCCCCCCCCCCCCCCCCCCTTTCCCAAATCCTCAATTAAAACAGATTAAACTATACAAAGAATAAACCAACTGAGAGTAAAGTTTGTGAGACCAGAACAGAAACAGAGAGTGAATACTGCTGAACTTATTAATATTCATTATATCGATGAATATGCATTTTTTCCCTCTCTCCCTCCTGTGTACAAAGACAGCTGCTGAAGTTAGGAGGACACAGGTGAAAGAAGAAACAGGTGAAAAAAAAAAAAATCTTCTTTATGACCCTCCACCACAAAATGAATCGCATTGCACCTGATCTGCTTTTTCCACTAGTAGCCATTTCAGGCAGATGGGGGTCCGGTCAGGTTGTAAATTTGTGATTTTGATCTATAATATAATGTTCTCCTCTCTCTCTTTTCAGAGAGAACAGAGAGAGCGAACTGGTTGTCAAGTCTTCAGGGGTGCCCCCCATGGTCACAAGACTACAGGATAAAGATAGATGGATGGATAGATAGATAGATAGATAAAATGTTTCTTTCTACCTTAAAGTATTGAGGTGTAATTTTGCTTTCTTTTGCTTAAGGGGTAAAACACTTTATTGCTGCCCTACACACCACTGGGTGTAAAGGATGATGATGATGATGAAGCTTTGACCCCCTGTTAATTCGATGAAAGATTGGTTCAAGATATCATTTTGTCACTTTCTGCAGACTATCATTTCAAATTTGTAATAACTCTTCATAGAATTGTCTGATATTTCAATCTTTTTTTTATGCATTGAATACTTTTTTTTTCTTCTTCTTTTTTTTTTTTTTTAAGCAGATTAATAACATGTCACCAACAAAAAATTTACAGACTTAAAATGGACCTCCGCTGCAATGCGACTCATTATGTGGTAGAGTGTCATATTTAGTATCCACAAAAAAAAAAGAAAAAGAAAAAACAAAGAAAGAAACCAAAAACAATCCACATAGGGAGAGGAAGAGAAAGGTAAGGGTATATAGCGCGCATAACGCTGTGCACAGTTGCTCGACACTGAGAAACCACCAAACAGATCTAAGAACTAACATAAACACATGATGTATGTATCAGTATGTATAACACGTATATATATCATATCATATCATATCATATCAACAGTAACGGTGCTTCACTGATGTGTCGTCATAACTACAGGAAAATGACTTGCTTGCGTTCGGACACCGAGAGACACAGAGAGAGAGAGAGAGAGAGAGAGAGAGAGAGAGAGAGAGAGAGAGAGAGACAGAGAGACAGAGAGACAGAGAGAGGGACAGAAACACAGAGAGAGAGAGAGAGAGACAGAGAAGGAGAGACAGAGACAGAGAGACAGACAGAGAGGTAGAGTTAGAAAAGCACAATGTTAGACATCAACATTAAAAAAAAAATTTAAAAAGGCAAAGGTGACAAATTAAGCACCCTCCCTCCCTCCCCTTAAAAAAAAAAAAAGAAAAAAAAAGAAAAAAGAAAAGAAAAAAAATCAAATATGCTAGAAAAAGATTTTTGTAAAACAAATCCTTCAACAGCACGAGAAGAGCAATCTCTACGAATTCAAAAGCCACTTTCTTTAATTAATTAATTAATCAATCAATTAATCAATAAGGAACGCCCATACATAACACAGCGCAACACTGCAAGCCAGGTATTGATCTTGTAGATAATATACACAACAACAACAACGACGAAGAAGAATTCTAACACACAAACATTGTCCTTTCTCTCTCTCTCTCTCCTTTCTAAAAGATGCCATTCATATATTTCCCCCCAAACCTCGTCACCATAGCAACACGCCTCGTCACTTCCCCCACCCCCCTCCTCCCCCCCTTCTGTACAAGGCAGTTTCATATTCAGGGCATGATTATTACAGTCATAATAATAAAACACAATAATGAAACAACGACGTTGTTCTGTACAATTTGACTGCCCAAAAAGTCTCCTGTGATTCAAGTGCTATATATACAAACGTCTCTCTCCCTCTCCCCCTCTCTCTTGCTCCCCCCCCTCTCTCTCTCTCACTCTCCCTCTCTCCCAAGGTTCCTCTTCTCTTTCTCTGTGCTGCAAAGCTACTACATACATATACATACATAAATTCACACCTCTCTCTCTCTCTCTCTTCTCCCTTTTCCGATTCCCCCAAGGACATATCTGATTCCTGGATTACACAGCATTTTGGTACGTACATGGTCGGTAGTAAAAATCTCAAAAGCATTTACAGAACTCTTGACCTCAACAACGATACAATAATATACAAAAGCCAGGTTTTCTTTCTTTCCAAGGGGAGAGAGAGAGAGAGGGAGGGAGGGAGAGGGAGGGTTAGCGAGGATGAGTGTGGGGAACAACAATAGCGTAATTTTGGGGGGGGGGGGGTGAGGAGGAGGCAGTGATGGGAGAATTGGGGGGTGGGGTGGAGGGAGTACAATCTTCTTTTTTTCTGAACATGTGGTGGTTTTACTCACAAAAGAATAATATACGTCTGCATTGTGCCCCCCCCCCCCCCCGCCCCCCAAAAAATTTCTTCAACAAAGCTATGATCAAGGTATTTCTATTAGTCAAAGATTCAATGCCAATAATTACAAAATGAACTACAAACTAATCAGAAATAGGCCACCTGGGTAAAAGAAACAACTAACCAACGAAATACAAAAAACCAACACTAATCAAACAAATTTTATGATGTGAATACTACCTGGGTGAAAGATAATTATCTCCCTTACTTACAGGACTAAGCATGGTGTCTAAAGAATTTTACAACCCCCCCCCCCCTAAAAAAAAAAAAAAAAAAAAAAAGACCTCAACAGACATATTCTCTGTAAAACATATGTACCAGGAGGAAAAGAAGTAGCACACACGTTAAATCCTGTTCCACTTTTCGTAAGATTAGGCCTTTGAGTGCCGGTGGAACAGAGGACAAAATTGACAAAACTGTATACACACGGGGACTGGATGTAGCAACAAAAAAAATAATTTAAAAAAAAAAAAAATGTATATAAAAAAAGCATGAGTGCTTCTTCCAATATCCTCGATATAAAAGAAAAATAAAAGGTGATGGTCTCTGATAAAGGCATCTGCTATGCTAAGTTGAAAAGTTAGTATAAAGGTGTCTGCTGTATTTTAGATATCTATATACTAAACCTTTCCACTGAATCAACAAATAATAATAACAAAAGTCAAAGAAGAAGAAGGTATAGGTGTTTGATGTGTATGCATGTGGCTGGGAGAGGGGAGGGAAGTATGTAAGCATGTATGACCCAAAATACCTTTTGTTCATTTGTTACGTATAAAACAGCGACTGAACGGCAGTAGTATCAATAATTGTTGACAAGCTTCGGTTTCTAAGCGGCACAATAACAACAAAAACTAGACACCCCCCTCCTGCAAAAACCCCCAAAAAAACCCCAAAACAAAGCAAAACCAACCATCCCCCCCCCCCCCCCCCAAACCAAACTCCCCACCCCAACCTGCTCCCCAAAACCCTACACACACTAAGAAAGAAAATGATAATTAATCTTAACGTTCAATGTAAAGATGCCCATTATCATAGACCAGTGGCAATTCTGAACACCGAGTATGGGTGCCTGCTGTAAACATTACATGGTCCTACAGTTACATTTAAAAAATAAAAAAAAAAGGAAAAGAAAGAAAGCTACTGACAAGAATACCGTCAATACTGATCAATATCATATATATATATATAAAATTATTTCATTTACAAAACAAATCACAGGTTTAGCCACCAAAACAAAATCATCTACAACAATTTCAATGAAAACAAAAATGAATAACAAACTTCACATTCACCAACAACAAAGGTATAACCAAAAAACAACAACAACCACAAACCACCAACCAAACAAAACAAAACACAATCCCCCCCCCCTCGCTCCCCCCAAACAAAATACCCAGGGAAGACCTACCTACTTTCCGACTACCTTGTATGCTCAAATCTTGGCAGTGTCTAGTGAATTAAGGATGGGATTTATCTCCCAGGTCAGCTTCAAACGCAGACCTGCCAGTGCCTTAATTCCCTTCATAAATACACATGCAGAAGATCAAATACGCACGTTAAAGATCCTGTAATTCACGTCTGTGTTTGGTGGGTTACAGAAACACAAACATACCCAGCATACTGGGATCTGAAGTCGGAATGTGGCTACCTTCATGGTGGGAAAAAAATGGTTGCATACACAAAAATCCTTCCATTGGTCAACCTCTGGGCTCTAGCCAAGAAATGGATTAAAAAAAAATTTTTTTTAACCCTAACCTACACACCTATATAATTATCAAATTTGTGTTTTCCGTCAATCTGCCTGTATAATGGCGACCTTGAGCCTACTGTCAATAGAAGTAAGCTTTCATTTGCAAAAATAAAAATAAAAACCTTAACACCCAAAACCAACAAACAAAAAACCCAACCCTCCTTTGAGGAGAATTTTGTTAACACCAACAGTTAGCCGATTTCTTCTTCTTCTTTTACTCCCTTACTTTCATTTGCTTGGTTTACAAGACTTAGCTGTAAACAAATTCACTAAATTATTATCATCATTATATCTCGCTGTTCTTTAACAACGCTGTATCGAGACAAGAAAAGGTACATGAGATATACCAAGCGAGCAAACCTACTCTAAATCATGCACCACAACAACAACAAACGTATTGCAATAAGACAAAAATTCTCTTTTGTCTCTTTTAGCTAAAACCCTACCAATGATATAAAAACACACACACATACAGGAACTGGTTAAAAGTCTATACAGAACCAACCTTGAAAATTATCCAACCGACATTTGATCAAAAGAAAAGGTTAAAATTATGGACCCAGCATCTTAAAGACGGTCTACTCAGCTCAACATAGACTACAAACTTTTTAAATTCTGACGCAGAAAACAAACAACGCTCAATGAAAGCTACTCTACATTACCTGTTCTGTTTCAACCCTATACCTGCCCTTTCTTTTCTACACACCTTGCCTTTGAACACCTGTGTACAATTCCCAATCTAAACACCTAAATTCCCAAAACAAAACCTTGGAAGCCAAGTTTTCGGTGTGATTACTTTCAACAACTCATAAAGACAGCTGTATTTCGTCTTCAAGGAAATGTCTTTCATAAAAAAAAAGTCTTTTATAATCCTTCATCATTTACATTTAAAACATGCATTTTCTTTCAATTTATAGCAGCTGCTTCAAAGTTTGCATGCTAGCTTGTACTTTCTAGTGTCGCTGAAAAACTGATTCATCAGGTAACAATAATAATAATAATAGTAATAAAAACAGGAAGAGTTCAAACCCAGGATTTCTTTACTGGAAAAATCTGGAGAGATCTCTCTCTGTTTTTTTGTGTGTATTATTGCTACATACATAATTATCACCCATAAAAACAGGACACAAAGAATCACAGACCAGCACAGCATTACTCACAAGTCCTACATACATAGAAAATTTAGAAACGGAAGGTTTTAAATCACTAATTTGCGATTTAAACAGCACAGAATTACTCATAAATCCTACATATAAAACATTTACAAACAGAAGGGTTTCATCACTAATACGCAATTTAACTGCTAAAAAAAAAACAAAAAACTTTTTTTAATCAAGATCAGGGTGTCTATTCTCCCATTCAGATTTCATAATCTTTGGGCCACATTAGAAAAGCGACATTGTGTCATGGAAAAATGGTGAAACATTCTAATATGACGACATAATTCAAAATGTGTGATGGAAAACGAATTGAGCACATCAACATGATGTATATATATAATATATATATATATATATATAACTGCTAACAAACCTAGAACTATGTCCTCCTCTCCTATAACTCTTGTCACTGGTTTCAATTTCCATCTTTCTTTTCTTAAAACAGAAAGTAGCTAAAAAAAAAAAGCTATAAAAAAAAAAAAAAAAAAAAAAGAGGGGTGGGGAAGGGAGTAGCTAATCAACAAACTAGCGTGATCCTTCTATCAAAACACAGACAGGGATAAGAAGAACACAGGGACAACAACATTATTCGTTCATTCAGATCCAATATAAAAACAACGTTAACTGTGCATAATCATAAAAAGTCACCAGGAAAAACTTCTTTCGGGGCCTCAAGAAAGAGAAAACCACGACTGTCCATATGAAAAAACAACAACAAAAAAACAAAACCTACAACAAAAAAAACCCAAAACCTACACAAAAAACCCCCAAGACCCTGCCACACAAACCCCTTTTCCAAAAACAAAACCTGACAACAAAATCTTGCCACAAACCCCCTTTCCCCAAGAAACCCCCCCCCCGACAACAAAATTTCTAACAAGTTGTTGTTGATCCACCGACAACAGGTGAGAAAACAGATGAACGTGCCAAAAGTCTGAGATGCGATGAAAGTTTGAACACCAGCAAAAACATCTCACCCCCCAAAAAACATGTTACAAGATAGTATTACGAGGCTGCCAATCGGGTGTACCCCCCCAAAAAAATAATAACGTGTCAACGAAGAAAAGTATAGAAGAGAAATATTACACGGAAAATGTCCTCCCACTTTTATGAACCAACCGAACAAAAAAAAAAAAAAAACACAAACAAAAAAAAAAACAAACAAAAAAAAAACCCAGCTCCCATCAAACCCAGAAAGTAGACTGAGTGGAGAAACACGAGGGAGAAAAATAAATGGGAGAAACAATGCGTACGCGAGAGATGAAACTGAAACCTCAGGTGGCAGGCAGGACAGAGAGCTATACAGAAATAATACACCACTCCTCTCTCACCTGTCTTACCTTCATCTCACCTGTTGGGTCTCACCATTACAAAAAATGATAATAATAATAATACTCGGAGCTGCCAATACTCTAACGCTAGTTCTGGACTGCCTTTGATTGAACAATAAAGCCGGAGTAGTAGTAATACGACAACTTTCTTTTTCTGTTTGTTTTTTTGTTTTTTAAAACTCCTTTTGTGTTATTTTGTCTTTGTTTTCTTTCTCCTTTGATGAAAGTCACACACACACATACAAAAAAAAACTGTGGAAGGCCCCACTATCACACCTCCCACTTTGTTATTTTCTTTCCGGAAAGAATAGATTTTTGTTTTTATATTATTTACAACAACAACAACAAAATAAAAGATGCTTTGTAAAATATTCAGAGCAGAAGAATTATTACTTCCAAGATTATTCAAATCACAATATATATATATATATTCTCTGACGAACAGAAGAAGGTAATAGTTATGGTCATCTGTTTCCCCCAAATGAAATAGTTCCAGTTTTTCTTCCAACTTCTTTACCAAAAAAAAAAAAAAAATCCCCCCCCCCCCCCCCTGGTGTTTTTCATAATAACTTTTTTTTCTTCATTTTCTCCATTCCGGGAACACACTTCTATAAAATGACAGTGTTCATCTAACGCCATGGCATCTTTTACATGTATCACTTGCAATCAGGGAAGGTAAAGCAAGCGAGGGAGAGGAGATGGGCGCCGCCCTCAATATGCTGGCCCCTAGAGAAGCTGAGGTCTCTGATGCCTCGCTCCCCTACAACTGCTGCATAGGTTACTGGACACCTTTACCTTGCTTTCTAAAGTAGTTTTGAAGCTTTTTCCCCCACTGTCGGAGGTCTGATTTTCAGTAACAAAATCTGTAACTTTTTTTTTTTTTTAACCATCTTTCTAAAATAGTTTTCAACCTTTTTTTCTACTGGCAGAGGTCCAGTTTTCAGTTACAAAATCTGTATTTCTGTTTTCTTGGCAAGCTCCAATTTTACAGTTTTGTTCAGTTCAGGGAGTGGGAAGGGGGGAGGGGGTGCTGACACAAGGATTATTGAACACACAAAAAAACCCCCAGCTTTTCATTGAACCGTATTTTATTGATCTTTCCTTTCTGTTAAAAAAAAAAAAAAAAAAAAAATTTTGCAGGGGAAGGAGGTTGGGGGGTGGGGGGGGGGGGCATAGAATAAGGTCTGCGAGGACAGTGGAAGTGGTAGGAGTGTACTATAATAACATTTTTGTAACAATGGTGACAGAACAACTCCACAATGATGCAGTTATCAGTTGCTGCATGTCTGCTTGAAGAGCATTGGTATGCAGCAGATCTGAACTTACATCCGTGAGTATGATGCATCTTCTTCTTTCCGCCACCTCCTCTGGTCTTCATTCCAAAAAATTTCACAGAAAAAATATATCTTTTAATTTTATCTATCTATCTATCTTTCTATCCCTTAGTCTGGCGACCGTGGGGGCACCCCCGAAGACTTGACAACCAGTTTCCTCCATTCCTCTCTCTGTTCTGCCTTTCGCAAAATTTGGTTGGAGTTCTAGGCCTGTCCATTCACTGATGTTGTCCTCCCATCTCTTCCTTGGTCTGCCTCTTTTTCTTCCTCCTTGGACAGTGCCTTGCAGTACTTATTGTTTTTTCAAGTCCTGTTGATCTTGTGACATGCCTGTACCATTTAAGTTTACGCTTCTTTACGATTGATGGAATCAATCACTTTCAATTCACATAAGTAAAATATATTATACTTTTCTTTTTCAACAAAAGATACTATTTTAAAACTTAGAGACTAAAAACTATTCCCATTATCTTAAAATGTTTTCTCGTAACTTCTGAATTCCTCTTATACCTCCTACAAAAAAAATCTTTGAAATAGTCACAGCTTATACATTCTTGATCAAGCACATTTGTAAACAGACGCTAAATTTCATGTATTCTCAGGCCTTCTGAATTCTTCTTATAACTATATCCCCCCCCCCCCCCCCCCCAATCTTTGAAATAGTCACAGCTAATATCACATTCCTTATCTAAGCACACATGTAAAGACATGCTAAACTTCATGTATTCTCATAACTTCTGAATTCATCTTACATCCTTCTTCCCCCCCCCCCCCCCCCCCCCCCCCCCCCAATTTTTGAAATAGTCACAGCTAATACTACATTCCTGATCCAAGCACATTTGCAAACAGATGCTAAATTTCATGTATTCTAATGCCTTCTAAATTCCTCTTATATCCCCCCCCCCCCCCCCCCCCCATCTCTGAATTGATCATGGCTAATACCACATTACTGATCAAGCACATTTGCAAACAGACGCTAAACTTGATGTATTCTCATACCTTCTAAATTCCTCTTATATTCTTACCCCCCCCCCCCCCCATCTTAAAATTGGTCACGGCTAAAACCACACTCCTTATCCAAGCACATATGTAAAAATAAACGCTAAACTCAGTCCCCAACACAAATAAAACCAGTGTGTGTGTGTGAAAAAAAAAAAACACAACTCGCTCCTTTTCAATTTTCAGGACAATGCTGTGAAGAACATTCATCCGAACACCCCCCACCCCACTAACTCCACTCCACACCGCTGCACAAGTGGCTACCTACCATCACCCCACGTCCCCCGAACTCTCTCCACACAAACTTTTCTCAAGTCACTCTCTCGTCGCAGAGAAAAACCGGATACAATCCATAAAACGTCAATTGTGATTAGAGAGAAGTTTTTTTTTAAAAAGAGAAAAAAAAACAAAAAACAAAAAAACAAAAAAAACATTAACACCCCCCCCCCCCCCCCCCCCACAAATAGCTGTCTCGATTTTTCACACATCCTCAGCTCACTAAAAAAAAAAAAAAAAAAAGACTGCGATAAACATGGCGGACGCCTTAACTAACGAAACAAAGAACAACTGGGGTAGTGGTGGTGGTAGGGGTGGGGTGGGGGTGGTATGAGAGTGCTGCCACATAACACAGGTTCCGCAACCTGCGCTGTAATACCACACACACACAGAGTTCCTTTCCCTTCCCCTGACTCCGAACGAACGAAACCACACATTCGGAGCGCCCCCTGCCAGCCACAAAAAAAAAAAAAAGAAGAAAAAAAACAGAAGCAGCAGTTTCGAACCAAAATATTCGAAGCGACCTTTCTGCCAACCAGCAAAAAAAAAAAAAAAAAAAAAAAAAAAAAAAAAAAACCCAGTTCCGAACCTAACCACACATTCAGAGCGTCCTTCTGCCAGCCAGCCCTAATAAAAAAATTTTATATATAGAAAAAAAAAAAAAAAAAAAAAAAAGCAGCGACGACAACGACACCAACAGTCAAGGGAGGGAATCGGGTCGGGGGCCTATCGTCCGCCTCGTCCACTATGGTGGGCGGCAGTCTCGACGGCTATAGACGGTGAAAGGGGAGAGAAGCGTGGGTGGATTGTTGTTTAGGGGGGCAGCATGGTGTGCAGACGGAACCGCTCCCTTATGTGAGGTCTGACGTCCTCCTTCTGAAACACAGAGAGACATTGATTTTAAATATGAGAGAGGGGGAGAGGTGGGGGGGGGGGGGGAGAGAGGGAGGGAGGGGGAGAGAGAGAGAGAAACACACAGAAACACTGTAACAATTTATTGTACTTCAGCCTTTGGCCACAACACAATTCAAAGGGAAGGAGAAAAAAAAAAAAGAAAATGAAATAGAACTCAGTGCAGTCTTCAGTAATCAGAGGAGGAGGAGAGAGAGAGAGAGAGAGAGAGAGAGAGAGAGAGAGAGAGAGAGAGAGAGGAGAGAGAGAGAGAGACAGAGAGAGAGACAGAGAGAGAGACAGAGAGAGACAGAGAGAGACAGAGAGAAAGAGAAGAGAGAGAGAGAGACAGAGAGAGACAGGGGGGAGAGAGAGAGAGAGAGAGAGAGAGAGAGAGAGAGAGAGAGAGAGGAGGAGAGAGAGAGAGAGAGAGAGAGAGAGAGAGAGGGGACAGACAGAAAGACAGAGACAGAGAGAGAAAGAGAGAGGGACGGAGAGAGGAGAGGTAGAGAGAGAGAGAGAGAGAGAGAGAGAGAGAGAGAGAGAGAGAGAGAGACAGAGACAGAGAGAGAGAGAGAAAACCGCAGACAGAGAGAGAGAGAGAGAGAGAGAGAGAGAGAGAGAGAGAAGAGAGAGAGAGAGAGAGAGAGAAGAGAGAGAGACAGACAGACAGACAGAGAGAAAGAGAGAGACAGAGAGACATAGAGAGAGAAAAACACACACACAGACAGACAGACACACTAACCAGGTGACACAGGTTCTCCAGAAAAGGCAACAGTTTCATCAGCTCGCGATCATTGCGGTCCACAAACCAGCTCTCTATGGGGATCCCGTTGTCCAACTGAGAAAACAGAAAAGAAAAAAGGGGTGTATATATATATATGCTCTGACTCTGCTGAACTCAATACCCCTACGAGACCTCTCTCTCTCTTGTTTAAATAATTATCAGTGTATCCAGTTAGGATGATGCGTTTTGTTGAATGTATCCCGTTTTCTTCTTTTAAAATATTGGTTGAACTGCTGTTGGTGGCGATGCTGGTATGTAAGGGTAGGGAGGGGGTTTCTTAGCTTTATTCCCTGATCAGGGCAAGGGCCGGATGAAAAAAAAGTATGTAATGCTCACTCTGTAACCCTTGAAAAATAAAGATTATTAATTCATTCATTCTCTCTCTCTCTTTCTATCACCCTCTCTTCTCTTTCTTTCTAAGTGTCTTCCTTTCTTTCTTTCTTTCTTTCTAAGTGTCTTCCTTTCTTTCTTTTTTTCTTTGTCCTTCCAGTGTCAACAAAACTGTTTATATGTTTTTCATTTTGTATAACTATGTAACCAAAAAAATGAATTAAAAAAGTTTGAAAAAAAAAAAGGGGTGTTAATAACTGCTATGGGGCCGGCCATTTACAGGACATATCCACTAGGTTTATTTGCATAACGTATTCATCTCATCAATAATAACGGACATATTCACTTAGTTTTACTTCTGTGACAAAATTTCCTCTCAAGAATAATAACAGCATATCTATGAAAGATTTACTCCCGTTGTATTTATAGACACACACAACCTATGTATAAAATGTGAGTTTGAAAACTACCAGGTATGAATTTCACAAATATACATACTGCATCTTTTTAATAAAAAAAAAATAAATAAAAAAAAGCAAGAAAAGGTTTTTTACTTGCAACTAAAACTATACAATCAGTATCTAAAACTGAACGTTTCTTTGCAAGAATAAAAAAAATAAAATAAAATAAAATTTTTAAAAAACCCAGAAATTTCTTACCTCTAAATGATAACAAAAACGATGTAACTTCAGCCCAACTCACCTGATACCCAAAGGCTTGAGGAGAATTGTCGATGATGATTGTACGCGACAAGTCCCGACCCAAAATACTTAGGTCCTTGATGTAGTAACCGTTGATGCACACACAATGCTCACGGAACAAACGATGCCTGGAAAAGAAAAAATCATGGAAGATTTGAATAAATTGATAACACAGAGATATATACGAAACCTCTAATTTAACCCTCTTAGTCCCAACTTCGGATTTGCTGAGCTTAAAAGTTTTTTATTTTCTACCACTTTCTGTCACAGCAGATTTCTCTGCGTGAAATTTGGGCTGCTCTCCCCCCAGGGAGAGCGCGTCGACACAAGTGCAGCGCCTACCCATTTTTTTTTTCTTTTCCTGACTGCAACTGTATTTGTTTCCCTATCAGAGTGGCTTTTTTCTACAGAATTTTGCCAGACAGAACCCCTTGTTGCCGTGGGTTCTTTTACGTGCGCTAAATAGTGATGAGTAACACATGGGACCTCCATTTATCGTCTCATCCAAAAGACTAGCGCCCACACCACCACTCAGGGTCTAATGGATGGGGAAAAAGTTTTGGGCCCAAACGGGTACGAACCACCGCACACTCCAACCTAGACTTTTTGCTTTCTAGGCAAGGCGCGTTACCACCTAGACCCCCGATCCAACTGAGGACTGGATGTAAAAAAGCAAAGGAGTGCTTATTCTATTATCCTCGATATCAAAGAATAAATAAATAAAACAAACTTACTTGATGAGTTTTTTCTCAGGGTCCAGGAGATTCATCAGCTTGTCAGCATACACCTTCTTGGAGGCCGTGAACAGAATCACCTCGTACAGGGAGGCCACTCGCTCCAGAAAGTCTCTGAAGAACGGCCGGGTCCGTACATACACCTGGTGGAGGAGAAAAAAAAAGAAGGTCTGCATTTAGAGTAGGTTTTCTCCGTTTTGTAAATATGAACGCTTTGTACTACATTCTCACTCAAATATACACACACACGCTCACTCACACACATAAATACATGTATGCACCACACACACGCTCACACCAATGTCCCCCCCCCTCCCCCACAAACACATACTCACACATACATACATGCATGCATGTACCACACACACGCTCACACCAATGCCCCCCCCCCCCCCCCCCCCAACACACACACGCTCACTCACACACATAAATACATGTATGCACCACACACACACAGACATGCACACACACATGCTCACTCACACACACACACACAAATATTCACTCACACACATAAAAAAAATGCATGCACACACACACGCACACACACAGACACATGCTCACTCACACACATAAAAAAAATGCATGCACCACCCACACACACCAATGCTCCCCACACACACAGAAACACCCTCACACAAAGACACAGACACAGGTGTACCCACACACCTGATAGGTGATGTCCTGAAACAGGACAGGGAAGGAGAAAGCTGCGTCCTCCATCTCCGTCAGACTGCAGTGAACTAACGTTTCATCCTGAAAACACACATACAGACATGTATATATACACACACAGAGACATACAGATATGTATACATATATACATACACAAACAAAACAAAAAACACACACACAGACAAGTATACAGACATATACACATGCATATGTGCGCGCGCACACACACTCTCTCACATACACACACACTCACACATGAATACACTCTCTCACTCACTCTCTCACACACACACACACTCACTCTCTCCCTCTCACTCACACTATCTCTCTCACTCGCTCGCTCACTCACTCACACACACACTCACTCACTCTCTCTCTCACACACTCACTCTCTCTCCCCCCCCCTCTCTCTCACACACACAATATCTCTCCCTCTTTCTTTCTTTCTCTTCTTTCTTTCTTTCTTTCTTTCTTTCTTTCTCCACTCACTCACACACCCCCTAGGGGGACGGATAGCCTAGTGGTCAGAACATTGCGCTTGCAATTTGACGACCCGGGTTCGAGTCTGGTCGAGGAGATTTTTCTCCTGGAGTTTACATCAGTGCTGACTCCACTCTCCCCAAAAGTCTTTCGGATGAGACTTTAATCCGAGGCCCCGTGTGCGAACCCACGCAGAACATCTTGCGTACACGTTAAATCCTGTTCCGCTTTTCGTAAGAGTAGGCGGTGGGAACAGATAAGTAGGCGGTGGGTGTGCCAGTGGGAACAGATGACATTTACAAAACTGCATACACACAGGGACTGGATGAAAAAAAGCACAAGAGTGCTTATTCCATTATCCTCGATATAAAAGAATAAATCAAATCAACCCTCTCTCCCTCTCATCCACACACAGCAGACTAAAACTAAACTACATTTTCATCCACACAGCATCCATCATCCCTCCCCTCACCAAATCTAGAACAAGAGAAAACTCCGGAGAACTGCGCGTCTTCAGGGGAAGGGCAGGAACTCTTGCCCGCAATTCGTCTGTAAGGGGAGGCAAGCTACGAATGATGGAATACCTGTCAACAAAACACACACCCAATGCAAAACATTTCAGACCAGGTTGCATGGCGCAACACACTCACAAACACAGATGCTGACTATACTCAATTCAGTTTACTTGTGTCTATCATAGAAAAACACAAAAATCTGAGATACGTATGCACATGTATATATCCCACTGGCATTGGAACCATTCATATCGGCGATTGTCCTTTCCAAAGGATCATTCCAGCGACGTGGGGAGAGGTTGCTGCATGGGTAACAGCTTGCCCTCCATACTTACCCAGGCTTTGTGCTCTAGAGCCTGGAGAGCAACTCCATAGTCTTCTGAGACTGACGGATGCCTACTACTACATCCCTTACACTGTATATTACGGGGAAAAAAAAGGGGGGGATTTTTTTTTTTTAACTGAAGCTGCAAAGTTCTGAGATTGATTCCCAAGCCTTGCCCTTTCTTCCCCACTTTGATGAGAAAATGGAACTGAATGTCAGATCTTCGGGTGAGATTATAAACCCAGGCCCAGAAAGATGCAGAACACGGTTGCTGTCTGCACTTTCGACGCAGAAGTAGAGCAACAACAAGCACTGTCACTAAACACTCAAGGGTCATGGACCTTAGCTTCCCACTTGCAGCTCTCACTCTCGTACTCCAAGCAAAGGTAAAGGTGTCCCATAACCTGTGTGGTCGTAGGGGAGCAAGGCATCAAGAGACCTCAGCTTCTCTAGGGGCCAGCATGTTGAGGGCGATGCCCATCTCCTCTCCCTCGCTGCTTTACCTTCCCTGACCCTAAAGAGGGCAGGAACCCATTTAGGGCTGGGTAAACTGGGGGAACTGTACTGTAGCCAAGGCGCGCAAATGGTCACCCATCCAACTGGTGACCACACTCAATACTGCTTAACTCTACTGGGGGAAAGCGAGTTTTCTGACCACTGAGC
>CM060349.1:15383789-15386289 GCA_030674155.1 Stramonita haemastoma
ACACAACAACACCATGAAACAATACAACATCAAAACCACACAAAACAAACACAATTATTAATTATATTAAACACAACAACAGCAACATCAAAACCACACAAAACAAACACAACACTGACCTTAAATTAAACACAAAAACAGCAATATCAAAGCTAAGCAAAAAAAATATCCTCAACCCACATACATTTGGGAGGGAAAAGGGCCAGACAAGAGAGAGAGAGAGAGAGAGAGAGAGAGAGAGAGAGAGAGAGAGAGAGAGAGAGAGAGAGAAGAGAGAGAGAGAGAAGGTCCCAGCACACAAACCTACCACAATAATTCACACATGTCTATAAAGAGCACTTGCTGCAATGTCCACAAAGGGAAGCAACCAGTTACTCCACAAAATGACACACAAACACACAAAAATCACACATGTCTATAAATAGCACTTGCTGCAAAACTCGCAAGGGGAAGCAACCACGGTTACTCCACAAAATGAAACACACACACACACACACACACACTCTCTCACACACACTCTCTCACACACACACACACACACACACACACACACACACACACACACACACACACACACACATGCACACACACACACACACTCACAAACACACACTTGCACACAAACACACATACAAGCAACAACAAAAAATCCTTGCCTCTTTTCCTGCCCCGATGTTTGGAGGGGTGGGGGGAGGAGGTGATGAAACTCTCGGCTCCGTTGACGGGCACCGAGAGTCCTGCCCCTTTGCTGGCCACAGGGGAGGCAATCCCGGCCCCTCGGCTGACCACGGGCGATGTGAACCCCACAGCCTTGCTGCAGGCCCCTGTTGTACCAGGGCATTTGGTGGGGGTCTGTAATGACAGAGGATTGAGGATTGTTAGTGTTTTGTAAAAGTGGGGGGTGGGGGTGGAGGTTGTGTTTGTGTGTGTGTGTGTGTGTGTGTGTGTGTGTGTGTGTGTGTGTGTGTGTGTGTGTGTGTGTATGTGTGCGTGCTTGCATGTTTATCTTATTTATAATGATAAAAATGTATTCATTCTTTCATTTTGAGAATAGTGGAATGAGCACTTCATATGTATGCATGCATGCGCGTGTGTGTGTTGTGGCGCAGTGCAGAGTGGTGGGATGTGATGTGTGAATTAGTGTATGCATGCACACATGTGTAAATAAATTTGCCCCCATCCACCCCCCCCAAACGTCCCTCAAAATTAGTTCTGTTATGGAGCCACTTTTGACTCTTTTACACTTTCAATGTTAAGTCAAAAACCCAAAGTGAGGCTATGTAACAGTAAAATCTGAAAAATGTTCCTGCTATATGTAGACAAGAGACGATTGCTGTCGTCATCTCTCTTGAATGATGGGAAGAGAAACTGGCCTAGTTTTACCTGCAGGTTAATTAAACAGGTAAGTCTGATGATGAATTTGTTGTTTAAAACACAACTGGTTTTATTTATCTATTCTTTTATATCAAATGGAATAAGCACTCGTGCTCTTTTTTCCCCATCCAGTCCTCGTGTGTATGCAGTTTTGTCAATCTTGTCATCTGTTCCCACCGTACCGGCACACAATGGCCTACTCTTACAAAAAAGCGGAACAGGATTTAAACGTGCGTGCAAGGTTTTCTGAACTGATGTAGGCGGGTTGACTCGTCACCATAAAAAACAAAACAAACAAAAACACTGGCACACAATGGCCTACTCTTACGAAAAGCGGAACAGGATTTAACGTGCACGCAAAGTTTTCTGAACTGATGTAGGTGGGTTGACTCGTCACCATAAAAAAAAAAGACCTTACCTCAACAGGCTCAGTGGGCCTGTGCTTTCTCTTTGTGGCGCGGAGAGGGGGGGGGGGAGGCTCGAGAGGGCTGGAGGGAGGGGCCTCGGCGGCGTCCTGCTGAGTTGGCGCGCAGGGGGCTGGAGTGGTTGGGGGCTCTGCGGGCGAGCGTACCTGGATGCTCGTGTGCCATGCACATTCGTTCGGGCTTTTTGTTTCCTGTTTCTTAATTCATTCCATATCGCTTTTGGGTCGCAGCTGCATTGTGGAAAATTGGAAACATATACAATAGCATATTTTTGGGTTTTTTTGTTTTTTTTTCTAATTTATAATTTCATTCTATTTATTTATTTTCTTCTATTTTTTTAAAAAAAATGTTATTCAATTTATTATTTCATTCTATTTATTTATTCGATTTATATTTCATTTTATTGTCATTTTACTTTTATCTTATTATTTTATTTTATTATTCTACTAATTTTTATTTTGTTTACTCTTTTCTTTTATTCGTATTTTAGCATTTTATCCTTTTACGATAATAGAATACAACTTATGAGTGGTGTTGTTGTTTTTTATATCCAGTCCCCATGTGTCGCTGTTTGTCAATTTTGTCATTCATTCCTACCAGAACACTATAGCCAACTCTTTTGAAAAGCTGGTTTTAACATGTGTGCAAGATGTTCTACTCTAAAAAAATAAAAACACAAACAACACACAAAAAAAACAAAA
>CM060349.1:15398308-15413308 GCA_030674155.1 Stramonita haemastoma
CCTGCCCCTGTGGTTTATTTCTGGCATAAGCGTTGTTTCCCGTTTATTTTTCCTCCCTCTTTTTTTTTCAACTCAGTCCACTTTCTGGGTTTGAGGGGGGTTCATAAATTTGGGCGGGACTTTTTCCCTGTAAATTTCTTTTTATACTTTTCTTCGTGAAAACAGGGTTTTTTTTTTTTTTTTTTTGTGTTTTGGTACCCCCAATCGGCAGCCTCGTAATACTTCTGAAAAACATTTTTTTGGGGGGAGATGGTTTTTTGGTTTTCCCAAACTTTAATCGCTTCTCAGACTTTTGGATGTTCATCGTTTTCCCCCGTTGTCGGTGGTTCAACCCAACTTGTTAGAAATTTTTGTGTCTGGGGTTTTGTCTTGGGAAAGGGGGGTTTTTGTGGCAATTTTTTTGTTTCGGTTTTTTTTTTTGGAAAGGGGGGGGTTTTTTGTGTGGCAGGGTCTGGGTGGTTTTTTTTTGTGGGTTTTTTGTTTTTTTGTTGTTTTTTTTTTCATTGGACAGTCGTGGTTTTTCTTTCTTGGGGCCCCCAAAAGAATTTTTTCCTGGTGACTTTTTATGATTATGCACAGTTACGTTGTTTTTATATTGGATCAAAAATGACAAATTTATGTTTTGTCCCTGTGTTCTTCTTTCCTGTCTGTTTTTGGGAGAGGGGAAAAACGCTGTTTGTTGTTAGTATTTCCCTTTCCCCCCCCCCTTTTTTTTTTTATTTTTTTTTTTAGTTTTTTTTTTTTTTGGTACTTTTTTTCTGTTTTAAAAAAGAAAGATGGAATTGAAACCTAACAAGAGTTATGGAGAGGGGACTAGTTTTGGTTTTGTTAGTGTTTATTTAATGTCTTTTGTTGATTGTTTCAATTCGTTTTCCATAAACCATTTTGAATTTGTCGTCTTTTTTAAAAAATGCTTCATCATTTTTCCCAATGAACAATGTCGCTTTTCAAAAGGGGCCCCAAAGATTTGAAATTGTTGGGAGAAGAGACACCTGATCTTATTAAAAAAAATTTTTTTTTTTTTTTTTTTGTGTTAAATTGCGTATTAGTGATTAAAACTTCGTTGTAATTGTTTAGTTAATAGATTTGGGGAAATATGGCGTTAAATTGAATTAGTGTTTTTAAAAACCCCTTGTTTCTAAATTTTTATAATTTGGTTGTGATATGCTGTGTGGTTGTGTTTTTGGGTCTGTTTTTTATTATGGGTGTAATTTGTATGTAGAATAAAACCAAAAAAAAAAAAAGGGGGTTCTTCCAGATTTTTTAGTAAAGAAACCCCTGGGTTTGAACTTTCCCCTGTTTTTTTTAAATTTTTTTTTTATTTTTCCCCCCCTGATGTTTCATTTTTTCGGACACTAGAAAGTAAAAGTAGATGAAATTTTGAAGCGCGCTATTTTTTGAAAGAAATGCATGTTAAATTAAGTGAACGTTGAAGGTTATACAATTTTTTTTTTTTTTTTACAAAAGACTTTCCCCTTAAAGGTGGAATCAGTGAAAGTATTACACCAAAAAAGGCTCAAAGGTTTTGTTTTGGAATTTATGTGTTTGGTTTGGGGGTTGTAAAAGGGTTTTTAAAAGGCCCCAGGTGTAGGAAAGTTTTGGGCAGAAGGGTTGAAAAGAAAAGGTAATGTAGAGTTTGTTTTTCCCCCAGCATTTTTTTGTACTGGGGAGAATTTTTAAAAATTTGTTTTGTCTGGTTGAGCTGAGTGACCCTTTTAAGATGTGGGTCCTTTTTTTAATTTTTTTTTTTGCCCAAACGTGGTTTGGGAAAAAATTTTAAAATTGGTTGTTAGATTTTTAACCCGTTCCTGTTGTGTGTGTGTGTTTTTTTTGTTGGTGGGGTTTTGTAAAAGGCAAAAGAGAATTTTTGTCTTTTGCAAAATTTGTTGTTGTGGTGCATGATTTTGGTTTGGTTTTTTGTTGGTTATTAAAGTCCCTTTTCTTGTCTCGATACGCGTTTTAAAGAAAAAGTGAGTTATAATAAGTAATTAAATTTTGGAATTTTTTTTGTGTAAAATTTTAAAAGGCAAAAAAAAAAATAAGGGGTAAAGAAGAGAAAAGTAATGTAGGGGTTAACAAAATTCTCCCAAAGGAGGGTTGGGTTTTTTTTTTGTTGGTTTTGGGTTTTAGGTTTTTATTTTTTTTTTGCAAATGAAAAGTTACATTTTTGACAGTAGGCTAAGGTCACCATTTTTATTAAGGCAGTTGCGGAAAAACCCCAAAATTTGATAATTTTTAGGTGTGTGGTTGGGAAAAAAAAAAATTTTTTTTTTTCCCTTTTTGGTGACCCAGGGTTGACAATGGAAGGATTTTTTTTGGTATGAAAAACCTTTTTTTTCCCCCCATGGGTAAAGGCATTCGACTTCGATTAAGTATGTGGGTATTTTGTGGTTTGAACCCAAAACTTGCATGAATTCAGGTCTTTAACGTGATTTTTTGTCTTGTGGGGGATATTATATATGAAGGGAATTTTGGCACTGGCAGGTTTTCCCCCTTGAAGCTTCCCTGGGAGAAATTTTAACCCTTAATTATGAAATGCCAAATTTGAGCTAAGGTGGGGAAAAGTGGTAGGTTTCCCCTGGGTATTTTGTTGGGGGGGGGGGGGGGAAGGGTTGTTAGGTTTGTTTTTTTTTTTGGTTGGGGTTTTTTGTTGTTTTTTGGTTCCTTTTTTGTGGTTTTTGGGCTGGGGTTCATTTTTTTTTCATTAAATGGTTGTAGATGATTTTTTTTTTTTGGGGTAAACGGATTGTTTTTAAAAAAATAATTTTTTTTTTTTATAAAATATTTATAGTTTTGCGGTTTTCTTGTCAGTGGTTTTTTTTTTTTTTTTTTTTTTTTTTTTTTTATAAGTGCTGTAGGACCCCTGTTTAATGAGGTCCATCCTTAATTTTTTTGGATTTAAATTTATTTTCTTAAAGGGGTGTAGGGTTTTGGGGAGGGGGTTGGGGGGGGGGGGGGGGGTTTCTTTGTTTTTTGGGGGTTTGTTTTTTTTTTTTGCAGGAGGGGGGTGTCTGTTTTTGTTGTTATTGTATCGTTGGAAAACGAAGCTTGTCAACAATTTTTTTATATTTCCCATTCAGTTTTTGTTTTTTACATAACAAATGAACAAAAGGTATTTTTGGGGCAAAACATGTTAAAAATACTTCCACCCCTCCCCCGCCACATGCTTTCACATCAAACCCCTTTAAAACCTTCTTTTCTTGTGTTTATTTGACATTTGTTTTTATTTTTTGTTGATTCAATGGAAAGATTATTTAGTATATCTTAAAAAGCCCCCCAACATTCATAGAGTCCTACACATAAGTACAGCAGACACCTTAATACTAACTTTTCAACTTTGCATAGCAGATGTCTTTATCAGAGACCATCACCTTTTTATTTTTCTTTTATATCGAGGATAATAGAAGAAGCACTCAAGTGCTTTTTTTTTTTTTTTTTTTTTTTACATCAGTCCCCGTGTGTATACAGTTTTGTCAATTTTGTCCTCCACGTCCACCGGCACACAATGGCTTAATCTTACGAAAAGCGGAACAGGATTTAACGTGTGCGCCACTTCTTTTCTTCCTGGTACATATGTTTTACAGAGAATATGTCTGAAGAGGGTTTTTTTTGGTTTTTTTTTTTAGGGAGGGGGTGGTGGGGGGTGGTTTGGGGTCATAAAATTCTTTACAGACACAATGTTTAGTCCTGAAAGGAAGGGAGATAATAATTATCTTTCACCCAGGTAGGAATCACATCACAAAATTTGTTCGATTTAGGTTTTTTTTTTTATTTTGTTGTTGTTTTTTACCCAGGTGACCTACTTCTGATTAGTTTGTAGTTCATTTTTGTAATTATTGGCATTGAATCTTTGACTTCTAGAAATACTTTGATAGCTTTGTTGAAGAAATTTTTTTTGAGGGGGGGGGGGGGGGGGTTCACAATGTAGACGTATATATTCTTTTGTGAGTAAAACAACCACATGTTCAGAAAAAAAGAAGATTGTACTCCCTCCACCCCCCCCCCAATTCTCCCCATCACTGCCTCCCCCCCCCCCCCCCCCCCCCTCCCCCCCCCCCCCCCCCCCCCCCCCCCCCCCCCCCCCCCCCACTCCAAAGTACGCTATTGTTGTTCCCCACACTCATCCTCGCTAACCCCCCTCTCCCTCCCTCCCTCTCCCTCTTTCTCCCCTTGGAAAGAAAGAAAACCTGGCTTCTTGTATATTATTGTATCGTTGTTGAGGTCAAGAGTTCTGTAAATGCTTTTGAGATTTTTTACTACCGACCATGTACGTACCAAAATGCTGTGTAATCCAGGAATCAGATATGTCTTGGGGAATCGGAAAAGGGGGGAAGAGAGAGAGAGGTGTGAATTTATGTATGTATGTATATGTATGTAGTAGCTTCGCAGCACAGAGAAAGAGAAGAGGAACCTTGGGAGAGAGGGAGAGAGAGAGGGGGGGGAGCAAGAGAGAGGGAGAGAGACGTTTGTATATATAGCACTTGAATCACAGGAGACTTTTTTGGGCAGTCAAATTGTACAGAACAACGTCGTTGTTTCATTATTGTGTTTTATTATTATGACTGTAATAATCATGCCCTGAATATGAAACTGCCTTGTACAGAAGGGGGGGAGGAGGGGGTGGGGGAAGTGACGACGCGTGTTGCTATGGTGACGAGGTTTGGGGGGAAATATATGAATGGCATCTTTTAGAAAAGGAGAGAGAGAGAGAGAGAAAGGACAATGTTTGTGTGTTAGAATTCTTCTTCGTCGTTGTTGTTGTTGTGTATATTATCTACAAGATCAATACCTGGCTTGCAGTGTTGCGCTGTGTTTTATGTATGGGTGTTCCTTATTGATTAATTGATTGATTGATTAATTAATTAATTAAAGAAAGTGGCTTTTTGAATTCGTAGAGATTGCTCTTCTCGTGCTGTTGAAGGATTTGTTTTACAAAAATCTTTTTCTAGCATATTTGATTTTTTTCTTTTTTTTCTTCTTTTCTTTTTCTTTTTTTTTTTTTAAGGGGAGGGAGGGAGGGTGCTTAATTTGTCACCTTTGCCTTTTTTATTTTTTTTTTTTATTTTTTAATGTTGATGTCTAACATTGTGCTTTTCTAACTCTGTCTCTGTCTGTCTGTCTCTCTGTCTCTCCTTCTCTGTCTCTGTCTCTGTCTCTCTGTGTTTCTGTCCCTCTCTCTCTCTCTTTCTCTCTCTGTCTCTCTCTCTCTCTCTCTCTCTCTGTCTCTCGGTGTCCGAACGCAAGCAAGGCATTTTCCTGTAGTTATGACGACACATCAGTGAAGCACCGTTACTGTTGATATGATATGATATGATATATATAAAGTGTTTATACATACTACATACATCATGTGTTTATGTTAGTTCTTAGATCTGTTTGGTGGTTTCTCAGTGTCAAGCAACTGTGCACAGCGTATGCGCGCTATATACCCCTTACCTCTCTCTTACTGTCCCTATGTGGATTTTTTGTTTGTTTGTTTCTTTGTTTTTTTGTTTTTTTCGTAGATGCTAAATATGACACTCCACCCCATAATGAGTTGCATTGCAGCGGAAGTCAATTTTTAGTTGGTAATTTGTTATTAATCTGCAAAAAAGAAGAAGAAAAAAAGGGGGGGTGGGGGGGGAGGCTATTCAATACTTTAAAAAATTATTGCAAAATCAGACAATTCTATGAAAAGTTATTACAAATTTAAAATGTTAGTCTGCATGAAGTGATGAAACGAGAACTTGAACCTATCTTTCATCATATTAAAAAGCTTTGGTGTTTTTATACACGTTTCTTTAGCACAAGGAAGCAAAATCACACCTTGAGACTTCAGTTGAAGGTAAAAGAAAACTTGTCATTTTATCTATCTATCTATCTGTCTATCTAACTATCTGTCTATCTATCTATCTATCTATCTATCTATCTATCTATCTATCTATCTATCTATCTATCTAACTATCTATCTATCCATCCATCTATCTTTATCCCATAGACTGGTGACCGTGGGGGGCACCCTCAAAGACTTGAAAACCCAGTTCCCTCCATTCCTGTCTCTGTTCACACTGAACAGAGAGAAGAAAACGTTATAGATCAAAATCACAAATTTACAACCTGACCTGACCCCATCTGCCTGAAATGGCTACTAGTGGAAAAAGCAGGTCAGGTACAATGCGATTCATTTTGTGGTGGAGGGTCATAAAGAAGATTTTTTTTTTCACCTGTTTCTTCTTTCACCTGTGTCCTCCTAACTTCAGCAGCTGTCTTTGTACACAGGAGAGGGAGAGAGGGGGGAAAATGCATATTCATCAATATAATAAATATTAATAAGTTCAGCAGTATTCGCTCTCTGTTTCTGTTCTGGTCTCACAAACTTTACTCTCAGTTTGTTTACTCTTTGTATAGTTTAATCTGTTTTAATTGAGGATTTGGGAAAGTAGGGGGGGGGGGGGGGGGGGTGTTTTGTTTTTAAACACCAAACTGATGTGGATTGAAAGCAGTTGGGATACTAGTATTTGTGAATTTTTTTAAAGCTCGCGTATCATGAAAGTGCTTTTGTTGGTGCGTGTTTGTTTGTACTCCAGATATCAGTGTTTGCATCGTTTTGTTTTGTTTTGGGTTGTTTTTTTTTTTAGTGTTGCATTGTTTTGTTTTGGGTTTTATTATTATTTTTTGTTGTTTTGTTTACTGCATAGGTCATCACACATGTTGACGCAGTCTGTTCATTTCCATGCTGCTTCCATTTAGCTTCTAATAATCATTATCATTATGTGTTTTGTTATGTAGATCATGTGTTTTATTATGTATGCCCTTTAAGTTACTTTTTGTGCAATGGTTCTTGTATGGCTTGTTTCTTTTTCGCTTTGGGTTTTTTTAATTTTTTGTTTTATTTTGTTTGATTTTTCTATCCTTTTTTTTTTTGTTTTAAAAAATTTATTTGAAATGGCATAGAAAAAGACGTGTTTAAATCGTTAAAATACGCATGTGTGCAACATTGCTCTCCTTTAACGCTTTCTGCCCTGCTTTTTCTCCCTTTCTCTCTCTCTCTTTCTCTCTCAAGCCTGGAATTGTTCACACCAAGTATAACTCTCGTCTCCCCCCCCCCAAAACCACCGCCATCTTTTTCTGTTTTTATTTTCTTTTTAACATTTATTTTTATTTTAGTTCTTTTTTTTTTCTTTCTTATCAATCAAATATGTCTTGTTGATGTGGACAACACTTATTTTGTTATGACATCATTCGTCTTTTGTGATGGATCTTTAATTAAAGAAGTTAACTTTACCTACCAATGCCATTTGTTCTCATTGTGAACACTATTGCACCTGTGATTTGAAAAAAAAAAGTTTTTTTTTCTTTCTTTCTTTTCTTCTTCTGGCTTTACCTTTTTAATTCTGTGTTTTGTTTTCATTTTGATTTTTTTGGCTTTCCTCATTAGGGTGTTTTTTTTTTTTTTGTTTTTTTTTTCTCTCTTTTGTTGGTCGCTTTTAAGTTTTTGTTGTTGTGTGCTTTGGTTTTGGTTTTTTTTTTTGTTTTTTTTTTTTGCTTTCAGTATGTCTCTGTGGAGTTTTTGTGTTTTTTTAAAAAGTTTTTGTTGTTGTTTTTTTTTCTAATACAGAGCTTTAGTATGTCTTCTTTCTTCATCTTTGGATTCTCTCTCTCTCTCTCTCTGTCTCTGTCTCTCTCTCTCTCTCTCTCTCTCTCTCTGTCTGTCTGTCTGTCTGTCTCTCTCTCTCTCTCTCTGTGTCTCTCTCTGTCTCTGTCTCTCTCTCTCTGTCTCTCTCTCTCTCTCTCTCTGCCCTGCCTCTGTCTGTGGTCAACTTAGTGGCACTGTCATATAATTTTCAAATAAAGATTTTTATTGATCATTCTGGGACTTTTGTGTGTTGTTGCATGTCTAGTGTGTCTGTGAGTGTGGTTGTGAGCGTGTTTGTGTGTCTGTGAGTGTGTGTCTGTGAGTATGTGTGTGTGTGTCTATGAGTGTGTGTGTGTGTGTCTATGAGTGTTTGTGTGTCTGTGAGTGTGTCTGTGTGAGTGGAGTCTGCACTGATGTTAACTACGGGAGAAAATATCTCCTTGAACGGGGTTCGAACCCGGGTCGTCAGTCGAGAACAGAGTGAGAACACACGAGCCTTCCCAAACGGATCACTGGGGAGAGCCGATCAAACGTGTGCAGTCAGACACGTCAGTGTCAAACAAACTGCTACTGAGCAATTCAACACACACTCACGCGCGCGTGCGCGCACACACACACACACACACACATACACACACAAACTCTCTCTCTCTCTTTCTCTCACACACACACACACGTTTAAATGAGCAAAATTAATACCTTTACACAAACCAGGAGACCCAACCAATCCGTCTAACTACAGACCAATATCCATACTGTCAGTCCTATCTAAACCATTAGATACACCATACTTGATCTCACTCACATTCTCATTTCAAAATATATAATCTAATTAATGAAAACCAGTCAAGATTTCATGGAAAAACATTCTTGCCATAGGCCTACATCCTTAATACAACTAACTGAGCATTGCCTTTTGAACATCAATAATAATGAAATTACAGGAATCCTTTCTGTAGACTTTGTTAAAGTCTTTGACGTTATTAGCTAAACTAATTGAATTGATTGAATTCTAATGCACTTACCACCACCAACTACAAAGAACTAGATATTCTTCCACTCAAAGACAGACTCTATGAGTGTACAATATATTAAACGGGAAAGCCCCAAAGAAAATTGTGGAATGATTTGCTGTAAAAAAACAAACAACAGGCCTACTTATATACTGTTTCTGCCCAGGCCCCATAATAATCTCTAAAAGTCAAGCCTTGCTTATTCAGGAAGAACATTGTGGAATAATCTCTCCCCCCCCCCATTATTTATTTATTTTTTAAATTAGCTCCTTCAAAAGAAACGCTTAAGGGTATGCTGTATTGTCTTAGGTTTGTTTTATCTTGTGTTGTGAGGTCTGGTCTAAAAAGAAAATCCACATTTTTTTTTTTTTTTCTACGTAGGTTGATAGGCTCAGTGGGGAGACTGGAACCACACAGTCGAGATTCATTCATTTTACGGATGCGAATTTGAGAGTGTTGCTCTAATTACCTGACCAACACTGCAGGTGTCTGTATCTCTCGGGCCTGGTTGACACCGGGGTATATTATGACAGTAAGGGTGGAGTACAACCCTGTCAAGTAGTCTCAAAATCCTTTTGAATGCCTTAGAAGTCAATTTTCTTGACTTTTTGTGAGGGCAGAATGAAAAAAAGTTGTGTAAACTTAACCTTTTACCTTCAATAAAGTTAATTTTGACTTGACGAAACACACAACACAACTTATATAATCCCCCCCCCCCCCCCCCTACTCTAATATCACCATAACCGAATAGAAGAACATACACACACATGCATACGAGCGCATACATGTATGTATGCATGCATGCACACACACTCACAAAACTAATGAAAACTCAATGCTGAACGTTAACTGGATGAAGGATGCTAGCCACCCATTAGTCGGTGGCTTAACGTAATGGTTAGGCTTATTCCTCAGTTTGTTATTTTCCTGGTTTGCAGGGATAGGCCTAGACTCTAGGCCTACTGGTAAAAAGATAGTTCTGTGTAACACAAGAGTAACGTCCCATCTGATTCCTAGAATCGGCGCATTTTACAGACATGCACTGTAAAGAACTTATTTGTTAAAGAAATTTACATTCCTAACGAAATTGATTCCTCTCGTGAAAGACAATTTGAATAGATAAGATTGTAGGCGTTTTTGTGCATTACATTCCATACTTTGCTGGTAAGTAACTTGTGTCTTTTCAAGTTTAGTGTAGAATTGATCGGCACGTAAACTTGCACTTTATTCTTCGATCACATGTGGTCTGTTACTCAACTTACTGTGTGACTGGGTCGTGTTGACTTTTTCAGAGATTCCTTTATTTATTTTGTGCTCAGTTCATCCAATTTTCAATTCTCATGAATTGCACGCACAATTTTTTAAGCTTTATCGTCCGATTCGAATTCATTTGTTTAGAGAGAGCTTTTTATTCCAAATTGACACATAATTATTTATTTATTATCATCATCAACAACATTTTGTTTGTCCGTCGTGTTCGACGATTACCTCCAAAACACCAGAGGAGGCAGCTGCTGTTTCGGAAACTGGGCAGAAATTTAACACCCCCCATTCTCTCGGCCAAGAGGGCATAAGGACACTGACAGTGTTGGAGATGTTCTCCAAAGGCCAACTAGCCCCCAAGGCTGCAGCACTTAAGGACTGCACAAGTCAAGCCTCCTAGTCAGAGAGTCGTAGTTGATCACTAAGTGTATACTAAGCTGCAAAGTGAAATTCCATGAGTGGGAAAGCCACTGGTCATAGGGCCTACAGTCTCATATCTCACTTTGCTGTTGCCCTCAGTGTCATCGGTTTAATCAAGAACTGTGATAAAACCCAGGTGTTGAAGGCATTCACCAACAACACCACCACCAACAATAAAAATAATTCTCTTTACAACTCACAGACTGGCTGAGTAAACTTTCTTGAAGTTGTGTTGGTTGCTGTTCACTTACGATTGTGCCAGTGTGCGTCAATATACTGACCGACCTTTCCCACTTCACTCCATAGCTAAATAAATTGCTTTCTGCCCATTTCTTACATCTTACTTTCTGCATGCACATGATGTAGACATACATGTGTAATAACAAATATCTTCAGGAATATGTGTGACATTTTCATACAGTCTTGAATACATTGTGTGTGTGTGTGTGTGTGTGTGTGTGTGTGTGTGTGTGTGTTTATAAAATGTAAATAATATCTTAATATCTTTATCATGCACACGTAGACGCGTATAATAACAAACATCTTCAGGAATATGTGTGACATTTTCATAAGGTCTTGAAGGTGTGTGTATGTCACTATGTGTGTGCTTACATCTTACTATCTGAGTTATGCACATGTAGATCAAAACGTATAATGTATATAAATTTTAACAAATATCTTCAGGAATATGTGTGACATTTTCATACAGTCTTGAACGTGTGTGCGTGTTTTAACTGTTTACATCTTACTATCTTTATCAGTTTATGCACATGTAGACACGTATAATAAGTATCTGCAGGAATATGTATGTGTATGTGTGACATTTTCATACACATGATACAGTCTTGAATGTGTGTGTGCTTACATCTTACTATCTTTATGCTCATGTATAATAGCAAATATCTTCAGGAACATGTGATACATTTTCATACAGTCTTTTGAAGTGGGTATGTGTGTGTGTGTGTGTGTGTGTGTGTGTGTGTGTGTGTGTGTGTGTGTGTGTGTGTGTGTGTGTGTGTGTTGTTGTGTGTGTTACATCTTACTGTCTTTATGCACACACATGTAGGGCTACATGTATACTACTAATAACAAATATCTTCAGGAACATGTGTGACATTTTCATACAGTCTTGAACGTGTGTGTGTGTTTACATCTTACTATCTGCATGCACACACATACATACATGTATAATAACAACAAATGTATTCAATCAATAAACTCAACAAAAAGAAGTAGGAGGGCCCAAACTAAAACCTGACAGAACAGGAAAAGTTCCACAAACCAGATGGTTCCTTGCAGAGGAAGGGACATGTCAGCATGTGGCACTAATGATGAAGAAAGCCTGTGCTGTACTGTCTGTAGTACTGTAGTCTGTAGTCTTCCTGTCCCCTTTCTTCCTACCTTTCCTAGTGTCTCTATCATCTATCTGATGCTGTCTTCTTTCGGCTGCGTTTGACTGAGGGCCAATATTTTCACCTGTCTGCTATGTGGGGGGCGGTGGGTGGGTGGGTGACGGGGGTGGGGCTGAGATGGGGGTGGCAGGGGGAATGGGGTAGGGGTGGGGGAGGATAGAGGGAGGGTGGTGGGAGGAGGAAATATTTTGGTGTGTGTGTGGGGGTGTGGTTTTCAAAAATTAAAATTTTTTTTTTTAGGTTTGGACAGTTGAGTTATTTTTTAGGTGGTGAGGTGATCTTAAAATGGGGTGATTTTGTTGTGAATGTCTCTTCAGTTTTTTTTATTTATTCCGCCTATTTATGTTTTTTTTTATATAATAAAAAAAAAGAGAAGATTTTTCTCTTTTTTTGTGTGTGTTTTGTTGTGGTCAGATTTTTTTATATGGGAATATCATCAAATATGCATGATTGATGGGGTGGAAGTCAAACATTCTTTGAAAGAATTATCCACTCTTAGTATCTGTCAGACCTCCCCACCTCCACCCCGTCCCATAGAAAGACTTTCTCAGTAGGAAATGTGTTTGAATAGGTAAAGGCTGAGACAGGAAGAGTGAACGAAAATAGATGTAGGAGGAGAGAGTTGGGGGGGTTTGAGATGGAGAGGGTCAATTTTTGTCAATTTTTTGCCTTGATTTGAAACAGAAGTAATTTTTTTTTTTTGGAAGTGGACGTGTAGAGGACAAACTTTTTGCAGGCGAAAGCAACAGGCAGCTAGCAGTCTATTAGATTGGGTCCACACTCCACCCTTCTGACCAGAGTTAGGGGGTGTGGTGATGATTATTAGCCTTGTTATTACCTCCCTTTTGATGGTGCTGGCCAAATGAGTATGCTTGGAAGTTTTGCGTTTGAAGCATATTTTTGGGGGTCTGTGGTCGATAATGAACTGCCTGTTATAGCGGGCTTTTTGGGGGGAGGAGGGGAGGAGTGAGAGGTGATGGAGGTAGAAGAGGGGGGTTAAAATATTTTTTTGAAGTCTTGTGGCCTGTTATCAATTATGAACGGCCAGTATTTTTTTGGTTGGTTTGGGTTATTTTTTTTTTATATTTTTTTTCCCCCCTGTCTTTTCCCTACCCTTCTTCCTCTTTCCTTTTAAATTTTCCTTTCCTCCCTTTCAAATTGATTTCCACCTTAGTTCTTGTGCATGTTTTTTTGTTTTGTTTGGGTTTTTTATGTTTTTTTTTTTTTGGGGGGTGGTGGGGGGTGGTTGCAGCTTGTTTCTTCTTTTGATTTTGTGGGGGAGGGGGGGGATGTTTGGATGAATTATTTTGTTATAATAATTATTATCTGTTGTCCTTGCCCAAGGATGCCAGACAGTGATCCCTCTTGCTTATTTTTATTCATTTTATTTTATTATTATTATTTTATATATATATTAAACTATCACTTTTGTTTCTGTGTGAGTAGTTAGGGATATTTATGAATGTATATTTAATTAATCAATGAGCTCTTCTTTGTGTGTGTGTGTGTGTGTGTGTGCACTTACACATGGGCACTGAATGTAAAAAGGCACATGAGTGCTTATTCCAGTATCCTCAAAATAAAAGAAATACCCCCCCTCCCCCCCACACACTTTCACGCACACTCACACACCCTCACACACACACACACACACACACACACACACACACACACACACACACACACACAACACACACACACACACACACACACACACACACACAACCTCTTGTCTGCCAATCCCTTAGTCTGGCGACTGTGGGGGCACCCATGAAGACTTGACAACCAGTTCCCTCCATTCCTCAATCTCTGTTCTGCTTTTCTCAAAATTTGGTTGAGTTCTACTTCTAGGCCTATCCATTGCTGATGTTGTCCTCCCATCTCTTCCTTGGTCTGCCTCTTTTTCTTCCTCCTTGGACAGTGCCTTGCAGTACTTATTGTTTTTGCAAGTCCTTTTGATCTCGCCGAAAACAAACCAACAAAAAATCCAACACCATAGCAATAGTGTGTCGATTTTACCATCATTACAATGCACCATTTGCCCCATGTTTCAGATGCTGATATGAAATGAAAGTAGACTGTGATATTAAACCGAATAAAAAGGGAAGTGACCTGAACTGGGCTGACAAAGGTCAAGGACAATGGAGTGGCGTATCGTCAGCAAGATTGCGGCCCTTGCTGTCGCCCTACCCACGAGCGCTGTCCTCCTCTACTGGCTTCTGATTCGCAAAGACGATGGTACTTAGTAAAACCTAAAAAAAAAAAGAGTAATTAATTAATTAATTAATTAATTCTTTTATATCGAGGATAATGGAATAAGCACTCATGTGCTTTTTTACTACATCCAGTTCCCGTGTGTATGCAGTTTTTTGTAAATCATGTCATCTGTTCCCACCGGCACACAATGGCCTACTCTTACGAACAGCGGAACAGGATTTAACGTGTATGCAAGATGTTCTGCGTGTGTTCGCACATGGGGCCTCGGTTTATAGTCTCATCCGAAGGACTTATTATAAAAGTGTGTGTGTGTGTACTGTTTAATGGGATGTTTCGGGGGGGGGGGGGGGGGGGGGGGGGGGGGTTCTTGGAATTGTTTTTGGCTGATTTATCCTCTGGTTTATGAACTGCATTGAAGCTGCTTACTTCTTGCCCAATTGTTAGTACTTGTGATGGGATGGTAAGTATATTACCTCCCATGCGATCAGAGCCCTGTCGCAGCGTTGTGTTACTAAATCGGGACACACCTGCAAATTGTGCGATGCTCTGTTTCCTTGGGTGGTGGTCGAAAGCCCTCCATTGCATACTCTTTGCCTTCATGGTGAAAGGTAAAATTTATGCAACCTCTTTTTAGAGGTCACATCCTAACTGGCTAGCTGTACCCATCCAAGAAGCTGTACAGAGGTGGGACATATGGGCCAATGTCCACTCTGTTACATAACTTAATGCTGTCGGTGAGCTGTTTGAATTAGAAAAAAAAAAATTACTCCCATGTAAAATAACAAGGCAGAGTCTCACTTAACTAAGAAGGAAGAACCAATAAAAAGGTCTCTCTTTTAAAATTTTTTGTTTGTTTATTTATTTACTTATTTATACAAAAATATATATAATGTTGCTGCATAAGATAGGTTAAAAAAAAAAGTAAATAATTTTTTTTTTTAAAAAGAGAGGGACCTATTTATTGGTTCTTCCCTGTGTGTGTGTGCAGGGTGTGTGTGTGTGTGTGTTGTGCGTATGTGTGTTTGTGCGCGTGCGCGTGTGTGTGCGTGAGTGTGTTTTT
>CM060349.1:15422471-15463160 GCA_030674155.1 Stramonita haemastoma
AAACCTAAAGGGGCTAAAATAAACCTTCTAAATGAGCTAAAATAAAACGATATAAAAAATACGAACATTTAAATTGCGCACATGAAACGGCTCGAATACAGTGGTTTAAAAATGCCATAATTAAAATGCATAAAAAAGTGGCTATAATACAACCGTGTAAATGGGCTAAACATGTCAATTGTACGCAAAAAATGGCTAAATACAGCCATCTAAATCTTGCACATAAAATGCCTAAATTACAGCCATAGAAATGTGCCGTATAAAAATATCAATATTTAAATCGCACACAGAATTTTTAAAAAATACAGCCGTCTGTAATGGGCTAATCGTCCCCCCCCCCCCCCCCTCTAAAAAAAAAATGTGCATATCCAGAGATCATGGGTTCGAATCGGAGTCTGAGCCCATCACATACATAAAGCGGCAGCAGAGAGACATCCAGAGTCATGAACTGGATGTGGGCCGGCCTCCCTAGAGTGTAAGGAAGATTAAAGGCCCGAAACACTTGTTTGAAGGGGGCTTCTCCTCTGAGGACTCTCTGCTGCCATGCTCTACATGAGTTTCTTACTGCTACCATACTTCAAATCACACACACATAATGGCTAAAATACTGCCGTCTAAAAGGGCTAAAACAAAACCATCTAATTGGGCTGAAACAAAACCATCTAAATGGGATAAAACAAAACCATATAAATGGGTTACAATAACCATCTAAATGAGCTAAAACAAAACCATCTAAATGGGATAAAACTATCTAAATGGGATAAAACAACAATCTAAATGGGATAAATCAAAACCATCTATATGAACTAAAATAATCTAAAGGAGCTAAAACAAAATTTGAATGGGCTAAATTAAACGTCTAAATGAGCTAAAACAAAAGCATCTAAATGGACTAAAACGATGCGATCGAAATACATAAAGATCTAAATACATAAAGCCATAAAGATCTAAATACATAAAGCGGCAGCAGAGAGACATCCAGAGTCATGAACTGGATGTGGGCCGGCCTCCCTAGAGTGTAAGGAAGATTAAAGGCCTAAAACACTTGTTTGAAGGGGGCTTCTCCTCTGAGAACTCTCTGCTGCCATGGGCTCAAACGAGACGGTCTAATAGGGCTAAAATAATCAAAATGAGCTAAAACAAAACCATCTAAACGAGCTAAAACAAAACCATCTAAATGGGCTAAAACAAAAACGTGTAATTGAGCTAAAATAAAACCATCTAAATGAGCTAAAACAAAATCTAAATGGGCTAAATCAAATGATCTAAATGGGCTAAAACAAAACCATCTAAATACGTAAAGGGGCAGCAGAGAGACATCCAGAGTCATGAACTGGATGTGAGCCGGCCTCCCTAGAGTGTAAGGAAGATTAAAGGCCCGAAACACTTGTTTGAAGGGGGCTTCTCCTCTGAGGACTCTCTGCTGCCATGCTCTATGCGAGTTTCTTGCCACTACCATACTTTAAATCACACACACATAATGGCTAAAAAAATACTGCCATCTAAATGGGCTAAAAAAAAACCCCATCTAATTGGGCTAAAATAATCAAAATGAGCTAAAACAAAACCATCTAAATGGGCTAAAACAAAACCATCTAAACGAGCTAAAACAAAACCATCTAAATGGGCTAAAACAAAAACATGTAAATAAGCTAAAACAAAACCATATAAATGAGCTAAAACAAAATCTAAATGGTCTAAATCGAACGATCTAAATAAGCTAAAACAAAATCTAAATGGTCTAAAACAAAACCATCTAAATACATAAAGTGGCAGCAGAGAGACATCCAGAGTCATGAACTGGATGTGGGCCGGCCTCCCTAGAGTGTAAGGAAGATTAAAGGCCCGAAACACTTGTTTGAAGGGGGCTTCTCCTCTGAGGACTCTCTGCTGCCATGCTCTACACGAGTTTCTTACCACTACCATACTTTAAATACACACATATAATGGCTAAAACACAGCCGTCTAAATGGACTAAAACAAAAACCATCTAAATGGGATAAAACAGAACCATCTAAATGTGGTAAAACTAAACCATCTAAATGAGCTAAAACAAAACCATCTAAATGAGCTAAAACAATATGTAAATGGGCTAAATTAAACAATCTAAATGGACTAAAACAAAACCATATAAATACATAAAGCGGCAGCAGAGAGAGATCCAGAGTCATGAACTGGATGTGGGCCGGCCTCCCTAGAGTGTAAGGAAGATTAAAGGCCCGAAACACTTGTTTGAAGGGGGCTTCTCCTCTGAGGACTCTCTGCTGCCATGCTCTATGCAAGTTTCTTACCACTACCATACTTTAAATACACACATATAATGGCTAAAATACAGCTGTCTAAATCAGCAAAAACAAAACCATCTAAATGGGCTAAAACAAAACCTCGAATGGGCTACAATAACCTGTAAATGAGCTAAAACAAAACCATCTAAATGGGCTAAAATAATCTAAATGGGCTACAACAAAACCATCTAAATGAGCTGAAACAAAACAAAAGTCTTATTAAGATGAAACTATAAACCAAGGCCTCTTGTGTTGGCAGGCAGGACATTTTGCACACATTAAATTTCTGCCTTTCAAAAGAACAAACCATCTGATGACAAAATTATAAATTAAAAAACCCCAGCATGCACACAGGTGTTGTGTTAAGACACCATCACTTGTTTGAAGGGGGCTTCTCCTCTGAGGACTCTGCTGCCATGCTCTACCAAAGTTTCTTATCACTTCCATACTTTAAATCACACACATATAATGGCTAAGATAGAGACGTCTAAATGGGCTAAAATAATCTAAATGGGCTAAAACAAAACCATCTAAATGGGCGAAAATAACAATCAAAATGAGCTAAAACGAAACCAATTAAATGGGCTGAAACAACACCATCTAAATGGGCTGAAACAAAACCATATAAACGAGTTAAAACAAAACCTCTTAAATGGGCTGAAATAATCTAAATGGGCTAAAACAAAACCACCTAATTGGGCTGAAACAAAACCATCTAAATGGACTAAAATGATCAAAATGAGCTAAAACAAAACCATCTAAATGGGCTAAAAGAAAACCATATAAATGAGCTAAAACAAAACCATCTAAATGAGCTAAAACAAAACCATCTAAATGAGCTAAAACAAAACCATCTAAATGGACTAAAATAACAATCAAAATGAGCTAAAACAAAACCATCTAAATGGGCTGAAACAAAAGTCGCATTGGGATGAGACTATAAACCAAGGCCTTGTGTGCATTGCAGGAAGAACATTTTGCACACCTTAAAGTTCTGCCTTTCTGCCTTTGTTCTGCCTTTTGAATGAACAGGCCATCTGATGACAGAATTATAAATAAATTTGTAAAAAACAGCTCTACAGAGCTGTCTGTTGTGTTCAGACACCATCACTTGTTTGAAGGGGGCTTCTCCTCTGAGGACTCTCTGCTGCCATTCTCTAGGAGAGTTTCTTACCACTTCCATACTTTAAATCACACACATATAATGGCTAAAATAGAGCTGTCTAAATGTGCTGAAACAAAAACATCTAAATGAGCTAAAACACCATCTAAATGAGCTAAAATAATCTAAATGGGCTAAAACAGAACCATTTAAATGGGATAAAATAACAATGAGCTAAAACACCATCTAAATGGGCTAAAACACAACCATCTAAGGGCTAAAACAAAACCATCTAAATGGGCTAAAATAACCATGTAAATGGGCTAAAAGAAAACCATTTAAATGAGCTAAAACAAAATAATCTAAATGGGCTAAAATAACCATGTAAATGGGCTAAAAGAAAACCATTTAAATGAGCTAAAACAAAATCATCTAAATGGGCTAAAATAACCATGTAAATGGGCTAAAAGAAAACCATCTAAATGAGCTAAAACAAAATCATCTAAATGGGCTAAAATAACCATCTAAATGAGCTAGAACAAAATCATCTAAATGAGCTAAAACAAAATCATCTAAATGAGCTAAAACAAAATCATCTATATGAGCTAAAACAAAATCATCTAAATGGGCTAAAACAAAACGAAACAAAAGTTTCATTCTGATGAGACTATAAACCCCAAGGCCCCATTTGCACCAGAACATTTTGCACACATTAAAGTTCTGCCTTTCAAAGATGATGACAAAATTATTATATAAAAAAAACAACAGCATGCACACAGGTGTCCTGTTTAGACACTATCCCTGAGGGGGAAAAACAATGGGTAGGCTGTGCACTTGTGGTGATGGGCTCCTGCTCCCTTCAGTCACAATCACATCACTTTAATTGTCCCTTCCCAATCCAAACCAGCAGATTACATAAAACAGGTATTCAGTCACAACCAGGGCATCAAAGATAACACCCACTGTCACTCCACCCACAGTAAGGGGACTAATGTCTGGTCACACAATACAAAACAATAACTCCACCACCACCACCACAAAGACCAACACAGGTATCAACTCAACTGAGAAAGAGTTACCACAAGGGAAACAGCAGGATATATATATATATATATATATATATATATATATATATATATATATATATATATATATATATATATATATATATATATATATATATATAGTAAAAGAGATCTAAACCCCACCTAAAGACTATCCAAAATCACCAACAGGTAGGACACCAGGCAAACTGCCACGCAAAACAAAAACTGCACTACTGCCAGTCTAAACTATCCACTCCCCTCAAAAGAGGTATAATAAATAATGATAATAATAAAAATAATACATGGAATTTATATAGGGCTAAATCTTGTAATGCAAACAAATCAAAGGGCAAATCAGTGGCAGGCATGCAACCATTCACCAGTGAATTAACAAATTATATAATTTTAACAACACACACACACGATAAGGTATAAACAACAATATAACCAAGACAATAAACTGGCACCACTCTTTGAAGCAACCACTGGAAGGAACAAACTACAGTTGTCAACTCATCCTAAGAAGAGTCCCCACACTGCAAAACAGCACAAATGCCACAGATACATAGAGCCCAACATCACCTGAAGACTTAACACACAAGTCACCAGAAGAGTCCCCACACTGCAAAACAGCACAAATGCCACAGATACATAGAGCCCAACATCACCTGAAGACTTAACACACAAGTCACCAGAAGAGTCCCCACACTGCAAACAGCACAAATGCCACAGATACATAGAGCTTAGCATTACCTGAAGACTTCAACACACAAGTCACCAGAAGAGTCCCCACACTGTAAACAGCACAAATGCCACAGATACATAGAGCTTAGCATCACCTGAAGACTTAATACACAAGTCACCAGCAGGTAATGAGTCAGACCAACCGACAGCAAACCACCAGAGATTGCACAAATGCATCTGGCTTGACCACAGCCACCTCACTGGAACCAGACTGACAAACAAAACCCTTCACTTCACAATGAAAACTTCCATCTGATAAACAACCCCAAAATAACAACAGCTTAAAAAATAGGTACCCAGCTAACAAACAAAACTCTTCACTTCACAAAGAAAACTTCCCTCTGATAAACAACCCCAAAATAACACCAGCTTAAAAAAATATGTACCTAGCTAACAAACAAAACTCTTCTCTTCACAAAGAACCTTGCCCTAAAACAAGAAATGACCCCCCCCCCCCCCCCCCCCCCTTCCAAACTTTGCCTAATAAACTAAGAATGACCTCTTATAAAAAATTCAGTCAGAAAGCTTGGCCGGCTAACCTCAGATTGACCTACACAAGAAGCCTCTCTCTCTCTCTCTCTCTCTCTCTCTCTCTCTCTCTCTCTGTCTGCACGCAGAACATCTTGCACTAAATCCTGTTCCGCTTTGCTTTTTGTAAGAGTAGGCCATCGTGTGTCAGTGGGAACAGATGACATTTACAAAACTGCATATACACGGGGACTGGATGTAAAAAGGCACATGAGTGCTTATTCTATTATCCTCCATATAAAAGAATAAAATATAAATATAAATATGTCTCTTTCAAAACAAAGGACTCATAATCACAGTGACACCCATCCCTTCTCTTCCCCCTCCATGGCTGTCATAAAGCCATGTGAAATACTCCATGGCAACCACCCTCCCATCCATTTCACAATTCAAAGATTTAGTATCTCACAAATAGAAAAACTGGTGTGGGTTACAAGCCAAAAAAAAAAAAAAGGAAATAGGAAAAACGTTTATCACAGAGTAATAACACATCACAGTACACATGTATATATATATATATATATATATATATATATATATATATATATATATATATATATATATATATACATATATATATACATATACATATATATATACATATACATATATATATATACATATACATATATATATATACATGTGTACTGTGATGTGTTATTACTCTGTGATAAACGTTTTTCCTATTTCCTTTTATATATATATATATATATATATATATATATATATATATATATATATATATATATATATATATATATATATATATATATATATATAAGATCAACAAAAACATTTATCACCCTAAACAATAAAATTCAATCATTAAAAACAGAAAAACAGATACAGAAACAGACCATGATTCACATTCTTGTATCCCTGTGAATCATGGACCCTGACTGCAGATTTCGAGAGAAGAATACAAGCGGTAGAGATGAGATGCTTCGGGAGACTCCTTGGCATCTCCTACAGAGACCACATAAGCAACGGAAGAAGTGCATTACATAATCCAGCAAATCATTGATCCCTACGAAAATCTTCTATCAGTCATAAAGAAGCATAAACTTAAATGGTATGGGCATGTCACAAGATCAAAAGGACTAGCAAAAACAATACTGTCAGGGTTCGCATATTTTAAATAGATCGTTTTACGTGTATAGTGGCTAGTTGTCCAGTGCGTGCATTTTTGCACTTACTTCTGTGTGTATAGCTGTCTATGTTCATTTCCTTTTCTCTTCGTATAGATCTAGGCTTAGGCGAGATCTCTCGAGAAGTTCCGCAGGGAGAGTAGATCTAAGGTTAGATCAGAGGAGCGGCTGCAGGCTTAAGCTAAGCAGGAGAACCTGGTGGCGTTCCAGTTTTTACTGTTGGGCGCCACGTAGATTCTAGATCTACTTTGGGCGATCTACTTTGGGCTCCGTTGGAGAAGCAGGAGAGAGCCTACGCCTCGTAGGAGGTTTCACTCTCCAGGTCCTGCCTTCGTTCTTCGTCACTGTTTGTCGCTTGTTCGTCTAGTCACGTCAGTTGGGGTGCAGGAGTGCGCCATACCAGTTCCAGTGAAGGGTTTCTGTTTACCACCAGTTCCCGTTTACCACCAGTTCCTGTTTACCTCCAGTCGTCAAGTCCTACCTTGTACCTTGTCTTCAGCACATCTTCTTTGTCTGCTTCATCTTCTCCATTGTGTTGAAAGGAAAGTGATTCTTTTGGTGTGTGTTTTTTTTGTGTGTGGTTTTTTTTTTAAAATTCATTTTTGGACTTCAAAAACTGTTTTAGAGAAAAAGAAAAAGAGTGAGAAATACAAGACCTTAAATTAGAGTTAATATATAATATTTAGATTAGAGTGCGGTGGTATGTGGGTGTGAAAACTTGTACATTTTTTGCCTGTGATTTTTGCATTTTAATTATTTTTTTTGTTGTTGTTTACTATATAAGATTTTTGTGAGCGTGAGGAAGTGCATTTTGGTGCGTTGTTTTTACCTTGTTATTTTTTTGATTGTTGATTTTCATTATCATTGAAATTGAATAGTAAAGTTTGGAAATTTCTCCTCTGTGTTCTGCGTTTGTTGTTGTTGGGAAGTTAGATAGAGTGGGTATGGGTGGGGTTTTCTTCACACTCCCTTAAGGAGCGTGACAAATACTTCAAGGCACTGTCCAAGGAGGAAGAAAAAGAGGCAGACCAAAGAAGAAATGGGAGGACAACATCAGCAATGGACAGGCCTAGAACTCAACAAAACCCTGAGAAAGGCAGAACAGAGAGAGGAATGGAAGGAATTGATTGTCAAGTCTACATGGGTGCACCCACTTTCGCCAGACTAATAGATAGATAGATAGATAGATAGATAGACAGACAGACAGACAGACAGACAGACAGACAGACAGACAGATAGATAGATAGATAGATAGATAGATAGATAGATAAACACACAGAAAAACACACATACATGGGCAAACACACATGCTCTCCCCCCCAACCACATACACACACTGCAGGCATAATCCTATACCAATGTACAAATGATTACAACATGTCATACAATAAGAGCACTATCAATTGTGACGCTCCACCACATAAGGAGTCGCATTGCACCAGAGGTCAATTTTTAGTTATTGACAAGTTATTAATCTGCAATGAAAAGGCTATTCAATACAAAAATCAGATTGAAAATAGGACACCTCTGTGCAAAGTTATTGCAAATTGAATTGATACACTGCGGGATGTGACAAAATGAGAAACGGGCAGGTTGATTTTCGTAACAGGTTGTCAGAATGAGGACTTGAGTAGTTTCAAAAAACATTTAAAAGCAAACGGAATAGAAACTCTGCCTTGATATTTCATTACAAGGTAGATTAACAGATATAGTTTAATAATCGATCAAAATCTCAAAATTGACAACTTGACCCCCACCTGCCTTTAATGGCTCCTAGCGCAAAATTGAGTAATGTGCTAAGTGACTCATTTTGTGGCAGAGCGTCACAATTGTTAAGAAGTACATATAATACTTTTTTTCTCAAGCAGACAAATTTGAAACAATCGCACACACATTGCTTTTAGTAAAAGAAACCTACCTCCACTTTGCTAGAGGCATTCCATACATCATCATCATCATCTCTCTCTCTCTCTCTCTCTCTCTCTCTCTCTCTCTCTCTCTCTCTCTCTCTCCCCCCCCCCATGCCCTCTACCTCTCCCCCCTCCTGCCCCATCTTCCCTCTCCTGGCTGTCTAATGCCATGGCAAACACCACTGTAAACAGACTGAGGGGTAAGCAGTAAGACACCTTCTGGAACAAGTGACAAGTGTGTGGGTTTGATCCTCTCCTGAACCATAATTTTCCCCATCCAATAAGAGGTGGTCTGGGTGCCAGTCTTTCAGTGAGATGACAAACCAGGGATCAGTGCACAACACACCTTTACCATACAAAAAACCCCAACCAGGCCACAAGAGAGTTTACCAGGTAAAGTGCTGCAGAAAAAAGCCACTCTCACAGGAAACAAAGACATGCAGACAGGAACAGTGAAGCCTCCAAACTGGGTGGTCCTGCTCTGGTAACAACACTCTCTCCCCAGGGACAGCAACCCTCATTTTACAGACATCTGCTGTGACTGAAAGTGTTAGACATCTATAGATTTTAGGCGGCATAGCCTAGTGGTCAGAACATTGCACTCGCAATTTGACGGCCCCAGGTTCGATTGCCCAGTCAAAGAGGTTTTTCTCCTGGAGTTTACATCAGTGCTGACCCCACTTTCCCCAAAAGTCCCTGGGATGAGACTATAAACCAAAGCGCAGTGTGCGAAGCACACAGACCATCTTGCCCACAGTTAAATCCTGTTCCGCTTTTCGTAAGAGTAGGCCATTGTGTGCAGGTGGGAACAGATGACAAGATTTACAAAACTGCATAGTCACATGGGGACTGGATATAAAAAAAACCACACGAGTTCTTATTCCATTATCCTTGATATAAAAGAATAAATAAATAAATAAATAAATGAATAAATAGAAAGTAGAGTAGACAGAATAACTCCTCCCTCCCTTCATGTGAAAGAGAATAAAATTGACAATGGTTGTTACTACTGGCTTTACACAGATTTGGATTCCAAATTGTCCCCAAGCAGTTTCAATTGCTTTTTTGACATGACCAAAGTCAAACATTGCTTACATGAAGCATTTATTCATAAGTGGTAGGCAGTAGTAAATACAGAAGAGATTTATACAAATTGTATAATGCTTAAAACAAAATTTTGTGTTGGACAGTATTTGCTCTTATTGCCATCCAATATTTCTGTTGGATTTGCCTAGTTTCACACAAATAATAACAATCTTCCTAATTAATAATATCCTATGTTTTGAGATAATTCAAACAAATGAAAGATACTGTACAAAATGCAATAGTGGTGATAATGGTGAAGAATTTCATTACATTTCTTCTTCTTCTATCCCGTAGTCTATATAGACGGTAGGGGCGCCAGGAAGACCTCGCAACCAGCTCTCTCCATTTCCCTCTGTCCTCGACCTTTCTCAGGGTATCACTCAGCCTGAGGCACATCCACTCTTGAACTGCCTGCCTCTTCTTCTCCTGCCTTGCACAGTTCCTTGCAGAATTGTCTTGGCAAGCCCTGTTGATCTTGCAACGTGCCCATACCACTTCAGTTTTCGTTTTTTGACTGTGGTCAGGAGATCTTCAAAGGGCCTGATGGCTTGACCGATTCTGATTCTCACTTACTCATTAGTAATGTGGTCTTTGTAAGAGATGCCAAGGAGTCTGCGAAAGCATCTCATCTCTGTGGCCTGTATTCTCCTCTCCAGATCTGCTGTGAGGGTCCATGACTCACAAGCATACAGGAATATTGAGATGACCAGAGTGCACATCAGCCTGATTTTTTTAGCTGAGCGAGATGTTCCTGTTCTTCCAAATGGAACCTAACCTAACTAACTCTTCTTCTTTCCCTGCCAAAGTTAGTAATTGTTCTGCCTCCAATACCAACTGTTCCTTCATGATCTTCCAGTGCATCAGTCATGATTCTCTCAAGGAAAATGTTAAAGAGAGTAGGTGACAGCAAGCAGCCATATCTGACACCGACTGTTGTCCTGAACCAATCTCCTATGCCACCATTGAAATAGACTGCGCTAGTGGCCTTGTTGTAGAGCTCCTCTATGACTCTGATCAGGTTGGTATTGATGTTGTACAGCCTCATGGTAGCCCACAGAGTTGCATGCCATAACCTGTCAAAGGCCTTTTTGAAATCCACAAAAATATGGTAAAGGTCTTGCTGATGCTGAAGGTACTTCTCACATAGTATTCTTAGATTAAAAATCTGCTCTGTTGTACTTCATCCTGCCCTGAAGCCTACCTGTTCTTCAGCAATGATCACCTCTGCTTGTGGCTTCAGACGATTCAGTAGGATCTTCAGCATGACTTTGCTTGGATGACATATCAAGCTGATTGTGCAAAAGTTCTGGCATTGTTGTAGGTTGCCTTTCTTGGGAAGGGTGATGATTAGTGATTGTGTCCATGGTGTAGGCCGGTCTCCTGTCTGCCAAATCTTGTTGCAGATTATCAGTAGGGTGTTTATCATGGCTTCCCCCCCTGCTTGGACCAGTTCTGCCAGGATGTTGTCTATTCCTGCTGATATCCTCTTTTTCATTGATTTCACAGCTACTTCTACCTCTTCCCTAGGGATGGGGTAGTTGTCAGTGTCTGTTGGTGGAGGGATATTCAGTACCTCTGGATGTCCTGAGGTTTTGTGGTTATACAGGTCTGCGCAATATTCTGTCCGTTTCTTTAGAATTTCCTGGTCTTCTGTTAAGATCTTTCCATTTTTGTCTCGTATAGTGCTGGATTTCCCCTGTTTTGTGCCTGACAGGTCTTTTACTAGCTGGTACGCTTTATTGCTGTTGTTCTTGCTCAGATTTTCTTCAATATCCTGGTACTTCTCTTCAATCCAGGTTTCTTCTGCCTCTTTCATGCTTGTTCTAATTTCTTTGTTGACTGCCTTATACTGCCTCACTCCTATCTCGTTCTTCTTTTTCTTCAGTTCTCTTCATTTGTCACACTGGTCAAGGATGTTGGCTGTGACCCAGGGTTGCTTCATTCGTTGTTGCCTGCCAAGAATTTCATTGGCTGTATCAGTTACTGCCTTGTTAAAGGTGTTGGCAAACTTGTCAATATCTGTGTTATCTGGGTTGAACATTTTGAGGGGTGCAAATTTCCCTCCTATCATGGCTTAGAAGGCTTCAGCCACCTCTGGATCCTTCCGTTTCTTGAGATCGAATCTGATCCTTGTCTGGCCCTGCTTCATGACCTTCGTCAGATGAAGGCGGAAGGTCATCATCACTAAATCATGGTCACTTCCAAAGTCAGCTCCTGGAAAACTGCGTGTCCTTGCAATGTTTACGCTGGACTGGAAGCGCCTCTTCACCATGGTGTAGTCAGTCTGGTTGTGGCTTACTCTGTCAGGACTATGCCATGTCCATTCTTGAGATGCTTTGTGTGGACATTTACATGTGTCTAATGTTTCATAAAACTCATAAAAAATGTTTATCAATCCAATCCAATCATGTTGTTTATAACCCCATCAAAAATGTGTATGAAAATATTATATGGAACATCCAAACACTTTGAAGTATGAACAACTCTTTTCTTCATCAAATAAGAAGTCTCTGCTCAATGTTGTTAAAATGATTAATATTATAAGAAATAACGTGTAAGCTTTGTTCAAAGAGTTTGGTATATGTAAACAGGCAATTTCGCTCCATGGTCAGGGCAGCTCACTTTGCCCCAGCCAAAGTGAAACAGTATTGAGAGTGGTTACCAACTGGGCGGGTGACCGTTTGCATGCCTTGGCTTCAGTACAGTACCCCAGTTCACCCATCTGTAAATGGGCACCTGCCTCTTTAGGGTCAGGGAAGGTAAAGCAGCGAGGGAGAGGGGATGGATGGGCACCACACGTAGTATGCTGGCCCTAGAGAAGCTGAGGTTTCTGATACCTCGCTCCCTACGACCACATGGGTTATGGGACACCTTTAAGGAAAGAGAATTTGCACTTCAGTAGTAAATGGATAGACACCTTATGACAAGAAAACTGACCCCAAATATCAGTTAGCATGTGGGACAGAAGAAACAGAGAGATATTTCTGTACAAATGTATGAAGAACTGATCTGGGAAAACCCATTGCAGTTCTTGTTTTGTTATCTACATGAATCAGGGGAAGGGAGACAGCTGACAGAGTGATGCTGCCAACAGACAACAGGTTCACTGAATGTTGCAAAGCTTGTAACTTTTTTCTGTTGCTCATATTCGTCAGTCATCCTTCTTTCACCTTCACCTATCCCACAGTCTGGTAGACCATGGAGGCACCACTGAAGATTTTGCAACCAGCTTCCTCCACTCCTTGCAGTTTTCAGCTTTCCATAGTAGGCTATGTTGTTCCACTCAAGGCCAGTCCACTCTCTGATGATGTCTTCCCATCGTTTTCTCTGTCTGCCTCTTTGTCTCCCTCCTTGTACTGTTCCCTGTAGGATAGTCTTGGTCGGTCCAGATGTTTGTGTGACGTGTCTGTACCACTTCAGCTTGCCTTTTCACACTGAAGTAAGATCTTCGTTTGGCTTGATGGATTTTCAATTCTGTTTTATCAGCATCCATTTGCAACTTGTTCTGAAATCCAGATTTGAATATCTTGAGGACAGTAGGACGTGTTTGTCAAGAAAGAAGGCAGATTTTCGAGAGTAGAACTGCTGAGAGTCATCAGCATAAAAATGGTGATTAAGGCTGTCTGATGAGGGCTTATTGTATGTGAAAGTGGAGCAGTATAGAGAGTGAAAGGATTAGGACCCAACACCAATCCCTGTGAGACTCCACATTCTAGTTTGACAGATTTTGATCAAATTTGGTTAACAATAACTGTCTGGAATTGGTATGTGAGATAAGAAATAAAGCAATTGAGGGATGTGCCATTAATGCCAAACGTAGTTTGGAGGCAGAAGAGAAGAGAAACAGAGTGGTCTGTAGTGTCAATGGCTGCTGATAAGTCAAGAAGAGTGAGAAGGAAAATATCTCCTGACTCAGAAGCCAGCAGAAGTGTATGTGTCTGATGTGAGGACTGGAATAGCGTCAGAGCTGTGGTCGGCACCATAGGCAGACTGGAAAGTGTTCTGTGCTGTGGAGTATGTGAGGTTCTGTGTCTGTGTGTAAGAGCTGTGGTTCTGTGTCTGTGTGTCAGAGCTGTGGTTCTGTGTCTGTGTGTTAGAGCTGTGGAGTACCTGAGGTTCTGTGTCTGTGTGTCAGAGCTGTGGTTCTGTGTCTGTGTGTCAGAGCTGTGGAGTGCCTGAGGTTCTGTGTCTGTGTGTCAGAGCTGTGGTTTCTATGTCTGTGTGTCAGAGCTGTGGAGTGCCAGAGGTTCTGTGTCTGTGTGTCAGAGCTGTGTCTGTGTGTCAGAGCTGTGGAGTGCCAGAGGTTCTGTGTCTGTGTGTCAGAGCTGTGTCTGTGTGTCAGAGCTGTGGAGTGCCAGAGGTTCTGTGTCTGTGTGTCAGAGCTGAGGTTCTGTGTCTGTGTGTCAGAGCTGTGGAGTACCTGAGGTTCTGTGTCTGTGTGTCAGAGCTGTGGAGTACCTGAGGTTCTGTGTCTGTGTGTCAGAGCTGTGGATTACCTGAGGTTCTGTGTCTATGTGTCAGAGCTGTGGAGTACCTGACTTTCTGTGTCTGTGTGTCAGTGCTGTGGTTCTGTGTCTGTGTGTCAGAGCTGTGGAGTGCCTGAGGTTCTGTGTCTGTGTGTCAGAGCTGTGGATTACCTGAGGTTCTGTGTCTGTGTGTCAGAGCTGTGAAGTGCCTGAGGTTCTGTGTCTGTGTGTCAGAGCTGAGGAGTGCCTGAGGTTCTGTGTCTGTGTGTCAGAGCTGTGGTTCTGTGTCTGTGTGTCAGAGCTGTGGTTCTGTGTCTGTGTGTCAGAGCTGTGGTTCTGTGTCTGTGTGTCAGAGCTGTGGAGGATCTGAGGTTCTGTGTCTGTGTGTCAGAGCTGTGGTTCTGTGTCTGTGTGTCAGAGCTGTGGTTCTGTGTCTGTGTGTCAGAGCTGTGGTTCTGTGTCTGTGTGTCAGAGCTGTGGAGTACCTGAGGTTCTGTGTCTGTGTGTCAGAGCTGTGGTTCTGTGTCTGTGTTTCAGAGCTGTAGCACCATTTGCTCATTCATGATGTTTTGGTATCTTGGCTACCACGGTCTGATGTCAACACTTCAACATGGCTGAAGATGGTCTAAGCATCTGGAGCATTCTAGAACCTCTTTCCCCCTTCTATTAATCCTCCCTCCTCTCTAGGGAATCAGCATATTTTGTCCTCAAGTGAGAGTATTGGTTGATCTGACCTTCCAAAGTTATTTGTTTGTAGTGAGAGTATTGGTTGATCTGACCTTCCAAAGTTATTTGTTTGTAGTGAGAGTATTGGTTGATCTGACCTTCTAAAGTTATTTGTTTGTAGTGAGAGTATTGGTTGATCTGACCTTCCAAAGTTATTTGTTTGTAGTGAGAGTATTGGTTGATCTGACCTTCTAAAGTTATTTGTTTGTAGTGATAGTATTGGTTGATCTGACGTCTAAAGTTATTTGTTTGTTTGTTTGAAGAAAAAAAACATAAGTGCTTATTCCATTCTCTTTGATATAAAAGTATAAAAAGAATAAAAGAAAGAAAAAGGCAACAAGTGCTTAGAGAAAGTGTTGTATGATGAAACTGTTTGCTGTGCAGAAGGCAACAAGTGCTTAGAGAAAGTGTTGTATGATAAAACCGTTTGCTGTGCAGAAGGCAGCAAGTGCTTAGAGAAAGTGTTGTATGATGAAACTGTTTGCTGTGCAGAAGGCAGCAAGTGCTTAGAGAAAGTGTTGTATGATGAAACTGTTTGCTGTGCAGAAGGCAGCAAGTGCTTAGAGAAAGTGTTGTATGATGAAACTGTTTGCTGTGTAGAAGGCAACAAGTGCTTAGAGACAGTGTTGTATGATGAAACTGTTTGCAGTGCAGAAGGAAGCAAGTGCTTAAAGACAGTGTTGTATGATGAAACTGTTTGCTTGGCAGAAGGCAACAAGTGCTTAGAGAAAGTGTTGTATGATGAAACTGTTTGCCTGGCAGAAGGCAGCAAGTGCTTAGAGAAAGTGTTGTATGATGAAACTGTTTGCTTGGCAGAAGGCAGCAAGTGCTTAGAGAAAGTGTTGTATGATGAAACTGTTTGCTGTGCAGAAGGCAGCACATGTAGTATCTCCTCTGAGTTTTTTGGAGCCGTGGCCAAAAGGTGGATGATGCCACACTCCATGTTTTTTCCTTCCCCTCCTGTTACCTTCAGTCTCCCTTGACTGTGCAGACTTTCCTGCCAGCTGTTTTGTCTGTGACTGTCTGTAGAACAGCTGTCTTCTGGTCAGCTGTTTTATCTGTGGCTGTCTGTAGAACAGTGCTGTCTTCTGGTCAGCTGTTTTGTCTGTGGCTGTCTGTAGAACAGCTCTGTCTTCTGGCTAGCTGTTTTGTCTGTGGCTGACTTTAGAACAGCTCCTACTTCTGGTCAGCTGTTTTGTCTGTGGCTGTCTGTAGATCAGTGCTGTCTTTTGGTCAGCTGTTTTGTCTGTGGCTGTCTGCAGAACTGCTACTGGTATCCATGTAATCCAGTACTACCTGTTCCATGTAGGGAGTAAACCCAACAGAAAATTCAGTCTGGAGAGGAATGGGCTCTGCCAGGTTCCCTTAGCCCAAGATACGCTATGGAAGACAAAACCAAATTGATTTCAAAACCGGCTCGATTGTCGCCCGGGTCACCAAGGACTGCACCTTCCACTTCTGGACACCAGGGTGGAGGTGAAAAGTGTATGACTGGTGTACCAAACAGAATTCGTGTCAGAAATAACATCACCATCAGCACATGGAATGTTAGAACATTGAGAGAAACAGGCCAACTTGAAGTACTTGCACATGAAATTGATAGGTACCACTGGAACATCCTAGGACTGTGAAGTACGATGGAAGAACATTGGAGAAACATCAACCCAGGAAGGCCACAAACTATACTTCAGTGGGAAAGAGGACAAACATGAACAAGGCGTTGGGTTTCTGGTCCCCAAGGACATTGTGAACAGTGTCATGAGTTGCCGACCAATCTCTAGCAGGCTTATCACCATCCGCCTGAGGGCAACTCCTTTCAACATCACCATAATCCAGGCATATGCCCCAACATTGAGCCATGATGATGACGAGGTAGAAGACTTCTATGAACAGCTGCAAGAAGTTATAGATCAGACCCCCAAGAAAGACATCCTTGTTGTACAAGGTGATTGGAATGCCAAATTAGGAGAAGATGCTTGCAAGAACTGGAGTGGCACATGTGGGCGATATTGTAACAAAGAGACTAATGAAAGAGGCTTGAGACTCCTTGAATTTGCTAACTGCAATGAACTCAAGTTGATGAACACATATGGTCCACACAAAGCATCTCGAAAATGGAAATGGCATAGCCCTGACAGAGTAACCCACAACCAGATTGGCTACACCATGGTGAAGAGGTGCTTCCAGTCCAGCATAAACATCGCAAGGACATGCAGTTTTCCAGGAGCTGACATTGGATGTGACCATGATTTAGTGATGATGACCTTCCACCTTCATCTGAGGAAGGTCATGAAGCAGGGCCAGACAAGGATCAGATTCAATCTCGAGAAACTGAAGGATCCAGAGGTGGCTGAAGCCTTCCAAGCCGTGATAGGAGGGAAATTTTCACCCCTCACCATGTTCAACGCAGATGACACAGATATTGACAAGTTTCTCTACACCTTTAACAAGGCATTAACTGATACAGCCAATGAGATTCTTGGTAAGCAACAACGAGCGAAGCAGCCCTGGGTCACAGCCAACATCCTTGACCAGTGTGACAAAGAGAACTGAAGAAAAAGAAGAATGAGATAGAAGGAGCAAGGCAGTATAAGGCAATCAACAAAGAAATTAGAACAAGCATGAAAGAGGCAGCAGAAACCTGGAATGAAGAGTAGTGCCAGGATATTGAAGAAAATCTGAGCAAGAACAACAGCAATAAAGCGTACCAGCTAGTAAAAGACCTGACAGGCACAAAACAGGGGAAATCCAGCACTATACGAGACAAAAATGGAAAGATCTTAACAGAAGACCAGAACATTCTAAAGAGATGGACAGAATATTGCGCAGACCTGTATAACCACAAAACCTCAGGAGATCCAGAGGTACTGAATATCCCCACCCGACAGACACTGACAACTACCCCATCCTTCGGGAAGAGGTGGAAGTAGCTGTGAAATCGATGAAGAAGAGGAAATCAGCAGGAATAGACAACATCCTGGCAGAAGTGGTCCAAGCAGGGGGGGAAAGCCATGATAAGCATCCTACTGATAATCTGCAACAAGATCTGGCAGACAGGAGACTGGCCTACACCATGGACACAATCACAAATCATCACCCTTCCCAAGAAAGGCAACCCACAACAATGCCAAAACTATCACACAATCAGCTTGATATGTCATCCAAGCAAAGTCGTGCAGAAGATCCTACTGAATCGACTGAAGCCACAAGCAGAGACGATCATTACTGAAGAACAGGCAGGGTTCAGGGCAGGATGAAGTACAACAGAGCAGATTTTTAATCTAAGAATACTATGTGAAAAGTACCTTCAGCATCAGCAAGATCTTTACCATGTTTTTGTGGATTTCAAAAAGGCCTTTGACAGGGTATGGCATGCAGCTCTGTAGGCTACCATGAGGCTGTACAACATCAATGCCAACATGATCAGAGTCATTGAGGAGCTCTACAACAAGGCCACTAGCGCAGTCTATTTCAATGGTGGCATAGGGGATTGGTTCAGGACGACGATCGGTGTCAGACAAGGCTGCTTGCTGTCACCTACTCTCTTTAACATCTTCCTTGAGAGAATCATGATTGATGCACTGGAAGATCATGATGGAACAGTCGGCATTGGAGGCAGAACAATTACCAACTTGCGTTTTGCTGACCACATCGATGGACTGGCAGGGAAAGAAGAAGAGTTTGTTAGGTTAGTGGAATGCCTTGACAAGACTTCAACAGCCTATGGCATGGAGATCAGTGCGCAGAAGACCAAGCTGATGACCAACAACATCAACGGCATCAACACCAACATGAGGGTCGGTGGTCAGAATTTGGAAACGGTGCAAAGCTTCAAGTATCTGGGAGCAATTGTAACAGACAAGGGATCCAAGCCTGAAATACTCGCAAGGATTGCACAGACAGTTACAACACTGACAAAATTGAAGACCATTTGGAAAAATAGGAACATCTCGCTCAGCTCAAAGATCAGGCTGATGTGCACTCTGGTCATCTCAATATTCCTGTATGCTTGTGAGTCATGGACCCTCACAGCGGATCTGGAGAGGAGAATACAGGCCACAGAAATGAGATGCTTTCGCAGACTCCTTGGCATCTCTTACAAAGACCACATTACTAACGAGGAAGTGAGAATCAGAATCGGTCAGGCCATCGGGCCCTTTGAAGATCTCCTGACCACAGTCAAAAAACGCAAACTGAAGTGGTATGGGCACGTCGCAAGATCAACAGGGCTTGCCAAGACGATTCTGCAAGGAACTGTGCAAGGCAGGAGAAGGAGAGGCAGGCAGAGACAGATGGGAGGACAACATCCGAAAGTGGACGGGCCTCAGGCTGAGCGACACCCTGAGAAAGGTCGAGGACAGAGGGAAATGGAGAGAGCTGGTTGCGAGGTCTTCCGTGGCGCCCCTACGGTCTAAATAGACTACGGGATAGAAGAAGAAGAAGAAGAAGAAGAAGAAGAAGAAGAAGAAGGAGAAGGAGAAGAAGAAGAAGAAGAAGAAGAAGAAGAAGAAGAAGAAGAAGAAGAAGAAGAAGAACCCAAGTCTCTGTCTCCTGTCCATTCCCTCTACCTCCTAGTAGAAAGTTCCATGGTCTGTGTACAACCAGACAGACTCTGGGGAGTCTGGGGAATGAGAGAGAGATTTGATTTGATTTGGTTTATTCTTTCATATCGAGGATAATGGGATAAGCACTCATGTGCTTTTTTCATCCAGTCCCTGTGTATGCAGTTGTGTAAATCTTGTTATCTGTTCCCACCGGCACACAATGGCCTACTCTTACGAAAAGCGGAACAGGATTTAACGTGTGCGCAAGATGTTCTGCATGCGTTCGCGAACACGGGGCCTCGGTTTACAGTCTCATCCAAAAGACTTTTGGGGAGAGAGGAGTCAGCACTGATGTTAACTCCAGGGGGAAAATCCCCTCCAACTGGAATCCAACTCGGTTGGTCAAATTGCCAGCGCAATGTTCTGGAGAGAGAGAGAGAGAGAGAGAGAGAGAGGAGAGAGAGAGAGAGAGAGAGAGAGAGAGAGAGAGAGAGAGAGAGAGAGAATGACAATGACAAAAGTTTATTGTGGGGACAGTGGGAGGGGGACAGGGCACAAAACACATATCATATACTAAGAACTTAATACATTATAGCCCCAAAAGTCATCATGGCATGGATTCCACAACATGGTTACATAGTATAATTATTAGATCCTATTTTTCATAAGGTTTGGTCGGCCCTTACAAAACGAACTGGTAAGGGGGGAGGAATTTCCACAACACTGTACAAATCCAGAGTCAGCATCTTACAACAAACTGGTTTGCGACAAGGAGAGTGAGAGAAAATTGAATTAAATTGAATTGAATAAATTTTATTTAAAAAGGGTAATGGCATAAGCAAACATGGTTTTTTTTTACAACCAGTCCTCTGCGCATAAAAGAACACAAATAACCAACAAAAAACCTCTCAACCAAACAACGAACAATTTCTTTTTTAAAGAATACGAAAAAAAAAACAACCAAAGTATATATTAGGAATACAAATTTAAATACCAGACTGGAGAGAGGGAGAGAGAGAGAGAGAGAGAGAGAGAGAGAGAGAGAGAGAGAGAGAGAGAGAGAGAGAGAGAGAGAGAGAGAGAGAGAGAGCATAATTTTGCAAATATTAACATTTCTATGAATAAAAAAAAAAGCATCCGACCATCTAGTCATGTAAAAAATCATATTAATAATAACAAGAACAATGATGATGATGATGATATTTATGATAACACAAACTACGATGAGGATGACAAAAAAGAGCTAATGAGGATGATGGTGTTGATATTGTTTACAATTGCCTGCTCTCCGGCAGATCTTTAGAAGGGGAGTTAACTTTGCTTACAGCATTCTGCTCTCTAACACCATCACGCGCATTTACATTTTCTTTACAATGGTTGCAAACATTTTTTTCGTCACATGTGGGTGCACCTGCACACACACAGAGAGAGAGAGAGAGAGAGAGAGAGAGAGAGAGAGAGAGAGAGAGAGAGAGAGAGCATAATTTTGCAAATATTAACATTTCTATAAAATAAAATAAAAATTTAAAAGCATCCGACCATCTAGTCATGTAAATAATCATATTAATAATAACAAGAACGATGATAATGATGATAATTATGATAACACAAACTAGCTAATGAGGATGATGGTGTTGAGGATGATGATGACGATGATGGTTAGGTTATAATGATGATAATGATGATGATGATATGAACAACGACCACGACAAACGGCAAGATACATGCTGAGTGACAATAATAGTGTTGATAATAGATCAGTTCAATACATGTTTGGGTTCAATACATGTTTGGAGAAAGGAATGTCAAATCAGAGAGATTCATTAAGTAATTAAACAAGCTGGTTTTAAAGCTCGAAAAATTAGATTCACAATTTAGAAGCTCTGGAGTATTATTCCATAGCCATCCTCCAGAGTACCTAAGGCTAGACTTATAAAGATTAATTGTCGTGAAAGGAACGTTTATTTTGGGTGAATGTCGGTACCTATTACAAGTAAACATATTCGTAAGAGAATGTGGAGTCTTACCATGGAGTACTCTATACATGAGAATGCTTTTATTGTATATTAATTTGGCTGGGAGGGGAAGTATATTTGCGTGTTTATAGTCAAAGACTGTTAGAGTAGATGACTTGTTAATGACAATTTTAGTGGCTCTTTTGTGAATGCTAAGCAAATGTTTCAGTACATTTTTACTCACTAGATCCCAGAGTGTAGATGCATAATCAATGTGAGATTGGATATATGCATAAAAGAATAGTTTCCTAGCATGTAAATTTAAAAAGTTCTTTATTTTTCTAAACTGATACAGTTTTGATGCTATATTTCTAGATATTTTTCGTAAGTGTTTAGACCATGCGATGTTGTTATCTATTGTTACACCTAAAACTTTATGATTCATTACTTCATCGACTTTCACATTAGAAATATCATCATGGCTTGGCTTCGCGAGCGAAGATTAAGGGCACTGTCCACGTCTGGTGCAGGCTCGCTGGTGGCTGTTCAGCCCAATGGGTGACAAACAAACCTGGCCGCAGCGGCTGCAGGGGAAAGTCGATTCTGGGGTTGATGTAGGGGGGACACGGTTCTTCCTCCTCATTCGCCTCTCCTCAAGGGTGGCTCTGCGATTGTCCTCAAAAGAGGAGACTGATTGATGCACAGTGTGTCGCCAGGCCTGCTGGTCAGCAGCAAGGACTGACCACTGGTTATGGTCTATGAGGCAGGCTGACAGAGATCTCTTCAGAGAGTCTTTAAATCTCTTCTTTGGTGTGCCTCTGTAGTGTCGGGTGGAGAGTTCACTGTAGAGAACAATCTTCGGTAGGCGATGGTCCTCCATTCTAGAGACATGCCCTGCCCAGCTGCGTTTTCAGCAACATGGCCTCAGTGCTGGTGATCCCTGCTTGCTCCAGCACCTCAGCATTCGTGGTAAAGTCGCTCCAGTGGATGTCGAGGATGGAGCGGAGACAGCGTTGGTGGAAGGTTCCAGAATTCGCAGGTGATGTCTGTATGTGACCCATGACTCGGAGCCGTACAGGAGGGTGGTCAGTACCACCATTACCATTAGAAATATAGAGAGAGGGTAAAGACTGGGTGAGGTTTTGACGCTTTTGTCTATTGGTAACCAACATAAATTTAGTGTATATTGGGATGAAGAGACATGTGGTTTAGGTGTGTCCACTGAATAAGGTTATTGATACTTTTTTGCATTGTGTAATAAACCTCATGCGCATCAGATTTCGTTGTTTCAAGGGTGATGTCATCAGCAAACATGTCGCATTGAGTACCTATGGATAAAGGAAGATCATTGATGTAAAGCAAAAAAGTAGGGGACCCAAAACTGAACCCTGAGGCACACCATAAGTGCTTGGGAGAAAATCAGAGATAGATCCATTTAAAGATACTTTCTGCTGTCTATCAGAAAGAAAAGAGGAGATCAACTCAAGAGTACTACGAGATAATTTGTAAACTGCTAATTTTTTAAGAAGTTTGTGATTTATAACATCAAAAGCTTTTGCAAAATGAACAAACAGTATTCCAGTAAAGAGAGAGAGAGAGAGAGAGGAGAGAGAGAGAGAGAGAGAGAGAGAGAGAGAGAGAGAGAGAGAGAGAGAGAGAGAGAGAGAGAGAGAGAGAGAGAGAGAGAGAGGAGGGGGGGGGGGGGGGAGGAGAAGAAGAAGAAGAAGAAGAAGAAGAAGAAGAAGAAGAAGAAGAAGAAGAAGAAGAAGAAGAAGAAGAAGAACCCAGGTAATTGACCGACATTATTATCACTAGCACTCTCTGTGATTGTAATTGTACAGATAGAGATCATACTATAATTATGAGAAAGTAGGATAGTGTAAAAATTATTCTTTGAAATCAGTTACAATTACAGAATCATAAGATACATGTACAACATTTACACACACACACACACACACACACACACACACACACACACACACACACACACACACACACACACACACACACACACACACACACACACATACATATATATATATATGTGTGTGTGTGTGTGTGTGTGTGTGTGTGTGTGTGTGTGTGTGTGTGTGTGTGTGTGTGTGTGTGTGTGTGTGTGTGTGTGTAAATGTTGTACATATGTATGTGTGTGTGTGTGTGTGTGTGTGTGTGTGTGTGTGTGTGTGTGTGTGTGTGTGTGTGTGTGTGTGTGTGTGTGTGTGTGTGTGTGTAATTATCTTTGATGCATCAAGTGGATTAGAAGGTGATTTTTTTAAGGTTGTTAATGATTGGTGCTGTTTAATTGAATCAGGAAGGGAGTTCCACAGCACAAGGCCTGAGTATAGTCAACTAGATTTGAACAAGTCTGTTCTTGGGATTGGGACACTTGACCTTTCAGTATTTCTGGAATGATTCATTGGGAACTTATCTCTTAAGGATGTGGGGACAGCTCCTGCCATTATCTTAAACATCAATATGCCTTTGTTATATTTTAGCCTTTGTTGTAGGGGGAGAATACTTAATTGAGTATAATCCATTTCTAGTATGGTTGTTTTCCTCAGAAGGACCAGTTTGTGAGCACTTAATGATGGTTTCATAGTGTTTGCACTGGCAGAATCCTGCAGGGAAGTCGTCAGAACATTGCCCTTTTGATTCCCGTTCGAGGAGATGTTTCTCCTGGAGTTAACATCAGTGCTGACTCCACTCTCCACAAAAGTCATTCGGATGACACTTTAAACCGAAGCCCCATGTGCGAACGCACGCAGAACATCTTGCGCACACGTTAAATCCTGTTCCAATTTTTGTAAGAGTAGGCCATTGTGTGACGGTGGAAACAGATGATAAGATTTACAAAAACTACTTACACACGGGAACTGGATGTAAAAAAGCATTTGAGTGCTTAGTCCATTATCCTCGTTGATATAAAAGAATAAATAAATAAAGACACCCTCAGATTTGTCTGGGAAAAAATAATGGCATGTCCTTTCCAGCTCCTCTCTTGGGCTGTACAGCTTGGTCTGTAGGGTTATATCTCTGTTGGCCACACTTTCTTCCTCAGGTCGATAGCGTACACCTCTGAAGGATGTGCTCGCATGTCTGGTTTTCTTTACCGCAGGCACACAGGGGAGAAGGAGCAAGTTTCAGTTTTGTGGACATATGGTGGTTTAGCCTGTTGTGCCCAGTGCAGAGCCTTAGAATGATGACTTGTTCTTCTCTTTTGAGGTGATGGTAGTCATCCTTTTCTACTCTAGGTCGGGCCATTGATTTGATGATTGTCTTCTTTTCATGGAAGGTGAGGCTTTCGCACTGTTCTTTCTGTGCCCCTTGTTTTGCAAGTTCATCAGCCTGTTCTTTGCCAGGTATGCCACAGTGGGCTGGGATCCATTGCAATGTTACACTTTTTTGTGTGTGTAAGGAGCTGTAGTTCTTGTTGGAGTTATGTTTCTTTGTCTGCGGACAGAGCTTGTAGGACTGACAGGGCATCAGTGAAGAAAACTACTTGCTGACATTCATCTTTGGAGTGTCTGACCATGGTGGCAGCTTGTTTCAGGGGTTGAGTTTCTGCAGGGTAGTTGGTGCAGTGTGTCCCTGTTGGGATGTTTGCTGTTTCTACTTCTCCAGATGGGAACTTGATCAGTACTCCTGCTCCTCCTTTGAAAACAGCATCTGTAGCTGATCCATCTGTGTAGACATGGATCCAGGCCTGTTCTGGATAAAAGTCTTCTACCATGGCCAGGGTGAGTCCCTTCTTACTGGTGTCACTGAGTTCTTTTTGGAGCCATATAGTGGACAATGGTGTGGATCTCAGGCTCCCTGTGGTTGGCTTCCCATGGCCTTGGTAGAGTAGCTGGGTCCCATGGAACAGAATGGGCAGGTAGACTGCTCAGTTGCTGTTGTCTGAGTACATGGCTATGATGGATGAAACTCCCACGCTTTATCCTGTTTCTTGTTGGCTTCTCCATTCTACACTGCCTGTTCCAGGAGACACTTGTATTTCTCTGCCTGCACTAGAGTCTTGGTGTCACGCCGAGTATTGAGCGGTTAGATGACAGTCAGCTGATCCATAGTTCTGATGGGGGTAGATCTCATAGCACCTGATATGAGTCGCAGAGCTTGATTCTGTACTTTATCCAGGACTTTTTGGTGAGATTCTGCTGTTGTTGCCCAAGCTGGAGCAGCGTATTCCAAGTAAGGCCTTACAGTTCCTGTATAAACTGTCTTAAGAATTCTCTCATTGGCACCCCACTTGGTTCTGGCTAGCTTCCGCAGAATTGCCAGTTTCTGTCTTGCCTTTCCTTCAGCTTTCTTGATGTGAGGTCTCCATGTCAGATGTTTATCAAATGTGACTCCAAGGTAGGTTACCCATTGTAATTTTTTAGCCTTATGTTCCCTAGTTTGACAGATTGTGGTTTCTGTTTTGTTGAGAGGGTGAAAGGGTTGTGGATGATTTATCTTCATTGATCTTCACATACCAATCCTCAGCCCAGGCTGCAAGCTTGTCAAGTGCCATCTGTAGTCAATATGCTGCTGTGGTAGCATATTCTTCAGTGCACCACATCACAAGGTCATCAGCGTAACGGGCAGCTTTGACTCCTTTTGGCAGTTCAGGCAGCAGGTCATTGATGAAAATCAAGAAAAGCGTTGGCAAGACGCCACCTCCCTGTGGAACTCTGTGTCTGATCAGCTTTCTTTTTTTTGCTGTGGTGATTGTTGAGAGTCACCCTTGCCCTTCGGTTGTATAGGAAAGACTTGATCCAGGAGAGCATGTTGCCTTTGATTCCATTTCTTTGTGTCTTCACCAGTAGACCGTCTGTCCATACTCGGTCGAAAGCCTTCTGCAGGTCTATCCAGGCAGCAAAGACAAGCTTCTGCTCCTGAAAGGCATCTTCTATCTCTTGTGATAGGTATGTGGCTTGATTTTCAGTGCTCCGGAATTGCCGAAAGCCTCCTTGTTCAGGGATCAGGATGTTGTTAAGTCTCCAGGTGGCAGAGTAACCTGGCATTGACTATCCTCTGCATGGTTTGGCGACGCAACTGGTGAGGCTGATTGGTCAGTAGCTTGATGCTTTCTTCCTGTCTTTGCCCTTCTTATATATAGGGATCATGGTTGCTTCTTTCCACACTTGGGGGAGGGTTCCTTTCTGCCAGCTGAGGTTGAAGATATGGAGGAGTTTGTCCTTTGCAGCTCTGCCAAGATGGATTAACATCTCATTGGTTATACCATCTGCCCAGGTGACTTTTTGAGTTTCAGTTTTTTCAGGGCACTCCGCAGTTCATGTTTTGTAATAGGATTTGTCATAAGCCCTGTTCTTGGGTTCTTGGTATGTCTTCCTCTCTGTTCCCTGCATTCTTCTCTCTGCTTTTCTGCATCAATATGGATGTCACTTTCTTTGGCATAGTTATGGGCAAGGTGATCTGCAGCCTGCTTCCCTGTCAGGATTTTGCCATTCTCTTCCACAGTTATCTTGGGTCCTCGTGTGTCCTCATTGCTTAGCTGTTTTGGTAAGTTTTCACAGCTTGGCGCCATCTTTCTCAAAGTTGAGAGATGCAGTTTTCTCTCTCAGCTTGCACGGATAGCTTGGAGTTTCATTTTCAGGTATTTGGTTTTTGCTTCTTGAAAGTTGTTGTGACTGCCTTGGCTGGAATTCCATTCTGCCTCCAATCGTGTCTCTTCAAGTTTATCATGGTGCTTTTGTAGAGTTTGGGTCCAGTAGGGCTTGTAGTTTCTTCACGTACCTCGTGGTATAGCGTCTTCGGCAGTGGTCAAAATGCACTGGTTAAATTCTTTGATAACTTTGTTTATGTCTCTGCCCTCCACACGAATATTTTGTACTAGCATATTGGATCTATGCCAGAAGAGGCTCCAGTTTGCCTTTTTGTAGTTCCATCTGGGGTGGACTGGCTCTGCTCTCACAGTCTCTCTCTCAATGGTAAGGAAGACTGGTCTGTGATCACTACCACCTAGCTGCTCTCCAACTTCCCTTGTTGTGTTTCTATACACGTCCTCCGTGCAAAAGGCAAGATCCGGAGTGGTGGTATTGTGCCATCTTCTGGTGTAAAAGGCTGGTGTGTCATGTGGGCTATTGATCAGGAGAAGGTGATTCTCATCCTGCCAGTTCTCAATCTCCTCTCCTCAACTGTCCATATGGTCATATCCCCAGCTCTGGGAGTGGCTATTGAAGTCTCCCAGTACTATAAAGCGGGATTCCTCTGTTGGAATTGTTTCAAGTGAGAGTGGTTTGTTGCCTGGGTTTTAGTAATTCAGGATACAGAGTTCTATTGAGCTACCCTTGATCACTATCTTCTGGTGGTACTCTGCTCATTCCATGTAGATGGTAGTCTCACTTGCCCTGATGTTGTTTCTAACAAGTGTCAGAATACCTCCCTTTGTTCTGTCTTCTCGATTTTGTTTTTGAAGAGGGAGTAGATATGGATCTTGAAAGGTTTACTCTTCAGATGTGTTTCTTTATGCAACACAGCTCACATTTTTGTCTTTCAGTGCTTTTTCTAGTTCAGTCTTTTTATTAAAGACTCCCTCTGCATTCCACTGCATAGTGATGAGGGTTGCCATCTTCTGTTATGTTGGCCAGTTGCTCTCCTCCGCTGTCCCCTGACTCCACAGGACAGGCTAGAGGGTCCTCCAGAAGCTGAGGGTGGGCCCCGTTGAGGCTCGGGGCCCGGCACTGCACCTGCCTGGAGGGTCTTCACAGGGCGAGCACTATTACTTGCACTATTATCTGACAGTCTCTTCATGCGGTTTTTTTGTGTTTTTTTGACATGGTTTCGTGATTTGTTAGAGCGTGCCTATGGCCCGATACCTCTGACTTCAGCCCTCTAGGTTTCTGTCAGGGTTACCCACCCTTATCTCCTGTTACCCTGGGAGCCCAGGGGGCAGAGCTTTTACCGCGGCTCTTGATCGCGTGATGTTCCCGTCATAGGTCATATGGGATATTTCATGGAGACAACAGAGCCACCTGTTGTCCCGCCCCGTCCTGATAGGAACATCGCCAGTTGGTCCGGGGCTTTGTATTTTGTATTTTGTGCCACTTTATGTCACAGCAGATTTCTCTGCCTGAAATTCGGGCAGCTCTCCCAAAAGAGAGCAGGTCGCCACAAGTGCAGCGCCTACTCATTTTTTAATTTATTTTTTTCCTGCATGCAACTGTATTTGTTTCCCTATCAGAGTGGCTTTTTTCTACAGAATTTTGCCAGGGTCAACCCCCTTGTTGTCGTGGGTTCTTTTACGTGCCTTAAAAAGTGATGTGTAACACATGGGACCTCGGTTTACCCTCATCCCAAAAACTAGCACCCAGACCACCACTTAGAGTCTAATGGATGGGGAAAAAGTTTCGGCCCAAATGGGTACGAACCACCACACACTCCGACCCGGACTTTTTGCTTTCTAGGCAAGGGGCGTTACCACCTAGACCACCGATCCACCACTGCTTTTGCAGCTAACTGATAGGAACATCGCCAGTTGGTCCGGGATGCTTTCGCAGGTCACCCCCTATCCGCCACGCCACCGGGGACCCGCCTGGTTGAGGATGGTCGCCTCGCCAGGATCCTGCAGGGTTGAAGCATAATCTGTTGAGGATTGTATATTAGCTTGAAAGAATAGTTTCCTTGAATGTAAGTCAAGAAAATGTTTAATTTTAGTCAACTGGTATGCTCTTTCAGGGACACAGTTTGTTGTCTCTGTGTGTCACACACACACACACACACACACACACACACACACACACACACACACACACACACACACACACACACACACACACACACACACAATGATGGTTGCATATTTCACATAGTTGTGGGTTTGTTTTTTAATAACGGTTGTATCTATCTGTCATGGTTGTATCTATCTGTCAACCTCTTTCTCGAAAACATCATGACAGAGACACTGCAAAACCACCACACTTCCATCTCCATTGGTGGAAGACCCCTTTGCAACCTCAGATTTGCAGATGACATTGATCTCATGGGCAGCAGCAAACAAGAACTGCAATTCCTCACAGACAATTTAACAGATCGAGCGAGGCATACGGCATGGAGGTCAGTACAGAGAAATCAAAGATCATGGTCAACAGCGCGAGTAATGACATCACAGAAATAGAGATGAATGGAGAAATACTAGAAGAGGTGAGCCAATTCAAATACTTAGGCTCCATCCTAACAAAAGATGGTACATCAAACAATGAAGTGAAAGCTCGCATTGCAACAGCAACATCTGCTCTAGTCAGACTGAGAAGATCATCAGAAGCAACAACATCAGCTTCGGCACCAAATACCACCTTTACAAATCCCTCGTGATATCTATCCTCCTATATGGCTGTGAATCATGGACTCTGACAGCAGAGTTAGAGAGAAGAATCCAAATATTCGAGAACAAGTGCCACAGAAGACTCCTCAAAATATCATACAAAGAACACAAGACCAATAACTATGTGAAAGAAGAAATCAAAAAGCGTGTGGGTCCCAAGAGCCTTTGCTCTCCACCATAAAGAGGAGAAAGCTGATGTGGTTTGGTCACACCACAAGACACAACACCCTAGCAAAAACCATCCTGCAAGGAACAGTCGAGGGCAAGAGAAGAAGAGGCCGCCAAAAGAAATCATGGGTTGACAACATCAAAGACTGGACCGCCCAACCCCTGCAACACCTCCTACTAGCCACACAGGATCGTGAAGCATGGAAAAAGATCTCTGTTGCGTCTTCTCTCATGTCCCCCCTACGTCCTTTGGGACATGGGACTGAGTGAGTGAGTGAGTGAGTGAGTGAGTATCTATCTATCTATCTATCTATCTATCTATCTATCTATCTATCTATCTATCTATCTATCTATCTATCTATCTATCTATCTATCTATCTATCTATCCGTTAGTCTGGTGGGGGCACCCCTGAAGACTTGACAACCAGTTCCCTCCATTCCTCTCTCTGTTCTGCCTTTCGCAAAATTTGGTTGAGTTCTAGGCCTGTCTATTTGCTGATGTTGTCCTCCCAACTCTTCCTTGGTCTGCCTCTTTTTCTTCCTCCTTGGGCAGTGCCTTGCAGTGTTGTTTTTGAAAGAACTTTTCATCTTGTGAAATGCCCTTACCATTTAAGTTTACGCTTCTTTACGATTGATAGGTTTTCGTAGGGACCAATGGTTTGCTGGATTCTGTTATGCACGTCTTGGTTGCTTATGTGGTCTCTGTAGGAGATGCCAAGGTGTCTCCGGAAGAATATCATTTTTACCGCCTGTACTCTTCTCTCCAAATCAGCAGTCAGGGTCCATGATTCACAGGCATACAGCAATATGGATATGACAAGGGAGCACATTAGTTTGATCTTGGAGTTGAGTTAGCTTGTTATATCTTTCCAGATGGTGTTCAGTTTTGACAGTGCTGTTATTGTCTGCGCTATCCTGCATACTACCTCTGGCTTGGACCCCTTGTCTGATACAACCGCTCTCAGGTACTTGAAGCTTTGAACGGTTTCCAGCTTCTGGTCATTGACCCTGATATCAGTGCTGATACCCTCATCGATATTGGTCATCAGTTTGGTCTTCCCTGCACTGATTTCTATGCGTATGTTTTAGAAGCCTTGTTTAGGTGTTCTGTTAGGCTGGCAAGCTCTTGTTCTGATCTTGCTAGTCCGTCGATGTCATCTGCGAAGCGAAGGTTTGTGATTGTTCTGCCACCAATGCTGACTGATCCTTTATGGTGTTCCAGTGCATCAGCCATGATTCTCTCAAGGAAGATGTTGAAAAGAGTGGGTGAGAGAAGAGAGCCCTGCCTTACTCCAACTGTTGTTCAAAAACCACTCTTCAATGTTGCTGTTGTAGTACACTGCACGGGCGGCCTTGTTGTGCAGCTCTTTGATGACTCTAATCAGGTTTGCTTTCATGTTGTACAAATTCATGGTTGCCCACAAAGCTGCATGCCACATCCTGTCGAATGCCTTCTTAAAATCAATTAATACGTGGTAGAGGTCTTGTTGGTGTTGAAGGTACCGCTCACAGAGTATTCTGAGGTTGAATATCTGTTCAGTTATGTTACGTCCTGCTCTGAAGCCTGCTTGTTGCTCAGCAATGATTTTCTCTGCTTGTGGCTTCAGTCTGTTCAATATAATCTTTAACATGACCTTGCTTGGGTGGCATATGAGGCTGATTGTGCGGTAATTCTGGCACTGCTAAAGATTTCCTATCTTGAGGAGGGTGATGATGAGTGACTGTGTTTATAGTGTTAGCCATTTTCCTGTGTGCCAGATCTTGTTGCAGATTTTAAGTAGAGCGTTGATCATGGCTTCCCCTCCAGCTTGAACCAACTTAGCTGGAATGTTGTCAGCTTCTGCTGACTTCCCCTTTTTCAGCAATCTGACTGCTGTTTCCCACTTCTTTTCAGAGGATAGGGTGGCTGTCTATATCTGTGCTTGTGGGGACATTAAGGACTTCTGGATCTCCTGTGGTTTTGTAGTTATACAGGTCAGAGCAATATTCTGTCCACCTGTTTAGAATATCTTGGTCATCAGTGAGGCACTTCCCATGTTTGTCTTGGATTGTTGAGCTTCTTCCCTGTTTTGTGCCAGTCAGGTCTTTCACCAGTTGATATGCTTTCTTGCCGTTATTTTTCTTGGTGTTTTCTTCAATATCCTGGCACTGTTCACCAATCCATTTCTCCTTTGCTTCTGTCATGGACTTCCTGATTCTTTTGTTGAGTGCCCTATATTGTTCTGCTCTTTCTGTGGTTTCATTTTTCTTTTTCTTCAACTCCCTAAGTCTGTCAAATAGCTGTAAGATGTTAGGTGTGACCCAAGGTTTTTTGACTGGTCGATGTTTGCCAAGAAGTTCCCTGCTGTTTCAGTCACTGCTCTGTTGAAACCATCTGTCAAGGTATCTATATCCGTATCATCTGAGTCTATCAGAGTGAGTGCTGCAAACTTCCTACCTATCCTTGCCTGAAAAAATGTCTGCTACCTCTGGATCTTTCAGCTTCTTGAGGTCAAACTGGATCCTGATGTTGTTCTGCTTGTGAATTTTATTTTTTGAGACTGAGTCGGAATGTCATCATTACAAGATCATGGTCACTCCCTATGTCCCTCCTGGAAGGCTTCGTGTCCCTGCAGTGTTTACGCTAGACCTAAATCACCTCTTCACCATGGTGTAATCTATTTGGTTGTGGTGTTCACTGTTTGGGCTATGCCATGTCCATCTTCTGGATTTTTTATGTGGGCCAAGTGTATTCACTAGCTGGGGATTGTTGTTACTGGCAAACGCCAGGAGTCTCAAGCCTCTTTCATTTGTTTATTTGTTGCAGTGTTGTCCACAAATGCCCTCCCAGTCTTTGTGGGCATCTACTCCTATCTTAGCATTCCAGTCACCTTGTACAACAAGGGTGTCTTTTTGGTGTAGCTGGTCATAGAATTCTTCTATTTCTTCATCCATGCTGTCTGATGTAGGGGCATATGCCTGTACTACTGTGATGTTGAAGGGGGTTGCTCTCAAGCGGATGGTAATAAGTCTGCTGGACACTGGCTGACAGCTTATTCACAATGTCCTTGTGAATGAGGAACCCCACGCCCTGTTCTCCTATTTATCCTGTTTTCCACTGAAGTATATTTTGTGGTCTTCCTGAGTCGTTGTTTCTCCCATGTTTTTCCACCTTACTTCACAGAGCCCTGGCCATCTCATGTGTTAGTTCTTCCACTCTGCCTGTGGCTCTTAGTGTTCGTACATTCCAAGTGCCAATGGTGATGTAGTTTCTGGCATGGATTTTGCTGTGTTGTACACGGGTAGCATACTTTCTACCTCTGTCCTGATGTGCAACAGACGGCACAGTCCTTGGTAAATCGGGCGATGACCGATCGGGTATGGAGATTCTGATAGCTGTCTTTATGGGTGAATCTTGGGCAAATGGAACCTGGCGGAGCCCATCCCTCTCCAAGTCAAATTTTTGGGATGGGTTTATTCCCCACATGTGGCAGGTAGTATTGGGTTACACCTGAATCTGTTACATCTGCTACTGGTAACCATGTAAGAAAGGATAACAAACATTCTAAAGTACAAACATATACATAAAAGGTGCCATATGAGCAAATACCACAGCAGAATGGACACCCTGTTCCCATCCCAGTGTCTAAGTATCACTACCTGGTCGCCAGAACAAACAAAAACACATGCAAAATATCATATGCTTTCAACAGAATATTGTTTTAAAGAGTTGCTTCAAAAAAGGCAGAAAAATGGACTGGGAAGGCAGAAAATAAGTATAAGAAATTATAGAAAGGTAAGGAGAAAGACCGAAACAAAGAGAGAGAGATAGAAAAGAGGAAATTTCTTGCACAGAATTTCCAGATGGTGGGGATGCTATTTATACTGAAAGAACCCCCAGCTTTCCCACAGGGGAGATGGTTGTATATCAGGCTTTATTTCACAGAGTTGGAGGGATTTTTAAGGATGGTTGTATATCAGGCTTTATTTCACAGAGTTGTGGGGATTTTTAAGGATGGTTGTATATCAGGCTTTATTTCAGAGTTGGAGGGTTTTCCTTAACGATGGTTGTATATCAGGCTTTATTTCACAGAGTTGGAGGGATTTTTAAGGATGGTTGTATATCAGGCTTTATTTCAGAGTTGTAGGGATTTTTAACAATGGTTGTATTTCAGGCTTTATTTCACAGAATTGTGGGTTTGTTTGTTTGTTTGTTTTTAACAATGGTTGTATAGAGATTTTTGTGCTTTTGATTGTTTTTTCTGTTACTTTTTCTTTGAGCAATTATTGTTGGTTGACTGGTGATAGTGCTTTACTGATTGGTGGTTAGTTACATCACTGTACCAAGCTTTTCCTTCCTTTTTTGTCCTGCTTTTGATTGTTGATTTGACTGATGATTGTGCCTTAGTGACTGGTGGTTACGTCACTATCCCAATTTTTTCTCTTTTTTTTTGTTCTACCTTTAATTATTGTACTACTTGATTGTTGTTTTACCTTTTGATTATTCTACTTTGTTAAAGGTTTTTATCGTTGATTTGACTGATGATTGTGTTTCACTGATTGGTTTATAGTTACACTATGTTACCACGCTTTCTGCTTTTTCTGTTTGATAAATCCAATCACCTTATAGTGGAAGTGAAGGCCGTCAGTTTATGTTAGTAATTGTTTATATTCAACAAGGTATAAGAGCATTTCCTATACATAACTTACATATTATATAGGTATACTGTGACTCCTTATCCCACATCAGTCTTGGTGTGTGCCTACATCATTAATCTAAATTTTGTTATTCAAGCCTCATATAAATTTATGCAATAACGATGTCTTCTACTCTAGACACATGGCCTTCTCAGGAAGGACTTCGTGCAGGATACCTAAATATCAATAGTGCTAGAAACAAGACAGAGGAAATATCATCAATTATACACAATAAAGGAACTAGCTTTCATATATTTTGTGTAGCTGAATCGAGACTCAACAATTTAATTTCTGATTCAGATATGTATATCCCAGGCTATGACACTCTACGACTCGATCCTGTGACTGTCAGATCTACTGGTTTGCTTTTATACTGTGCATCCTCTCTGTCCTGGAAAAGACTAACACATCTTGAACAGTTTCATGTAAAATCTATATGGGTAGAAATCACGTTTAGACCCTGTAAATCAGTTATACTTGGCTTCATCTACAGGAACCCAGCTGAAACATTTGACTGGTATGATAAATTTAATTCAATGATAGATGCCGCAATTCTAGAGTCCAAAGAAATCTTTCTTACGGGAGATTTCAACATAGATCTGACAGTCCCTGGAACAAAGTGGAATTTTAATTATGCCATGTATGGTTTGGAGCAAATAATTGATCGTCCAACTCGCATCACTAATAACACTAGCACCCTCATTGATCACATTGACACTACTTCAAAGACCAACATAGCAGAAACATGCTCAGTGCAGACAGGCTGTAGCGATCACTCTTCCATTTGTTTTACATGGCAGAAAAAAGGAATAAAGATACCCAAATCAGGACACAAGGAGATATCCTACCGCTCTTTTAGACTTTTTGCTAAAGATGCCTTCATTAATGATATTCTTAATTCAAACTTAGACTATGTTTATCAGCTTACAAACTCAGATGATGCTATTAACTACTGGATAGAGACATTTATAGCTACTTATGATAAACACGTCCCATTTATTAAGAAAAAATAAAATATTTCATGAAGCCTCCATGGTTAACAAAAGAAATTGAAAACGAAATGAATCTAAGAGACTATTTGTTAAAATGAAAGCAAAAAGATGAATATAAAAAGCAAAGGAGCAAAGTCAATTCAATGAAGGGCAAAGCCAAAACAAAATACTTTCAAGACTTGCTGTCTTCAGCCCAGAACCCAAAAGGATTTGGAAAGCCATTAATACCTTAACTAATAAATCAAGATATAGCACCCAAAAAGTCATAAAAGAAATATCAGCAGTAAACCTGAATTCTCACTTTGCAAACATTGCTGACTCTATAATACCTAATGATAAAACAAAAACAAACGAGCTGAAAGAATTAAAACAATACTGTTCATCAAAGAGCATCTCATCTGATTTTACCATACCCCCAATAACAGTAACAGAAGTGCTAAATAGCTTACTCAAATTGAAACAGTCAGGATCAAAAGACCTTGACAAAATCCATAGTAAAATATTAAAAATCAGTTCGTATGCTATAAGCCATACCCTAACATACATATTTAACTTGTGTATTGACAAACATTATTTCCCATTGAAATTTAAACAGCAAAAGTAATACCCTTACACAAATCAGGAGACCCTACCAATCCTGGAACTATACACCAATAGCCATACTGTCAGTCCTATCGAAACCATTAGAAAAACATACATTTTCACTTACATTCTCATTAAAAAATATATGACCTAATTAATGAAAACCAGTCAGGCTTTCGTGAAAACCACTCTTGCCATACAGCCTTAATACAACTTACTGAGCATTGTCTTTTGAATATCAATAATAATGAAATTACAGGAGTTCTTTTTCTAGACTTTGCAAAAGCCTTTGACGTTATTAGCCACTCTCTCCTCATCAAAAATTAAAATGCTATAAAATTTCCAACCAAGCATTGTCATTCTTAGACTCATTTCTCACTAATCGCCATCAACTTGTTGAAATCGGGCCTAGGAGGTCAACCTTACTACCCGTAAAATATGGAATACCACAGGGATCAATACTAGGACCACTTCTTTTCTCTATTTATATTAACGACCTACCTCTGCAAATCCATTGTTCATGTCAAATGTTTGCTGATGATACATCAATTCAATGTAACAACGATGATCCAAACCAGCTTGTCAATGATATGCAGGCAGATATCAATAAACTTATCGAATGGACAAAACTCAATCATATGTCTCTTAATTCAAATAAAACAAAATGTATGTTTATAACCACTCGGCAAAAAAGACAGAAATTGCGTTCTCCATTCGGGCCAATATATATCCAAGGACAACAAATTGAAGAAGTAGTCTCACACAAAGTACTAGGTGCAGTGATTGACAACAACTTGTCTTGGTCAGATCACATAGCCACATTAGGAAAACGAATCTCAGTAAGATTATATCAACTTAGAAAAATCAAGAATTTCCTAAATCTACAGTCACGAAAACTATTCTTTCACGCCCATATTCTATCTCTTATAAATTATGTCTCTACCTTATGGGATAGTGCAAGCGAAACAAACCTAAAGCATATAAACCGCCTGCACAAAAGAGCTGTGAAACTAATCCGTTTGAATCCTAATACACTGACCACCAAATACAAAGAACTAGATATTCTTCCACTCAAAGACAGACTGCAATTCAACAAGTATCTATGTATGTACAATATATTAAACGGGAAAGCCCCAAAGAAAATCTTGGAAAAATTTGCTGTCAATAAAAACAGGCCTACCCATAGACTGTTTTTGCCCAGGCCCCATAACAATCTCTATAAATCAAGCCTTGCTTATTCAGGAAGAACATTGTGGAATAAACTGCCTTCCTTTCTAAAATCAGTTCCTTCAAAACAAATGTTTAAGAAACTTTTGAAGAAACATCTGATGGACAAATTATAAGTCCACCCTTATGTTTGACACATTTGGCTGCTTTGTTGTTATTCATACCAATGTTATTTTTGTATTTCTATTATTTTGTATGTATGACTTGAGTATGTTGGTCTTGAGTTGTTGTCTTGTGAGATTCTGTATGGATGGAAATCCTCATTTTATTTTAGTTTTCAACCAAGTTTGATATTTGTCTTTGATTGTTTTAGAAGTCAATTTTCTTGATTTTTTTGTGAGGGCAGGATGAAAAAAAGTTGTGTAAACTTAATCTTTTACCCTCAATAAAGATCATTTTGACTTGACTTGACTTGATAATTATTCTCATTTTCTTATCTAGTTTATTGATGCTATCTTTCTTTGATAAGAAACCCCTTGGAGGAGACTATAAACCGGTCCCGAGTGCCAACGCACACAAAGCATAAAAACCCGTTCTGCTTTTCGGAAGAGTAGGCCATTAACTATGTGAAAGAAGAAATCAAAAAGCATGTGGGCCCCCAAGAGCCTTTGCTCTCCACCATAAAGAGGTGAAAGCTGATGTGGTTTGGTCACACCACAAACACAACACCTTAGCAAAAACCATTTTGCAAGGAACAGTCGAGGGCAAGAGAAGAAGAGGTGCCAAAAGAAATCATGGGTTGACAACATCAAAGACTGGACCGCCCAACCCCTGCAACACCTCCTACTAGCCACACAGGATCGTGAAGCATGGAAACAGATCTCTGTTGCGTCTTCTCTCATGTCCCCCCTACGTCCTTTGGGACATGGGACTGAGTGAGTGAGGCCATTGAGTGCCAGTGGGAATGGATAACAAAATAAACAAAACTGCATACACATGGGGACTGGATGTAAAAACAGAAAAGCACATGATTGCTTATTCCATTATCCTATAAATAAAAGAATAAATAAGATAAAATGGTGTACATAGCCCGATGTACATGATGTAAGGGAAACAACAATTAATAGAGTGAAACAGCAATTAGTAGAGTATTTTCCCTTTCACCATGACGCACTAAAAGCTACATGTACAAAGGGGGGGGGGGGGGGGGGGGGGGGGGGGGGGGGGGGGGGGGGGGGTAGTATAATGAAGTGCTTTGATTTGCTTTCACAGGATATAGCGCTATACAGACTCAGTGTAAAATTATCAGCATCATTACTCTTCTTCTTCTTCTTGTTATTCTTGTTATCAATGTTATTATTGTTATTATCAGCGTCATTATCATCATAATCATTATTATTATTAAGTGTAACACTTTGAGTGACTCTATTTCACCACATAAAGGGGGTGGGAGGTGAGGGAAAGAGAGAGAGACAGACAGACAGAGAGAGAGAGGGAGAGAGAGAGAGAGGGGGGGGGGGGGGGGGGGGGGTGTATTGCAGTGTAGGGCTTTAGGTGGCTTTATAGATCTTTTTTCCCTGCAAAGTAGAGCAGCCGTGGTATGGTTTTAGTTTCATCTATGGAGTAATAATTATTTTAGATGTTTTTATTCAATCTGTGTTGTAGTAACGTTTTTTTGAATCCTCATCCTGCAGAGTGGTGTCATTTGAATTGATGTATTGAATGAAAGGTTTTATTTCACATGTAGTGGCGGATTTATTATGGTGTGTGTAGGGCCTATATTGAAAAGATTTATTGTTAAGTTTATCTGTTAAGGGGATGGGATAGCTCAGTGGTCAGAGCACTCGCTTCCTCCCAGCCAGTGTTAAGCAGTTATCGAGGGTGGTTACCAATTGGATGGGTGACGGTTTGCGCGCCTTGGCTTCAGTACAGTCCCAGGGTTCACCCAGCTGTCAATAGGTACCTGCCCTCTTTAGGGTCAGGGAAGGTAAAGCAGCAAGGGAGAGGAGATGGGTGCTGCCCTCAATATGCTGGCCCCTAGAGAAGCTGAGGTCTCTGATGCCTCGCTTCCTCTACGACCACACAGGTTATGGGAACCTTTGCCTTTACCTTGACTGGTTTTTATTATACAATCATGTAATTGTGGCTTTATTGACATGTGGTTGTGGGTTTATTATGACACATGTGCTGTAGTTTTTGGGTTAAAATTGTGATGTATGCATATTAATCCAGCAAACCATTGGTCCCTACGAAAACCTTCTATCAGTCGTAAAGAAGCCTAAACTTAAATTGTACGGGCATGTCACAAGATCGAAAGGATTTGCAAAAACAATACTGCAAGGCACTGTCCAATGAGGAAGAAAAAGAGGCAGACCAAGGAAGAGGTGGGAGGACAACATTAGCGAATGGACAGGCCTAAACTCAAACAAAACCCTGAGAAAGGCAGAACAGAGAGAGAGGAATGGAGGAAACTGGTTGTCAAGTCTTCAGGGTTGCCCCCACGGTCGCCAGACTAAGGGATAGATAGATAGAGAGATAGATAGAGAGATAGAGAGATAGAAGAGATAGAGAGATAGAGAGATATGATGATTGTATTTCACCATGTAGTTGTAGGTTTTATTTTTATGATTGAATATTAAGGGCTTCATTTCAAAAGTCCTTCGGATGAATTTAAACCGAGGTCCCGTGTGCAAAAGCAGGTTAAAACCCGCTCTGCTTTTCGGAAGTGTAGGCCATTGTGTGCCGGTGGGAACGAAATAACAAAATTAACAAAATTGCATACATATGGGGACTGAATGTAAATAAAAAATAAAAAAAAAAAACACATGCATGCTTATTTCCTTCGAATTAATAAAAGAAATAAATTAACTAATCAATGTAGAGATGGTTCAGTTATGACACTTTATTTCACACTGTTTTGTGTTTATTACTGTGGTTGTATAGGGGACAGGATAGCTCAGTGGTCAGAGCCCTCGCTTTCCCCAAGTCAAGTTAAAAAGCAGCATCGAGCATGGTTACCAGTTGGATTGATATGGGTGACCGTTTGCGCGCCTTGGCTTCAGTAAGTCCCCCCAGTTTACCCAGCTGTAAATGGGGACCTGCCCTCTTTAGGGCAGGGAAGGTAAAGCAGCCAGGGAGAGGAATGGATGCCCCTCAATATGCTGGCCCCTTAGAGAAGCTGAGGTCTCTGATGCCTCGCTCCCCTACGACCACAGGTTATGGGACACCTTTACCTTT
>CM060349.1:15463260-15498260 GCA_030674155.1 Stramonita haemastoma
TCTCTCTCTCTCTCTCTCTCTCTCTCTCTTCTCTCTCCCTCTCTCTCTCTCTCTCTCTCTCCTCTCTCCCTCCCTCCCTCCCTCCCTCCCTCTCTCCCCCCCTCTCTCTCCCCCCTCTCTCTCTCTCCCCCCCTCTCTCTCCCCTCTCTCCTCTCTCTCTCTCCTCTCTCTCTCTCTTCTCTCTTCTGTCTGTCTGTCTGTAACTCTTTTTCTCTTTCGCTTCGTCTCCTCTCTCTCTCTTCTCTCTCTCTCTCCTCCTCTTCTCTCCCCTCCTTCCTCTCTCTCTTCTGTCTGTCTGTCTGTGATACACTTTTTACTCTATATGGTGATACAGCATATCTGGTTTTGTTCTCTCTCTCTTTCTCTCTCTCTTCTTCTGTCTGTCTGTCTGTCCTCTTTCTCAGTCCTTCGTTTGTCTTCTTCTTCTCTCTCTCTCTCTCTCTCTCTCTCCTCTCTCTCTCCTCCTCTCTCTCTCTCTCCTCTCTCTCTCTCTCTCTCTCTCTCTCTCTCTCTCTCCTCTCTCTCCTCGGGCCATACCTATGTCCTTGCGTGCTTTTGACCCGGGTTCGAGTCGGTCAGGAGATTTTCTCCTGGAGTTAACATCAGTGCTGACTCCACTCTCCCCAAAAGTCCTTCGGATGAGACTTTAAACCGAGGCCCCGTGTGCGAACGCACGCAGAACATCTTGCGCACACGTTAAATCCTGTTCCGCTTTTCGTAAGAGTAGGCCATCGTGTGCCGGTGGGAACAGATGACATTTACAAAACTGCATACACACGGGGACTGGATGTAAAAAAGCACAAGAGTGCTTATCCCATTATCCTTCAATATAAAAGAATAAATCAAATCAAATCAATCTCTCTCTTCTCCCCCCCCTCTCTCCCCCTCCCTCTCTCTCTCCCTCTCTCTCCTTCTCCCCCTCTCTCTCTCCCTCTCTCTCCCTTTCTCCCCCTCTCTCTCTCTGTGTCTCTCTGCTCCTGTCTCTCCTCTGTCTCTCTCTGTCCTCTCTCTCTCTCTCTCTCTCCTCTCTCTCTCTCTCTCTCCCCCTCTCTCTCTCTCTCTCTCTCCCCTCTCCTCTCTCTCTCCCTCACCCCTCCACCCCTTTTTCTGTGAACTGTTCACCAGCAGTCGGCTTGTGAACGTTCACATATGGAACACACCTAAAGTCCTGCTAAGTGCACTGCGAGTATCATCTTTATTTTATTTTATTTTTTTTATCGCTATAACCTTTGAGCACATGACTCGGTCATATATCAGTTAAATTTCTACAGTAGAATGTTACCCTCACTCTCACCTGAAGACTGTAGACCTTTCAGAAATCCTCAGTGTGGATTTACTCTGTCAGCTCAACAAGACACACACACACACAAAACACACACACACACACACACACACACACACACACACACACACACACACACACACACACACACACACACGGGGGACCGGATCGGACCGGATGAAAAAAAGCGCATGATTGCTTATTCTGTTATCCTCGATGTAAAAGAATAAATAAATAAATAAATAAATAAATAAATAAATACACCACACACCACACACACACACACACACCACACACACACACACACACACACACACAGAGTCATACATCATCTTAATTTCTACAGTAGAATGTCACCATTCACTTTCATCTGAAGGCTGTAGACCTTCAGAAATCTGTCAGTCCAGCTAAGTACGCTATGTGTATCATCATTTTTATTAATCGCTATAACCTTTGAGCACACGGCTCAGTCATACATCAGCCTAATTTCTACAGTGGAATGTTACCCTCAGATCACTCTCACCTGAAGGCTGTAGACCTTCAGAAATCTGTCAGTGTGGATTTAGGTTATACAGTAGCTCCACTAGACACAGCCGTGGTTTTTGATGTTGTTTTTTTATGTTGTGTGTGTGTGTGTTGTGTGTGCGTTTATTTATTTATTCTTTTATATCAAGGATAATGGAATAAGCGCTTGTGTGCTTTTTTTTTTACATCCAGTCCCTGTGTAAGCAGTTTTGTAAATCTTGTCATCTGTTCCCACCGGTACATAATGGCCTACTCTCAAGAAAAGTGGAACAAGATTTAATGTGTGCTCAAGATGTTCTGCATGTGTTTGCACATGGGCCTCAGTTTATAGTCTCCTCCAAAGGACTTTTGGGGAGAGTGGAGTCAGCACTGATGTTAACTCCAGGGGAAAAATCCCCTCCAATGGGAATTGAACCAGTGTCATCAAATTGCAAGCGCAATGTTCTGACCACTAGGCTATCTCGTCCCTGATTTTTAATTTTATTTTAGTGTTGATTTACACAGTCAGCTCTACGAGACACTGCCGTGATTTTTGTTTTTTTTCCATTTGTTATGTTTTGGGGTTTTTGTTTTTGTTTTTTATTTACATAGCACTGCTGTCTTTTTGTATAAGTCGGAGTGTTGTGTGTGCTGATAATTATGTGTGGTGTCTCAGAAAACACGTACGTAGCATGCAGTTTCCATTTTAGACAACAACAACAAGAATAATGATAACAGTGCACTCATGCATCTTGTAAACCAACACAACCTGGCATGCTGAACATGGGTGTGAGAGAAATAGATGATGCAAATCGTGAAATGTTCCTACCTTAACGTTCCATTCCATCAGGGAATAATCCAATCAATGATGCACCCTAACACACCCATCATGCACAGTATGTGCACATTTGTCACAACACTGGCTTTCTGTCCTTAATGATTTAAAAAAAAAAATTACACTACTGTCCCATTGACAAAATCAGAAGAGCATACACACACGCACACACGCATGCGCACACACGCACGCACACATGCACACACACACACAGACACGCATGCACCCACGCTCGAGACTCACTCACACACACGCACGCACGCGCGCACGCACGCACGCGCGCACACACACATATACACACACACACACACAACTTGTCTGTGTTCATTCAAAGAATAGATTTGTACCTTTATTATCAGGGCACACACACACACAACACACACACACACACACACACACACACACACACACACACACACACACACACACACACACACACACACACACACACACACACACACACATCGCCAGCCCAGCACACAACACACATGCACCCACCACACGTCTGCTGCCACTGCACCTCTCTCTCTCTCTCTCTTCCCCTCCTCTGTCTTTCTCTCTCTCTCTCTCTCTCTCTCTCTCTCTCTCCTCTCTCTCTCTTCTCTCTCACACACTCACTCACACACACACACACACACACACCACCTACTCTCTCTCCTCTCTCTCTCTCTCTCTCTCTCACACACACACACACACACACACACACACACACACACACACACACACACACACACTCACACTCTCTCTCCTCTCTCTCTCTAACACACACGTCGCACGCCAACACACACACACACACACACACACACACACACACACACACACACACACACACACACACACACACGCACACACCACATGCCTTGCATGCATACACTAACACCGTGCACACACACACACACACACACCTCACATCACACCCACTCTCTCTCCCTCTCCTCTCTCTCTCTCTCTCTCTCTCTCTCTCTCTCTCTACACACACCGCCCCCACTCCCCTGCATCTACCTCAACACACCTCTCTCCTCTCCTCCCTCCTCTCTCTCTCTCTCTCTCTCTCTCTCTCTCTCTCTCTCTCTCTGTCTCTCTCTCTCACCCCACACACACACACACACACATCTCACCACGCCTCTCTCTAAAAACACCCACACACACACACACACACACACACACACACACACACACACACACACACACACACACACACACACATGCGTCTGCATGCACACACTAACACACGTGTGCACACACACACATCGTCTGTATCACCCTCCCTTCACACATCTCTCTCTCTCTCTCTCTCCCCTCTCTCTCTCCTCTCTCTCCCTCTCTCTCTCAAAACACAACACCCCACTACACTCTGCTCCACCTACCACCTCACCACAACACTCTCCTCTCTCTCCTCTCTCTCTCCATTATTCTCGTATAAAATTCTGTCGTCTCTGTCGTCTCTCTGTCTCTGTCTCTCTTCTCTCTCTCTCTCTCTCTCTCTCCTCCACACACACACACACACACACACACATTTTTTTTGCTTAGTTTTAATCTAAGATTTTTAAAAATTGACAAGGCGACAGACCTGATATGGCCTGTGTGGTCGGCTAGGCTATAAACAAGAAGATTGGATTGGTGACATTCCTGGGCTGACTTATGGTTGACCACAGTGTTGCTACATGCAAAGACAGTAGAGATTGGTTCTATTCCCTATTTTAATTCATCTGTACATAGTTGCTTAGTTTTATTCTGATATGTAAAGTTTATGGGGTGACAGGCCCGATATGGCCTACATGGTTGGCAGGGATATAAACAAAAAGATTGGATTGGTGGTTTAAAGTTTTACAAGGTAACTGCACCGATATGGCATGTGTGCTTGACGGAGCCATAAACAAGATTGGATTGGATTAAAGATTCAACATTTTACAAAGTGACAGCCCTGATATAAACTTCTGTGGTCGGCTTGGCTATAAATAACAAGATTGAATTGAATTGGTGCCTGTCCTGGGTTGACTCCTTTGGTTGGCCAGGACATTGATACTTTACAAGGAACACGTGGAGATGGTTTAATACCCTGTGTTAATCTGTCTATAGCTGCACAGCTTTATTCTGTGATTTAAAGGTGTACAAGGTGACAGCCCTGATAGGGCCCGTGTGGTTGGCGGGAGCTATAAAGATTTGATTGGATCAGAGATTAAAATTCTACAAGGTTACAGCCCTAACATGGCCTGTGTTACAGTTTACATTTTATACCACTTTAAGTCACAGCAGATTTCTCTGCTGAAATTCGGGCTGCTCTCCCCAGGGAGAGCGCGTCGCCACAAGTAAGCACCTACCCATTTTTTTTTCCTGTCTGCAACTGTATTTGTTTCCCCATCAGAGTGGCTTTTTTCTACAGAATTGTGCCAGGGTCAACCCTCTTTTTGCCGTGGGTTCTTTTAAGTGCGCTAAATAATCATGTGTAACTCATGGGTTCTCAGTTTATTGTCTCATCCGAAAGAGTAGCACCCAGACCACCACTCGGGTCTAATGGATGGGGGAAAAGTTTTGGGCCCAAATGGGATTCGAACCACCACACACTTTGACCTGGACTTTTCGCTTTCTAGGCAGGCGCGTTACCTCTAGACCACCGATCCACTGTTGAGCAGTGTACAGAGTGCAGGAGAGAAAGGTGTGATGATAAACTGTTGACAGGTGACTAGGTGAACAGGTGTGAAGGATGTTGAGCAGCATACAGAGAGCAGGAGAGAAGGTGTGAGGATAAAATGTTTGTAACTTGTGTCAGGATGTGACTCTAACATGAATGGCGTGATTTCTTGTTTCAGACACAGCGATGACCAGATGCTGACGATGTGAATCAGAGCATCACAGGAAACTTGTTTGCTGGGGGGGGGGGGGGGGGGGGGGGGGGTGGGGGGGGGGTTGTGTTTTTCCCATCCCTCCCTACCCTCTGTGACTGACTATACCAGGCCAGAGCTTGCATTGTGGACAGGCAGACTTGTACTTGCCTCTAGTGCAGTTTTTACTTAAAAACATACATACACGCTAAATTCCCATTCAGTGTGCAATCTCCATGAAATTGAAACATGCAAACTAAAATTCCATTCGTTGCTTTCACAGATGATTAATTAAAAACTATACATAAAATTATATAGTAGTGTCAGTATTCACATATTAATTAAATCATGCATACATCAAATTCCATTATTGTGCAATCTGCACTGAACACTTCAAACTAAAGGGTCTTTATTTTTTGCTTTACATATTCATGCTATATAATACTATTACTTATAATATATATAGTATAGTACGTACATATTATCATCATTATTATTTTATTATTTTTATATATTATCATCATCATATATCATTTATTATTATTATTATCATCATTATTATTGTTTATACATCATCACAGCATATCAATTATTATATTATTATTATCATATCATACACATTACTATTGTTATTGTGTAAGCATCAAGGGAAGGAAGAGGAGTTGGGGGGAAAGAAGGAGAGGTGAAGGGGGGGGAATAGAGAGGGAATGAAAAATCTATAGGAGAAGGGGGAAGGGGTAGGTGGCTGTTGTCTTGAAGCAAACAATACTGTTGTTATGTGTTTATACATGTTCCACTCGTGTGTTCCAGTGTGGTGTGTGGACATGGCTGAGGTCTCTGGATGACAGCTGTTGGGACTCTGGCATATATAGGTAATCTGTGTGTGTGTGTGTGTGTTTTTTATATTAAGAAAAAAAACAACTTTTTATTTCGAGGATAATAGTATTACATTTTTTTTATTTTATTCTTTTATATCGAGGATAATGGAAGTAAGCACTCAAGTGCATTTTTACATCCAGTCCCCGTGTGTATGCAGTTTTGTAAATTTTGTCATCTGTTGTCACTGGCACACGATGGCCTACTTGTACAAAAGGCGGAACAGGATTTCATGTGTGTGCATGAAATTCTGCGTGTGTTTTCACACGGGGCCTCGGTTTATAGCCTCATCCGAGAATAAAAGAATAAATAAATAAAATAAATAAATAAAATGAATAAATCCTTGAAATAAAAGAATAAATAGAAAAATAAATGCATGCACACACACATGCGCATGTGTGGCGCGCGCGCACACACATACACACCAGAATGGTTTTCAGTAACCTACCTACAGGCAATTTCAAACCAACATGAATAATCTCATAAAAAGATCAACATCTCTTTCATAAAAATTATCCTTAATTAACTGAACTGAATCTTGTATTGAAGTCTGTGTGCTTGTTCCAGTAGTCAGCAAGTATTTTCTTTTTTTTTTTTTTTTTAATTACTTTTTTTTTTTTTATAGTATTCAGCAAGTAATAATAGACAGTTTATTTTATTTTATTTATTTATTTGTTCTTTTATATCGAGGATAATGGAATAAGCGTTCATGTGCTTTTTTTACATCCAGTGCCCGTGTGTATGCAGTTTTGTAAATCTTGTCATCTATTGCCACCGGCACACAATGGCCTACTCTTATTAAAAGCGGAACAGGATTTAACGTGTGCGCAAGATGTTCTGCGTGCGTCAGCACACAGGCCTCGGTTTAAAGTCTCATCCGAAGGACTTTTGGGGAGAGTGGAGTCAGCACTGATGTTAATTCCAGGGAAAAAACCCTTCGACCGGTGTGTGTGTGTGTGTGTGTGGTTGTGTGTGTGTGTTATCGGTATAGACTATACATTTTCTTTCTTCGTGTGTTTACAGGGTTGGTGTGAGGAGACAGAGGAGATGCAGGGAATGTTTAGAAGGACGCCCTGTCTCTCAAGTTAAGTATGCACGTGTATGTGTGTTGTTTGTTTGAATATGTTGTGCGTTAAGTGTAAGTACTAGAAAAAATTAAATAAATAAATATAAATAAAAATCTTTTTTTTTTAAAGTGTAAGTACCATGTCATCCCCTAACTTCACACACACACACACACACACACACACACACCACACACACACACACACACACACACACACAAATACACACACACACACACCACACGCACACACACACACCCCCCACACACACACACACCACACACCCACACACACACACAAATACACACACACACACACGCACACCACACACACACACCCCCCACACACACACACACACACACACACCCACACACCCACAACACACCACACACACACACACACAAAACACACACACACACAAACGCACACCACACACACACACCCCCACACACACACACACACACACACACCCACACACACACACACACACCAACAACAAACACACACACACACACACACACACACACACACACACACACACACACACACACACAAAATACACACACACACACACAAATACCACACACACACACACACACACACACACACAAATACACACACACCACACACACACACAAATACACACACCCCAACACACACACCACACCACACACACACACACACACACACACACACACACACACACACACACACACACCATCACACAAACACCACGATGCACGCACGCACGCCAGACAACGCACGCACGCACGCACGCACCACGCACACACACACCACGCACCACGCACGCACACACACACACACACACACACACACACACACACACACACACACACACACAAATACCACACACACCAACACACACACACACACACACACACACACACACACACACACAACACCACACACACACCACACACAACACACAAAACACACACACACACAACACACACACCCCCCTATTACACTCTATTCAGACCCCCTCCAAAAAAGGAAAATCATATCTAATATATATTACAAACATACACACTCACTCACACAATACCTACAGCATTCATCGCACACATCTGCAGCAAACTTCAGACTACAAAACATACAAATGCCATCTGTTCGTTTCCAACTAGTCCAACTTGTAACATGATAATTATCCCATGGTGATTTTCGTCCATTTTAAACAGAATTCCATTTGGCAATTTTTAGATTTTTTTTTTGTTTTAAAGTGAGGAATGTTAGATTGAGGACTTTGAATTCTTTTGAAAATTTTGTATTTTGTACCACTTTATGTCACAGCAGATTTCTCTGCGTGAAATTTGTGCTGCTCTCCCCAGGGAGAGCACGTCACCACAAGTGCAGCGCCTACCCAGTTTTTTCCCGTATGCAACTGAAAATGACCAAACATGTGGAAAACACTTGAAAGTCAAGTCTGGTCTATTGAAAGTATTCTTATTAAAGAATGATGACAAACTAAAGGCACATTTCTGTGCAGGGGGGGGGGGGGGGGGGGCAATATGACGCTCTGCCACGAAATGAGTGACTTTGCACCTGACCCACTTTTCCGCTAGGAACTATTTTAGGCAGGTGGGGGTCAGGTTGTTGATTTTGAGATTTTGATTGATCACAAAACCAAAGCCTTTTAAAAAAATTTTTTTTACTCTGTACTGAAGTATCAAGGCGTAACTTTGTTTCCCTTTGCTTTAAAAATGCATTAAAAATTCCAGGCCCTCATTCTGACCACCTGTTATGATGCAAAACTGGTTAATTGCTCATTTTTGCCACTTTCTGCAGTCTACCACTTCAATTTGTAATAACTTTTCATAGAAATGAAATAAAAAAATTTAAAATTCTTTAAAACTTTTCATAGAAATGTCAGACTTACAACCTGTTTTCTGCATTGAATAGCTTATTCATTGCAGATGAGTAACATGTTGATAACAAAAATTGACCTCTGGTGCAATGCAACTCGTTATGTGGTGGAGCATCGCAAATAAGTGAAGGTTCAAATACTGTGAGTGGGTGGTTGAAACAAACAAGGACTAGCAGACGACAAAGTCTCAAAGGACGTAAAAAAAAATAATTTGTGCATCTGCAGTAAGTCTCTAGAAGTTGTCTCTCTGATCGCTAAGTTGGATGCATTTTTTTCAGTAACTTGTGTGACGTCGCCATTATTTCTACTTTAACTGAATTGTTTACTTATCATGGCAACCAAATTGGGGTATTGTCTTAAAAAAATTATTTTAAAAAACCTATTCAACAGAATCACTTCAAATTTTCACCAAAAATCTATGAATAATTAAGGTTTAAGTTTTAGGTGTTATTTTGAGCATAGGTGATTTACTTTTATTTTTTGTTGATTTTTATAAACCTGTACTTACCTGAAAAACACACCTGCGTTGGTAAAATAGGTGATAGACAGTGGCTGGGTTGTTGGAAATAGGCTGGCAAATGAAAGAGCAGGCTTTTTTTGCATATAGTTTATTTTTGGCTAATTCCTCAGTTTATTCACTAGATTCTTTAGTCAGTTTGGAGAACGAGATGGGATAGGTATGGCTAGTAAGTAGGAATAGAAAAAAGGCTAGCACATAAAAGAGCAGGGTTTTTTTTACATGGTTTTATTTGGGACTTTTTTTTTTTTTTTTTTTTATAAATTTTCTTTGTTCTTCAGTTCAACTCGAGTTCTTTTGAAAACAGACGCAATTTTAAAAAACAACATACAGCAGGCTGGTAATTGGTGATTTCAGAACTGAAAAATTGTAATCAAATAATGGGGAAATGCAAGAAATAGCCACACCTTTGGGGTTGTTCCTTTATTTTTCAACTTAATTTTGGTTCTTTTGAAAAATACCCAGCCTATATGAAAACAAAGGTAGGCTGCTGGAAACACTGAGCTGATTCCAGACCTGGAAAATTGTCATAAAAAATGCAGTCAGTGAAGCAACAGAAACATCCATGGCTTGTTGATAGGACGGGTGATTTGTGATTGTAAGAAAACTTCCAAAGCACTGTGTCAGAAGCTAGGTACCATTGTGTCTGTGTGCCATTGTGTCCACATGCATGCATGCATACATACAGGCAGAAATGCCAGCTGACTGACAGCCCTTTCCCAGTTACTGATGTTATTGTTAACACTGACCTTTACACTAACCTTTATTTCTTAACCTGGCCCCACATGTGGACACAAAAGGCAGGTGGATATCATGATACAAGACGTGACACAGAAACAAAACTTTTTCGTTTCTTGCGTTTTTAGGCGTGGGAAAGTATAGGGGTGTTTTAGGGAAAAATATGGTAGACAGAAGGGGCGGGAAAGTATAGGGTGTTTTAGGGAAAATATGTTAGACAGAAGGGCGGGATGGACATTGTATGTAGGAAGGGCAGAGAGAAGTTATGGCTAAGTCGTCTGTGTGAGTGAGAGTGAGAGCAAGACTAGTGTATGGATAAACATGATTTTGTTAGAGAGAAAGGGGGGATAGTTTATCAAGTATATACTTACCAAATATAAAAAGGTGGGGTTATCAGCAGTATAATGCATTATGAATTTAGGCTGTCAAAAGTGATCACTTGAACTTTTGTGAAGGTCACAAGGCCAGAAGAGTTTTCCCTTTTTTCCAATTTTTTCTCTTTAAAAAAATTGGGGAGGGGGGTCTATTTTTTACATTTTGATTGAAAATTTCCTCCTTTTTATGATGAGCAAAATACGGCTGATTTGTCTGTGTTGTATTTGATTTTTATTTCTTGTGTCTTATTATGCAAGTGTGTGTGTGTGTGTGTGTGTGTGTGTGTGTGTGTGTGTGTGTGTGTGTGTGGGTGTGTGTGTTGTGTTCATATGTATGTACATAGTCAAGTGTTACGTTGGAACATTCTAAGATGAATCCCATGCATTCATTTTTGTTTTGTGAAAAGTGTGTGTGTACGTGTGTCTGTGTCTGTGTGTGAGTGTCTGTGTTTAATGTGTGTGTGCACGCACGCATGTGTGTATGTGCACGTGTTGGGGAGGGGTAGGGAGAGCTACACTACAACTGTATTGTAAAAGACAATAAATTAATATAAACTTTTCCCAGTGTTTTCCAGGGCTGGTGTAGATTGAAGGACAGCAGGCCAGACCAGACTTCAGAGCTGGTTAGGGAGTGCCCTGTTCACCTCTCTGCAGGTACAGTGCAGGGGTTTGGTTTGGTGTGTGTGTGCGCACACGCGCACAGGCCTTCTATGCTCTCTGTGTCTCTGGCTGGCTGACTCTGTCTCTCTGTCTCTCTGTCTTCTGTCTGTCGTCTCTCTTCTCTGTCTTCTTCGTCTATCTGTCGTCTCTCTCCTCTGTCTGTCTCTCTGTCTCTCTCTTCTCTGCGTCTCTCTCTCGTCTCCTTCCCCCCCTCTTTTTCTCTCTCCCCCTCTCTTTCTCACTCTCTCCCTTTCCCTCCTCCCTCCTCCATCCCCCCCCCCTCCTCTCTCTCTCTCTCTCCTCTCTCCTCCCCTCTCTCTCACTCCTCTCTCCTCTCTCCCTCTCTCTCTCTCTCTCTCCCTCTCTCCCTCCCTCCTCCATCCCCCCCCCCTCTCTCTCTCTCTCTCTCTCTCTCTCTCTCTCCTCTCTCCATCTCCTCTCTCTCTTCTCCCCCCCCATCCAACATTTTGAGGACAAGGTGTAGCATGCATGCATGTATTGCATGGCATCTGTATTCTTTGTTTTTGTTTCCTTTGTGTAGGAGAAGAGGGTTAGGTGCTGTTGTTCCTCATCTAGGGGGCGGGATAGCCTAGTGGTCAGAACACTGCTCGCAATTTGACGACCCGAGTTCGATTCCCGTTCGAGGGGATTTTCTCCCTGAGTTAACATCAGTGCTGACTCCACTCTCCTAAAAAGTCTTTCGGATGAGACTGTAAACTGAGGTCCTGTGTGCGAACGCACGCAGAAATCTTGCGCACACATTATTTTGGGTGGAGTGGAGTCAGTACTGATGTTACTTTAGAAAATACGGGAGTGGAGTGCAGTACTGATGTATTTAACTTGGAAAATTGTTCAGTACTGATAACTTGGTGAATGGATCAGTACTGATTTAACTTTGGTGAACTGGGAGTCAGTACTGATGTTAACATTGTTGAATGGATCAGTACTGTTTGTTAACTTGGTGAATGAGAGTCAGTACTGATGTTAACTTGGTGATGAGTGTCAGTACTGATGTTAACTTGAGAGATGGAGTCATGTACTGGATGTTAACTTGGTGAATGAGTCATACTGATGTTAACTTTGGAGAATGGAGTCAGTACAGATGTTAACCTTGGGAATGGAGTCAGTACTGATGTTAACTTGGTGAATGGAGTTCAGTACTGATGTTAACTTGGAGAATGGAGTCAGTACTGATGTTAACTTGGAGAATGGAGTCAGTACTGATGTTAACTTGGAGAATGGAGTTAGTACTGATGTTAACTTGGAGAATGAGTTAGTACTGATGTTAACTTGGTGAATGGAGTCAGTACTGATGTTAACTTGGTGAATGGAGTCAGTACTGATGTTAACTGGGAATGGAGTCGTACTGATGTTAACTTGGGAAATAGGGGAGTGGAGTTGTGTGCGCCTGGTGATATTTATATTGTGACTGGTTTGGTCCCTGATGCAGGCATACGTTAAATCCTGTTCTGCTTTTCGTAAGAGTAGGCCGTTTGTGCCAGTGGTAACAGAAGACAAGATTTACAAACTGCATACACACAGGGACTGGGTAATGGGTAGGCGCTGCACTTGTGGCGACGCGCTCTACCCGGGGAGAGCATCCTGAATTTCACACAGAGAAATCTGCTGTGACATAAAGTGGTATAAAAAAACAAAAAAAGACTGGATGTCAAAAAGCATATGATGCTTATTCCATTATCCTCGATATAAAAGAATAAATTAAATAAATAAATAAATACTGACTGCCATATCTTTGTTAAGGGAAAAGTGTCATGTTCACCAAATGCCCCAGGAATCTGATTTTCTGAGGTGTGTCCGGAAAGTTAAAGTTAAAATTCCTGATGTATCGAATTACATTGAGTCAAACTGTGTCGATCGCTTTTGTATCTGCCTCAGCATCTTGACACCTGCACACGTAGCTGACAGAATTTGTATGAAGATCTCTGATATTGTGGACATCATAAGGCTAATTAATGTGCATGGGCAAGAAGTTTCTGTCAGATTTTTGAAAAGATGATGTCAGAGAGGAAAGCTTGTGATGATGCATTATGTTAGTGTGCGTTTGTTTTCAAATTTAACTCGTGATGATGCAAGATGTTAGCTTGTTTGTTCAAATTTAATCCATTATCTGTGAAAATTGGCCAGTGTCCCTGTGTATGTTATGTTGTGTGAGACTGATGTTGTGCAAATGCCTGATACTGTGTGCAGATGGTGACATGACAAAGTACGCAACAACAACATCCCACACCAGAAGGAAGGAAGGAAGGCACTACAAGAGAACATCCAGCAAGTCTTCATCACAGTTGGAGGGGGGCGGGAGGAGAGAGGGTGGAAATTGTATATATAATACACACACACACACACACACACACACACACACACACACACACACACACACACATCACACACTCACACTCACTCACTCACTCCTCACTCACTCACTCACTCACTCACTGTGAAAGTAGAAAAAACCAACATCATATAGCTATTTCCCAGTATTTCAGCTTTCGCCTTAGATACACTATAAGTATTTTGGATGGCTTTAGCTTTTCCACTGGATGCTAAGATTAATGGAGAAAGAGAGAGGTGTCTTTTTGTGTGTAGTTACATGGGTGTTGTGGAAAATGAGTCAGTGCCCGGATTTTCAGCGGCTTTGTCCCTGAAAGTGAAACTTGAGCGTAGGCATGGTAGCTTCTGCGTTATGCCCTATACTCACCCTCCCCCCCCCCCCCCCCCCCTACCCTCATAATTTTTTCTCTCCCCCCCCCCCCCCCAATACTATAATTTCCCAAAATGACCCTCATTTACCTCTCTCCCTCCTCCATTCCAGAAAAAAAAATTCAACTATCAAACCATTCCTGTACCCCCCTTCCTTCAACTGACAATAAATAATACTGAAGTAAAGCCACCCAAAAATTCTACTGCATTTCCACAATTGCCCCCCCCCCCCCCCCCCCCCTTCCAAGGTCTGAAATGTTTAAAGCCTAACTAAGCCTTCTTCCCCCCCCTCCCCTCTCCAGTACTGACAATTGCTAGACCACTACAACCATTGCACCCCCCCCCCCCCCCTTTTAATAATAATAAAATAATAGCTGGAATTTATACAGCGTTATAGCTTGTAAAAAAACAAATCAAAGCTTTTTTCCTTTTCTTTCCAGTGCTGACTTAAAGGCATCTAGAATACTGCATCATCAGGAATATCACTTTTTTCCCCTCATGTGAAATAAAGATACCAAAATGGCTGACAACCAGTCACCCATTCCCCCCCCCCCCCCCCCCCCCCCTCCCTTATGCAATAGCTGGAATAAAGACATCTTTAGGCTAAGGCCATAGTAAACCCGCCAGCCGGAGTTTTGACGGTCGTCTCTTTCTGAGAATGTGGTCAAGGGAAATAATGAGTCGTCACCCTGAAACTGCGAAGCGACGCGAAAATGAGGCTGACGCGGCAACTGAAACTCCGCCCCACGCGAAATCGACAGAAAAGAGTTCGACATAAAAAGCATTTTTACATAAAATCCCCCCCCCCCCCCCCACAAAACTTTTATTAAAACCACTGGAATGTAATCGGGATGGGTCAATTTACTAGTTTGTGAAGCAATTACTTTGTACCAAAAATAAGCTTTTTCTTGACTATTTTCCTTTACGTCAACCCGGCAAACGGACGTTTTGCTTGAAAGTCGAAACAACAGGTTAAAAATACCAGACCGGGCCGGCTCTACTATGGCCACGCACAGCCGTCATCAGTGACGCCGCAGAGCAATTAAGCCAGACAGGACTTTTCACCGGGCCGGCAAAATTGACGGCGGCAAAAATGCCGGTTTACTATGGCCGTAGCCTTAGTGTAGCTCCATTACAACAACCCCCCCCCCCTCCCCCTCTCCCGCTTGTTTAAAAAATACTGTTTTCCAAATTTGATGCAGAGGGGGAGGAGGGGGTTGATGCTTGCCTGTGTTTCTGGCTTTTTTATTTGTGTGTGGTGGTGTGTGTGTGGTGCGTGTGTGTGTGTGTGTGTGTGTGTGTGTGCGTGTGTGTGTTTGCCTTGACTGAAGGAAAACTGCCCCATAGCTATACAACAGTGCAGTCATAAAACACAGCTGCATTCTTTCTCTTCTCACTTAGTAAAATACAGCCATGGGAAATACCACACCACCCCCAGCACTCTGACCAAAATATAATTGTTGTAATGCAACCATCTCCACGTAAAATAAAGTCTTCTAAGATACAACCAACATATTAAACCATCTAAAACACAACCAAAATAATTGATACAGAACACAACCAAAATATTAAATCATCTAAAATGCAACCTAAATATTAATCTAAAATAAAACCAAAATATCAAGCCGTCTAAAATGCAACCTAAGTAAGTATTCATCTAAAATAAAACCAAAATATTAAGCCATCTAAAACAACCAAAATATTAAACCATCTAAAAGCAAAAATGTTTATCTAAAACACAACCCAAATATTAAATCATCTAAAACAAACAAAATATTAAACCATCTAAAACACAACTAAAATATTAATCTAAAATGAAAAAATCTTAAGCCATGTAAAATGCAACCAAAATATTAACCATCTAAAACGGAACTAAACTATTCTAAAATAAAACCAAAATATTAAGCCATCTGAAAACACGACCAAAACATTAAACCATCTAAAACACAACTAAAATATTCAATCATTTAAAATGCAACCAAAATATTTGATCTAAAATAAAACCATAATATCAAGCCATCTAAAATAAAATCAAACTATTGATCTAAAATACAACTGACATATTAAGCCATCTAAAATGCATTATACCCATCTAAAACAACAAAAATATTAACGCCCCCTCTCTGCATGTGAAACAACCAAACACAAAGGTCATAAACCCTCCGCCACAAGTGAATTAAACTCCACAACCAGCCATCTCCATACAACCATGGTAATAATACCCATAACACTAAGTGAAATGTCTCATTGTAGCTATATGTTGAATAAAACTATCCCAAATACAACAATGGTAATGTACCCATGTTCGCTAAGTGAAATTAACCTGTAGCTATAATGTTAAATAAAACCATCCCAAATACAGTGGGACCCGCTTACAAGAAGCTCGCTTACAGTGAATCCCCCTTATAAGAAAGCGAAGATTTTGTTCCGTCGAAAGTGTTCTTTATTATGACTTGGAAAGCTCGGATATAAAAATCTCACTTATAAGAAATCCCTCATATAAGAAAGTCAAATTTCTGGTCCCACCCAGGATGTTAGCTCCGAGTATAAGAAAGTCTAGTGGGTTTTGAGAACTTTACTTTGCAATCGCGAGACAACCTTCAATCAGTTTCCTGTGGCCTAAGTGAGCTCACCAAAACCGAAGCATTTCCAGAAAAACCTGACTTGATTCTTTCAGGAAATTCTGACATCACACCAGATGTGGCTGGCAAGTTTTGAAGGACAGGCACATAAAAGCAAAATTTCTCCAATAACGTCTCTTTTTTTTTCCTCATTAGCATTACATGGCACAGCCTATATTTTTTGCAACAGCTTGGGCAGGTGCCTTTACCCTCTTTTTGATTGCTGGAATTGGAAAGATGAAGCCAGCCTCGGATCTCAAAATTTGTGTTAGCACTTCCAACGTGTTGTTGCTGTGGCTTGAATCCTCACAGTGAACACCCCAAGTTTCTCTTTGTCAAACCGGTGGAAAAACCAGTACATGTATGCATAAAATTTGAACAAGTTGGCCTAAAAAGTACAGCCTCTTTAATTTTATCTTGTTGAGCATATGGCGTTGTCATTCAAGTGTCATTGAGTAAGACGATATTTATTTACTTGTGTTAGTTATTGTTGTTATAAGCAAACTCATGAATTATAGAATCCTGTTGATAAGGGTTTTTTTAAAGTTTCCCTGCCGTTTCAGTCGTAGGCTTTCAGTAACACCTAATCAGAACTTATTTTGAGCTTGTTAGCTATAGGCCTACAGGTACCAGTCAGGTGTCTGGTAGTAAGTTTTTATGCAATCTTTTCAAGGTTTCTTTGCGATTTTTTAAAAATATTTATTCCTGTGATAAGTGATACACCGAAGACCTTGAGCAGACAGTCGAGCATTGATCACTTTATATTCTCTTTCCAAAAAAAGTTCCTGCTTTATTTTAGTCATGGTTTTTCGTTTATAATTACAGAAATAAAAGCTGTTGAATCCACAGAATTCCTCTGTGTGTGTGTGTGTGTGTGCGCATGGCGCGTGCGTGTGTGTGTGTGTGTGTGGCGCGTGCGTGGTGTGTGTGTGTGTGTGTTTTAAGTTGCTTTAGATTTTGAACATTATACCATCGTTGCTGACTACTAAAACATGGAGAAGGCTACAGTTTAAAATCTCATTCGTATGTAGACGGAACATGACCAGAACGGACCAATTTAAGGACCACCACCACATCAGCAGCACAACAACAACAACAACAGCAACAACACAACAAACTTGATGAATAATTGTAGATAGGGTGTGTTTTAATTTTTTTACCATTATGACATGTCCAATTAGCTATTATTTTACTCATTTACACTTTTGCTCGCTTATAAGAAAGCATATTCAAAATAGTGTTCAGGTGCTCTGATATAAGAAAGCCCGCTTAAAACAAAGCCCGGTTTTATTGGTCCCACGACTTTCTTATAACAGGTCCCACCGTACAACTATCATCATAATCAAACCGCACTTGACTGTGAAAATAAACCCCATAACCATGTGTGAAATGAACCCACCACAAGTGAAATAAATCTGTGAAATTAAACTGTCCTAAAATGCAACCTTAGTGATAAAGCCACCATAATAAGTAAAACGACTTGTAAAATAAAACAAAAATTAAACTGTCCTAAAATGCAACCATAGTGATAAAGCCACCACACTAAGTGAAACAACTTGAAAAATAAAACAAAAATACAACCATTGTAATATACCTACAATCAACAGTGAAATAAACTTCATAGTTAGATGTTGAATAAAACTGTCCAAAACAAACATCGTAATATACCCACCCCTACAGGTAAAAAAAACAACCCCACAACTGTGTGAAATACAACTTGTGAGAAAGCAATCACAAGTGTAATAAATCTGTGAAATAAAAACTCATGCAAAATGATAAAGCAAACATTGATAAGTGAAATAACTCTAAAACTAAACCAAAATACAACATCTTGACAAACCCACTATCACAAAATAAAATGTCTTCATGACCGCCTGTGAAATTAAACCATCCAAAATACAACGGTTTCTATAAAACCCACCACCACAAGTGAAACATTTGTGCAACCTGATCCACGTTGAGGAAGAGTAGGCCAATGTGTTCCAGTGAGAACCTGACAAAATTTGCTAAACTGCGACCACATGGGACAGGGATGAAAAGATTTTTTTTTTTAAAGCACCCCTGGGTTCTTAGCCTCGAAATGAATGAATGAAGAAATAACTTATAAAAAACCACTTTGTGACCATGTGTAAAATACAACCATAGTAATAACCCCACCTCCACAGATAGAATAAACCTTGACCAATGAATAAAACCAAACTACAAGTATCATAATAAACACACCACCAGAAGTAAATAAACCCAACAACCATGTGTAAACCACATAAATAATAATAAAAAAGTGAAATAACCCTCGACCACCTGAAATAAATAAAAAGTAAAATAAAAGAATAAACTGTCGTATTAAACCCACCACCATAAGTGAAATGACCTTGACCACAAAATTAAAATAAAAAAAAACCTTTAACCAGTAAAATAAAAAAAATAAAAAAAACCCCTTTAAACCACACGAAAAATAAACCTTTAACCATGTAAAACAAAAATTAAACCTTGAACCACGTCAAATAAAACAAAAAATAAACCTTGAATCACGTCAATATAAACAAAAAATAAACCAATATAAAAAAAAATAACCTTAACCGTAAAATAAAACGAAACATGAACAGGCATAATAAACCCACTAGCATTAGTGAATAACTTCTAACCATGTAAAATAAAACAAACCGTCATAATAAACCCACAGCACTTTGTGAAATAACTTCTAACCATGTAAAAAAATATAAAAAACCAACGGTTCCTAATAAACAAACCCACCAGCAGACAGTCACAAGTTGGAAAACTCTAGAGACTTCCCCATAGTGAATAACTATAAGCATGTAAAATAAAAGTCTAATAACCCACACATAGTGAAATATCTAACCCTGTAAAAAATCGAATGCTAATAAACCCAACCACAAGTGAATAGCTCTAATATTCAGGTGCTCTCACATGCAAACTAAAACCATCAAAAATGCAACTGCTGAAATAAATCCATCTCTGCATATGAACTAAAAGCTGTACTAAAACAATCTTGACCACTAATAAACACAATCTCAACCATCCTAATAAAAGAATCTCTACATGAAAACTAAAGCCATCTAAAATACAACTTCAAAATTCAAGAGGCTTAAACACATCTTCGTATATAAACTAAAGCCACCTCAACTCAACTGTAATAAGTCATTTTGGCATGTAAACTTTTGCCACCTAAAAGCAACTGTCGTAATAAACCCATCCCTGCATGTAACTAATACCCATCTAAAACGCAACTGTCATGATAAACCCTTCTCCACATGTAAACTAAATCCATCTAAAAATTAATACAACCGTCATAATAAACCCTTCACATGTGAACTAATACCCTGTAAAATGGAACCATCATAATAAACTTATATCCACATGTAAACTAAACCCATCTAAAACACAACTATTGTCAGTGGGAGCACGGTGTAACACCACCATGGTTCACTGTAATAGATCCTTAGTGGATCGGTGCTCTAGGTGGTAACGCGCATTGAGACGATAAACCCAGGTCCCGTGTGTTACACATCACTGTTTAGCTCACGTAAAAGAACCCACAGCAACAAGGGGTCTGACCCTGGCAAAATTCTGTAGAAAAAAGTCACTGATGGGGAAACAAATACAGTTGCATGCAGGAAAAAGAAAAGAAAAAAAGGGTAGGCGCTGCACTTGTGGTGAAGCACTCTCCCCGGGGAGAGCAGCCCGAATTTCAGGCAGAGAAATCTGCTGTGACGTAAAGTGGTACAAAAAACAAAAATGCAAAATAAGCTGTGTGAAATAATATCGTCATCTAGAATTCAAGAGGCTTTAAAACCCATCTTTGTGTGTAAAGTAAAGCAACCTCAACTGCAACTCATTAAACTCGTTTTGGCATGTAAACTAAAACCATGTAAAATACAACTGTCATAATAAAACCATCTCTGCATGTAAACTAAATCCATATAAAATTCAACTGTAGGAGCACGGTGCAATGCTACCAGGGTTCACCCTCTGTGAAGTAATGCCGCCATCTAACATTCAAGAGCCCACCTCGTAAGTGAAAAAAAAAGAAGCCAAAATACAACTGTCATAATAAATCCACACCACCTACATATAACTTGTCCGAAATAAACCATTGCTATAAACCTACCTCTTGTAAAATAAAGCCATGCAACTCTCGTAATAAACCCATATTAACCTGTGGAACTCGTCCAAACTGCCATGATAGACCCACCTCTGTATGTGAAATAAACCTATCTAAAAGCACAAGCCTTTAAAAATCTGCTTGCACATGTGAAATAAAACCATTCAAAACGCAACTTTCGAGTTAAACTCTGCATCTCCACATGTAAAAGAACCCACCCTATGCACAATTGCCTCAATAAATTATTTCCAAACATAAAAATTAATATTGTCATCCAAAATAAATTTATGATTAACCCACCTCCAGGTGTGAAATAAAGTCATAGAAAATAAATTTGTCATCACACTGAAACCACCTCTGCATGTGAAACAAAGCCTTTTAAAACGAGAAATATAACAAATACACCTCCCCATAAGAAATCCATTCAAAATAAATGTCATTATAAAACCATCTCTACGTGTGAAATAAAGTCTTTTAAAACAAGTAAATTAATTCGTCATATTAAAACCCTATCTACATGTAATATAAAGCCTTTTTTAAAAAAGCAGTTTAAACGAATTCATCTGCACATGTGAAGCGAAGCCATACAAAACAAATCTGCCAGAATAAACCCACCACTCCATGTGTAATAAATCCTGGAAATGCAACTGTGAGGATAAACCCATAGCTTGTGTGAAATAAACCCATCAAATAATGAATTGTCATAAACGTACTGTACATGTATGTGAAATGTAGCCACTGAACTACAGTAAAGGTAACATTTACCTTTACCTACATGTATGTGAAATGTAACCATTGAACGACAGTAAACGTAACGTTTACCTTTACCTACATGTATGTGAATTGAACTACATATCATTAATAACCCCACCTCCACCTGTAAATTATGTAAAGCCATCCAGAACACGACTGTCGCTATACACCCACCTCCACATGCAAAATAAAACTATTTGATGTACAACCTTCATAAAATAAAAAAAAATTCACAACCAAATGTAAGGTAAAACCTAATATAGAACCATGATAAACCTACAGTTGCATTATTTTGTTGTGCATTCCTGTTTAACACTCTGGGGGTCTTCACCCAGAATGTGCACTCTGACTCACTCATCTCACCTGGGAATCGCTGTGAGATCGAAACTGCACACTGAATGAGAAGTCTGCATGTACGACTGTTCTGAAGAACCTCGCCATATAGGCGGCCACACCCCGATTTCAGGGGATTTTCTCTCCTTTGAAAGAGAGTGCAGGTTGTTATGTTAAAAGCTTATCATGTCTGGAGGCAATCTCAACACTACATGCTACAATATAACAACATTTTAGTGTAGGCCTTGGGAATTTGCTGACATCAATAACTGACACAGCTTTTAGTCATTCCATATTATACTATAATAAAGCCACAACCACTTGCGAAATAAATCCATCTGATATATAACCACCCCAATAAACCCACAATTACACATGTAAATTGAAGCCCTCTAATATGCAATCAATAATCCCACAGCCACATTGGAAATAGCTATCATCATTAAGCCACAGCCATATGGGAAATAAAGCCATAATAATTCAGCCATATGGGGAATAAAGCCATAATGATTAAGCCATATGGGGAATAAAGCCATCATGATTAAGCCATATGGGAAATAAAGCCATCATTATTCAGCCATAAAAATTATGGGAAATAGCCATCATGTTTAAGCCACATGGGAAACAAAGCCATTACCATTAAGCCACATGGGAAATAAAGCCATCAGAATTAAGCCACCACCACATGGGAAATAAAGCCATCATCATTAAGCCACATTGAAAACAAAGCCATCATATTTAAGCCCCAGCCACATTGGAAATAAAGCCCTTCGATATACAAAAGGTAAAGGTGTCCCGTAACCTAGGCGGTAGTAAGGAAGCAAGGCATCAGAGACCTCAGCTTCTCTAGGGGCCAGCATATTGAGGGCAGTAGCACCCATCTCCTCTCCCTTGCTGCTTTACCTTCCTTGCCCCTAAAGAAGGCAGGTACCTAGTTACAGATGTGTGAACTGGGGGACTGTACTGAAGCCAAGGCGCACAAACGGTCACCCATCCAATTGGCAACCACGCTGGATGCTGCTTAACTTGGGGGAAAGCCAGCACTCTGACCACTTGGCTATCCTGCCCCCTAATCGATATGTAACCCCTGTAATGAACACAAAACCATGTGAAATAAAGTCGTCATAACTGAACCATTCTACATTCAGTCCCCATGTGTAATGCACTTTTGTTAATTTACCGGCACACAATGGCCTACACTTCCAAAAAGCGGAACGCTGAGTCTGAATAGCCCTATATCCTGTGAAAGCAAATCAAAGCACTTCATTATACCCCCCCCCCCCCCCCCCCCCGTTTGTAATGTAGCTCGTAGCGTGTCATGGTCAAAGGGAAAATACTCTACTAATTGTTGTTTCACTCTATTAATTGTTGTTTCCCTTACATCATGTACATCGGGCTATGTACACCATTTTATCTTATTTATTCTTTTATTTATAGGATAATGGAATAAGCAATCATGTGCTTTTCTGTTTTTATATCCAGTCCCCATGTGTATGCAGCTTTGTTAATTTTGTTATCCCTTCCCACTGGCACTCAATGGCCTCACTCACTCAGTACGGGGGGGGGGGGCCGGATAGCCTAGTGGTCAGAACATTGCGCTGGCAATTTGAAGACCCGGGTTCGAATCCGGTCGAGGAAATTTTCTTCCGGGAGTTAACATCAGTGCTGACTCCACTCTCCCCAAAAGTCCTTCGGATGAGACTTTAAACCGAGGCCCCGTGTGCGACGCACGCAGAACATCTTGCGCACACGTTAAATCCTGTTCCGCTTTTCGTAAGAGTAGGCCATCGTGTGCCGGTGGGAACAGATGACAATATTTACAAAACTGCATACACACGGGGACCGGATGAAAAAAAGCACATGAGTGCTTATTCTGTTATCCTCGATATAAAAGAATAAATAAATAAATAAATAAATAAGTCCCATGTCCCAAAGGACGTAGGGGGGACATGAGAGAAGACGCAACAGAGATCTTTTTCCATGCTTCACGATCCTGTGTGGCTAGTAGGAGGTGTTGCAGGGTTGGGCGGTCCAGTCTTTGATGTTGTCAACCCATGATTTCTTTTGGCGACCTCTTCTTCTCTTGCCCTCGACTGTTCCTTGCAAGATGGTTTTTGCTAAGGTGTTGTGTCTTGTGGTGTGACCAAACCACATCAGCTTTCTCCTCTTTATGGTGGAGAGCAAAGGCTCTTGGGGGCCCACATGCTTTTTGATTTCTTCTTTCACATAGTTAATGGCCTACTCTTCCGAAAAGCAGAACGGGTTTTATGCTTTGTGTGCGTTGGCACTCGAGACCCTGGTTTATAGTCTCCTCCAAGGGGTTTCTTATCAAAGAAAGATAGCATCAATAAACTAGATAAGAAAATGAGAATAATTATCAAGTCAAGTCAAGTCAAAATGATCTTTATTGAGGGTAAAAGATTAAGTTTACACAACTTTTTTTTCATCCTGCCCTCACAAAAAAAATCAAGAAAATTGACTTCTAAAACAATCAAAGACAAATATCAACCGTGGTTGAAAACTAAAATAAATGAGGATTTTCATCCATACAGAATCTCACAAGACAACAACTCAAGACAGTAACATACTCAAGTCATACATACAAAATAATAGAAATACAAAAATAACATGGGTATGAATAACAACAAAGCAGCCAAATGTGTCAAACATAAGGGTGGACTTATAATTTGTCCATCAGATGTTTCTTCAAAAGTTTCTTAAACATTTGTTTTGAAGGAACTGATTTTAGAAAGGAAGGCAGTTTATTCCACAAAGTTCTTCCTGAATAAGCAAGGCTTGATTTATAGAGATTGTTATGGGGCCTGGGCAAAAACAGTCTATGGGTAGGCCTGTTTTTATTGACAGCAAATTTTTCCAAGATTTTCTTTGGGGCTTTCCCGTTTAATATATTGTACATACATAGATACTTGTTGAACTGCAGTCTGTCTTTGAGTGGAAGAATATCTAGTTCTTTGTATTATCCCATAAGGTAGAGACATAATTTATAAGAGATAGAATATGGGTGTGAAAGAATAGTTTTCGTAACTGTAGATTTAGGAAATTCTTGATTTTTCTAAGTTGATATAATCTTACTGAGATTCGTTTTCCTATTGTGGCTATGTGATCTGACCAAGACAAGTTGTTGTCAATCACTGCACCTAGTACTTTGTGTGAGACTACTTCTTCAATTTGTTGTCCTTGGATATATATTGGCCCGAATGGAGAACGCAATTTCTGTCTTTTTTGCCGAGTGGTTATAAACATACATTTTGTTTTATTTGAATTAAGAGACATATGATTGAGTTTTGTCCATTCGATAAGTTTATTGATATCTGCCTGCATATACATTCACAAGCTGGTTTGGATCATCGTTGTTACATTGAATTGATGTATCATCAGCAAACATTTGACATGAACAATGGATTTGCAGAGGTAGGTCGTTAATATAAATAGAGAAAAGAAGTGGTCCTAGTATTGATCCCTGTGGTATTCCATATTTTATGGGTAGTAAGGTTGACCTCCTAGGCCCGATTTCAACAAGTTGATGGCGATTAGTGAGAAATGAGTCTAAGAATGACAATGGTTGGTTGGAAATTTTATAGCATTTTAATTTTTTGATGAGGAGAGAGTGGCTAATAACGTCAAAGGCTTTTGCAAAGTCTAGAAAAAGAACTCCTGTAATTTCATTATTATTGATATTCAAAAGACAATGCTCAATAAGTTGTATTAAGGCTGTATGGCAAGAGTGGTTTTCACGAAAGCCTGACTGGTTTTCATTAATTAGGTCATATATTTTTTAATGAGAATGTAAGTGAAAATGTATATGTTTTTCTAATGGTTTCGATAGGACTGACAGTATGGCTATTGGTGTATAGTTCCAGGATTGGTAGGGTCTCCTGATTTGTGTAAGGGTATTACTTTTGCTCGTTTAAATTTCAATGGGAAATAATGTTTGTCAATACACAAGTTAAATATGTACGTTAGGGTATGGCTTATAGCATACGAACTGATTTTTAATATTTTACTATGGATTTTGTCAAGGTCTTTTGATCCTGACTGTTTCAATTTGAGTAAGCTATTTAGCACTTCTGTTACTGTTATTGGGGGTATGGTAAAATCAGATGAGATGCTCTTTGATGAACAGTATTGTTTTAATTCTTTCAGCTCGTTTGTTTTTGTTTTATCATTAGGTATTATAGAGTCAGCAATGTTTGCAAAGTGAGAATTCAGGTTTTCTGCTGATATTTCTTTTATGACTTTTTGGGTGCTATATCTTGATTTATTAGTTAAGGTATTAATGGCTTTCCAAACCCTTTTGGGTTCTGGGCTGAAGACAGCAAGTCTTGAAAGTATTTTGTTTTGGCTTTGCCCTTCATTGAATTGACTTTGCTCCTTTGCTTTTTATATTCATCTTTTTGCTTTCACTTTAACAAATAGTCTCTTAGATTCATTTCGTTTTCAATTTCTTTTGTTAACCATGGAGGCCTCATGAAATGTTTTATTCTTTTCTTAATAAATGGGACGTGTTTATCATAAGTAGCTATAAATGTCTCTATCCAGTAGTTTAATAGCATCATCTGGGTTTGTAAGCTGATAAACATAGTCTAAGTTTGAATTAAGAATATCATTAATGAAGGCATCTTTAGCAAAAAGTCTAAAAGAGCGGTAGGATATCTCCTTGTGTCCTGATTTGGGTATCTTTATTCCTTTTTTCCGCCATGTAAAACAAATGGAAGAGTGATCGCTACAGCCTGTCTGCACTGAGCATGTTTCTGCTATGTTGGTCTTTGAAGTAGTGTCAATGTGATCAATGAGGGTGCTAGTGTTATTAGTGATGCGACGATCAATTATTTGCTCCAAACCATACATGGCATAATTAATATTCCACTTTGTTCCAGGGACTGTCAGATCTATGTTGAAATCTCCCATAAGAAAGATTTCTTTGGACTCTAGAATTGCGGCATCTATCATTGAATTAAATTTATCATACCAGTCAAATGTTTCAGCTGAGTTCCTGTAGATGAAGCCAAGAATAATTGATTTACAGGGTCTAAACGTGATTTCTACCCATATAGATTCTACATGAAACTGTTCAAGATGTGTTAGTCTTTTCCACGACAGAGAGGATGCACAGTATAAAAGCAAACCAGTAGATCTGACAGTCACAGGATCGAGTCGTAGAGTGTCATAGCCTGGGATATACATATCTGAATCAGAAATTAAATTGTTGAGTCTCGATTCAGCTACACAAAATATATGAAAGCTAGTTCCTTTATTGTGTATAATTGATAATATTTCCTCTGTCTTGTTTCTAGCACTATTGATATTTAGGTATCCTGCACGAAGTCCTTCCTGAGAAGGCCATGTGTCTATAGTAGAAGACATCGTTATTGGATAAATTTATATGAGGCTTGAATAACAAATTTTAGATTGGTGATGTAGGCACACACCAAGACTGATGTGGGATAAGGAGTCACAGTATGCCTATATAATATGTAAGTTATGTATAGGAAATGCTCTTATACCTTGTTGAATATAAACAATTACTAACAGAAACTGACGGCCTTCACTTCCACTATAAGGTGATTGGATTTATCAAACAGAAAAAGCAGAAAGCGTGGTACCATAGTGTAACTATAAACCAATCAGTGAAACACAATCATCAGTCAAATCAACGATAAAAATCTTTAACAAAGTAGAATAATCAAAAGGTAAAACAACAATCAAGTAGTACAATAATTAAAGGTAGAACAAAAAAATTTAAAAAAAATTGGGATAGTGACGTAACCACCAGTCACTAACCCACAATCATCAGTCAAATCAACAATCAAAAGCAGGACAAAAAGGAAGGAAAAGCTTGGTACAGTGATGTAACTAACCACCAATCAGTAAAGCACTATTACCAGTCAACCAACAATCAAAATTGCTCAAAGAAAAAGTAACAGAAAAAACAATCAAAAGCACAAAAATCTCTATACAACCATTGTTTAAAACAAACAAACAAACAAACCCACAAATCAGTGAAATAAAGCCTGAAATACAACCATTGTTAAAAATCCCTACACTCTGAAATAAAGCCTTATATACAACCATCGTTAAAAATCCCTACAACTCAGTGAAATAAAGCCTGATATACAACCATCGTTAAAAATCCCTACAACTCTGTGAAATAAAGCCTGATATACAACCATCTGTTAAAAAAACAAACCTACAACTCTGTGAAATAAAGCCTGATATACAACCATCGTTAAAAAGCCCTACAACTCTGTGAAATAAAGCTTGATATACAATCATCGATAAAAAATCCCTACAACTGTGAAATAAAGCCTGATATACAACCATCGTTAAAAATCCCTACAACTCTGTGAAATAAAGCCTGATATACAACCATCTGTTAAAAAAACAAACCTACAACTCTGTGAAATAAAGCCTGATATACAACCATCATTAAAAATCCCTACAACTCTGTGAAATAAAGCCTGATATACAACCATCCTTAAAAATCCCTACAACTCAGTGAAATAAAGCCTGATATACAACCATCGTTAAAAATCCCTACAACTCTGTGAAATAAAGCCTGATATACAACCATCCTTAAAAATCCCTACAACTCAGTGAAATAAAGCCTGATATACAACCATCCTTAAAAATCCCTACAACTCAGTGAAATAAAGCCTGATATACAACCATCCTTAAAAATCCCTACAACTCAGTGAAATAAAGCCTGATATACAACCATCGTTAAAAATCCCTACAACTCAGTGAAATAAAGCCTGATATACAACCATCGTTAAAAATCCCTACAACTCTGTGAAATAAAGCCTGATATACAACCATCGTTAAAAATCCCTACAACTCAGTGAAATAAAGCCTGATATACAACCATCGTTAAAAATCCCTACAACTCTGTGAAATAAAGCCTGATATACAACCATCTGTTAAAAAAAAAACCCAACCTACAACTCTGTGAAATAAAGCCTGATATACAACCATCATTAAAAATCCCTACAACTCTGTGAAATAAAGCCTGTTATACAGCCATCTCCCCTGTGGGAATGCTGGGGGTTCTCTCCATTTAAATAGCATTCCCACCATCTGGAAATTCTGTGCAACAAATTTCCTCTTTTCCATCTCTCTCTTTGTTTCGGTCTTTCTCCTTACCTTTCTATAATTTCTTATACTTATTTTCTGTCTTCCCAGTCCATTTTCCTGCCTTTTTTGAAGCAACTCTTTAAAAGAATATTCTGTTGAAAGCATATGATATTTTGCGTGTGTTTTGTTTGTTCTGGCGACCAGGTAGTGATACTTAGACACTGGGATGGGAACAGGGTGTCCATTCTGCTGTGGTATTTGCTCATATGGCACCTTTTATGTATATGTTTGTACTTTAGAATGTTTGTTATCCTTTCTTACATGGTTACCAGTAGCATATGTAACAGATTCAGGTGTAACCCAATACTACCTGCCACATGTGGGGAATAAACCCATCCCAAAAATTTGACTTGGAGAGGGATGGGCTCCGCCAGGTTCGATTTGCCCAAGATTCACCCATAAAGACAGCTATCAGAATCTCCATACCCGATCGGTCATCGCCCGATTTACCAAGGACCGTGCCTTCTGTTGCACATCAGGACAGAGGTAGAAAGTATTATACCCGTGTACAACGTAGCAAAATCCATGCCAGAAACTACATCACCATTGGCACTTGGAATGTATGAACACTAAGAGCCACAGGCAGAGTGGAAGAACTAACACATGAGATGGCCAGGGCTCTGTGAATTAAGGTGGAAAAACATGGGAGAAACAACGACTCAGGAAGACCACAAAAATATACTTCAGTGGAAAACAGGATAAATAGGAGAACAGGGCGTGGGGTTCCTCATTCACAAGGACATTGTGAATAAGCTGTCAGCCAGTGTCCAGCAGACTTATTACCATCCGCTTGAGAGCAACCCCCTTCAACATCACAGTAGTACAGGCATATGGCCCTACATCAGACAGCATGGATGAAGAAATAGAAGAATTCTATGACCAGCTACAAGGGGTTCTAAATCAAATTCCCCAAAAAGACATCCTTGTTGTACAAGGTGACTGGAATGCTAAGATAGGAGTAGATGCCCACAAAGACTGGGAGGGCATTTGTGGACAACACTGCAACAAATAAACAAATGAAAGAGGCTTGAGACTCCTGGCGTTTGCCAGTAACAACAATCCCAGCTAGTGAATACACTTGGCCCACATAAAAAATCCAGAAGATGGACATGGCATAGCCCAAACAGTGAACACCACAACCAAATAGATTACACCATGGTGAAGAGGTGATTTAGGTCTAGCGTAAACACTGCAGGGACACGAAGCCTTCCAGGAGGGACATAGGGAGTGACCATGATCTTGTAATGATGACATTCCGACTCCATCTCAAAAAATAAAATTCACAAGCAGAACAACATCAGGATCCAGTTTGACCTCAAGAAGCTGAAAGATCCAGAGGTAGCAGACATTTTTTCAGGCAAGGATAGGTAGGAAGTTTGCAGCACTCACTCTGATAGACTCAGATGATACGGATATAGATACCTTGACGGATGGTTTCAACACAGCAGTGACTGAAACAGCAGGGAACTTCTTGGCAAACATGACCAATCAAAAAACCTTGGGTCACACCTAACATCTTACAGCTATGTGACAGACTTAGGGAGTTGAAGAAAAAGAAAAATGAAACCACAGAAAAGAGCAGAACAATATAGGGCACTCAACAAAAGAATCAGGAAGTCCTTGACAGAAGCAAAGGAGAACTGGATTGGTGAACAGTGCAAGGACATTGAAGAAAACATCAAGAAAAACAACTGCAAGAAAGCATATCAGCTGGTGAAAGACCTGACTTGCACAAAACAGGGAAGAAGCTCAACAATCCAAGACAAGAATAGGAATTGCCTCACTGATGACCAGGATATTCTGAACAGACGGACAGAATACTGCTCCGACCTGTATAACTACAAAACCACAGGAGAAACAGAAGTCCTCAATGTCCCCAAGCACAGATACAGACAGCCACCTTATCCTCCAGAAGAAGTGGAAACAGCGGGTCAGATCGCTGAAAAAGGGAAAGTCAGCAGGAGCTGACAACATTCCAGCTGAGTTGGTTCAAGCTGGAGGGGAAGCCATGATCAACGTCTTACTAAAAATCTGCAACAAAATCTGGCAGACAAGAAAATGGCCAACAGCATGGACACAGTCACTCATCATCACCCTCCCCAAGAAAGGAAATCTTCAACAGTAACAGAATTACCGCACAATCAGCCTCATATGCCACCCAAGCAAGGTCATGTGGAAGATTATATTGAACAGACTGAAGTCACAAGCAGAGACCATCATTGCTGAGGAACAAGCAGGTTTCAGAGCAGGGCGTAGCACAACTGAACAGATATTCAACCTCATAATACTCTGTGAGCGGTACCTCCAACACCAACGAGACCTCTACCACGTATTTATTGATTTTAAGAAGGCATTCAACAGGGTGTGGCTTGCAGCTTTGTGGGAAACCATGAATTTGTACAGCATCAATGCAAACCTGATCAGAGTCATCAAAGAGTTGTACAACAAGGCCACCAGTGCAGTGTACTACAACAGCAATATCTTCCTTGAGAGAATCATGGCTGGTGCACTGGAACACCATAAAGGATCAGTCAGCATTGGAGGCAGAACGATCACAAACCTCTGATGACATTGACGGACTAGCAGGATCAAAACGAGAGCTTGCCAGCTTAACAGAACACCTGAACAAGGCCTCTAAAACATATGGCATGGAAATCAGTGCAGAGAAGACCAAACTGATGGCCAATAACACCAAGGGCATCAGCACTGATATCAGGGTCAATGACCAGAAGCTGAAAACGGTTCAAAGCTTCAAAAACTAGGAAGCCGTTTATCAGACAAGGGGTCCAAGCCAGAGGTAGTATGAAGGATTACGCAGACAATAACAGCACTGTCAAAACTGAACACCATCTGGAAAGATAAAAAATATCTCACTCAACACCAAGATCAGACTTATGTGCTCCCTTGTCATATCCATATTCCTGTATCCCTGTGAATCATGGACCTTGACTGCTGATTTGGATAGAAGAGTAACCGCAGTAGAGATGAGATGCTTCCGGAGACTCCTTGGCATCTCCTAGAGAGACCACAAAAGCAACGAAGAGGTGCATAACAGAATCCAGCAAACCATTGGTCCCTACGAAAACCTTCTATCAATCGTAAAGAAGCGTAAACTTAAATGGTAAGGGCATGTCACAAGATCAAAAGGACTTCCAAAAACAGTACTGCAAAGCACTGTCCAAGGAGGAAGAAAAAGAGGCAGACCAAGGAAGAGGTGGGAGGACAACATCAGTGAATGGACAGGCCTAGAACTCAACCTAACTTTGAGAAAGGCAGAACAGAGAGAGGAATGGAGGGAACTGGTTGTCAAGTCTTCAGGGGTGTTCCCACGGTCGCCAGACTAAGGGATAGATAGATAGATAGATAGATAGATAGATAGATAGATAGATAGATAGATAGATAGATAGATAGATAGATAGATAGATAGATAGATAGATAGATAGATAGAACCAGCGTTAATCCCCCCCCCCCCCACACACACACATACACACACAACTATGTGAAATAAAACCTGATATACAACCATTGTTAAAAAAAAAAAAACCCACCCACAACCATGTAAAATAAAGCTTGATATACAGCCATCCTTTAAAAAACTTACAACTATGTGAAATAAAAACATCATATACAACCATCCTTGTGTGTGTGTGTGTGTGTGTGTGTGTGTGTGTGTGTGTGTGTGTGTGTGTGTGTGTGTGTGGGTGCGTGCGTGCGTGCCTGCGTGCGTGCGTGCGTGCGTGCGTGCGTGCGTGTGTGTGTGTGTGTGTGTGTGTGTGTGTGTGTGTGTGACACACACAGAGACAACAAACTGTGTCCCTGAAAGAGCATACCAGTTGACTAAAATTAAACATTTTCTTGACTTCCATTCAAGGAAACTATTCTTTCAAGCTAACATACAATCCTCAACAGATTATGCTTCAACCCTGCATGATCCTGGCGAGGCGACCATCCTCAACCAGGCGGGTCCCCGGTGGCGTGGTGGATAGGGGGTGAGCTGCCAAAGCAGTGGTGGATCTGTGGTCTAGGTGGTAATGCACCTTGCCTAGAAATCGAAAAAGGCAAAAAGTCAGGTCGGAGTTTCGGTGGTTCGTACCCCGTTTGGGCCCGAAACTTTTTCCCCATCCATTAGACTCTAAGTGGTGGTCTGGGTGCTAGTTTTTCAGATGAGGGTAAACCGAGGTCCCATGTGTTACACATCACTATTTAACACACGTAAAAGAACCCACGGCAACAAGAGGGTTGACCCTGGCAACATTCTGTAGAAGAAAGCCACTCTGATAGGGAAACAAATACCGTTGCATACATGAAAAAAATTAAATTAATTTAAAAAATGGGTAGGCACTGCACTTGTGGCAATGAGCTCTCTTTCGGGAGAGCAGCCCGAATTTCAGGCAGAGAAATCTGCTGTGACATAAAGTGGTACAAAATACAAAATACAAAGCCCCGGACCAACTGGCGATGTTCCTGTCAGGACGGGGCAGGACAACAGGTGGCTCTGTTGTCTCCATGAAATATCCCATATGACCTATGACGGGAACATCACGCGATCAAGAGCCGCGGTAAAAGCTCTGCCCCCTGGGCTCCCAGGGTAACAGGAGATAAGGGTGGGATAACCCTGACAGAAACCTAGAGGGCTGAAGTCAGAGGTATCGGGCCATAGGCGCCCTCTAACAAATCACGATACCATGCAAAAAAACCACATGAAGACACTGTCAGATTCAAGTGAAAGTAATGGTGCTCGCCCTGTGAAGACCCTCCAGGCAGGTGCAGTGCCGGGCCCCAAGTCTCAACGGGTCCACCCTCAGCTTCTGGAGGACCCTCTAGCCTGTCCTGTGGAGTCAGGGGACAGCGGAGGAGAGCAACTGGCCAACATAACAGAAGATGGCAACCCCTCATCATTATGCAGTGGAATGCAGAGGGAGTCTTTAATAAGAAGACTGAACTAGAAAAAACACTGAAAGACAAAAATGTGAGCTGTGTTGCATAAAGAAACACATCTGAAGAGTAAGCCTTTCAAGATCCATATCTACTCCCTCTTCAAAAACAAAATCGAGAAGACAGAACAAAGGGAGGTATTCTGACACTTGTTAGAAACAACATCAGGACAAGTGAGACTACCATCTACATGGAATGAGCAGAGTACCACCAGAAGATAGTGATCAAGGGTAGCTCAATAGAACTCTGTATCTTGAATTACTAAAACCCAGGCAACAAACCACTCTCACTTGAAACAATTCCAACAGAGGAATCCCGCTTTATAGTACTGGGAGACTTCAACAGCCACTCCCAGAGCTGGGGATGTGACCATATGGACAGTCCAGGAGAGGAAATTGAGAACTGGCAGGATGAGAATCACCTTCTCCTGATCAATAGCCCACATGACACACCAACCTTTTACTCCAGAAGATGGCACACTACCACCACTCAGACCTTGCCTTTTGCATGGAGGACGTGTATAGAAACACAACAAGGGAAGTTGGAGAGCAGCTAGGTGGTAGTGATCACAGACCAGTCTTCCTTACCATTGAGAGAGAGACTGTGAGAGCAGAGCCAGTCCACCCTAGGTGGAAGAACAAAAAGGCAAACTGGAGCCTCTTCTGGCATAGATCCAATATGCTAGTAGTACAAAACATTCGTGTGGAGGGCAGAGACCTAAACAAAGTCATCAAAGAATTCAACCACTGCATTTTAACCACTGCCTAAGAAGCTTTACCACGTGGTATGTGAAGAAACTACAAGCCCT
>CM060349.1:15503260-15505760 GCA_030674155.1 Stramonita haemastoma
TAGCATTGATGATGTTTCTAAAAAGGTAAAAACAGCCATATATATAAGGCAGGGTTTAGATTATCAAAAGTTAGCTTTGTGGCCAATACCTCCAGATGTCAAGGATATTTATTGTACTGGTGTGTCTGTCAAGATTAACAAAACTGTAGTATTTAATGTGTTATCTGTATATCTTCCCCAAGGTCCAAAACTTGATAATACTGACTGGCTTAAAAATGTAGATTTTACAAAGAATAAATGAGTGATATTGGGGGATTTTAATGCGCATGCCCCGTTTTGGGATTCGGAATGTACAATTGTCACCAATAATCGTATTGTGGAAAATATTATTGATTCTAAATTATGTCTTTTAAATGATGGCAGGATAACCAGAACACCTGATATTCACCATCACAAGCCTAGTGCCATCGATTTATCATTGCTTTCGCCTTCTTTAGCACTCGATTGCAAATGGGATGTTAATGAAGATTGTCTTGGTAGTGACCACATTCCTATTTCTTTATCATTTAGTAACAAAATTATCCTAGATTTACTTGAATTTGAAGATAAAGTTCCAAAGTATTTGTTTAACTTGGCAAACTGGGAGTTAGTCCGAGCACACCTTTACCTATATGATTTGTCAAGTGTGGAAAATGATGACGTAAATATTTTCTACAGGCTTTTTACAAAGCTGTTAGGTCAGCTGCTGAGCTCTCTATTCCAAAGCTAAAAATCAATGCAGTGGGAAGCATAAAGGCAATATATGGTGGACAAAAGATTGTGAAGAGGCGGTCCATTATAAAAAAGAGAAATACAAAATATGGTTTAAAGATAGAACTGAATAAAATCTTATCAAGAGTAAAAGAGCTAAGCAGCTATGCAAGAAAACAATTACAAAAGCAAAAAAGACATATTGGACAGAATTTTGCCTAAAGGAAGTATCAGAATCAAAAGATATGCAAAAGGTTTGGAAGAAGATCAATAAAATGAAAAATGGATTTCACTTACAAGCTTATCCAATAAAATTAGAAAACAATAGTTTCCCAAGCACAGCAGAAAAAGCAGAAGCCTTTAATACAATGTTTTCTGAAAGTAGTTTGACTTCAGAACTGTCCCCTGATGTTAGACGTAAAAGACAAGAAGAAGCTGAACTATTAAACATGGCAGAACCTCCAGTAGATAATCTGAATTATCTGAACTCTGAAATTCAATACAAAGAATTTGTTGAAATCCTTGAATCCTTTAGAAGTAACAGGTCAGCAGTTGGTATTGATTGCTTGTCTATCAAATGTTAATTTGCCCGAGAGTTGGAAAAAAGTACTATTTTCATTTCTCCAAAAATGTTGGATAAATGGTACTCTTCCTAATGTCTGGAAGCAGTCAATTGTAGTCCCAGTTCTTAAAACGGGCAACTCTCAATCAGCATTAAGCAGCTACAGGCCAATTGCCCTCACTTCTCATGTTGGAAAAGTATTTGAAAAAATAGTTCAAAAACGTCTATGGCATTATTGTGAAAAAAATGATATAATTCCTATAAACCAGGCTGGTTTTCGAAGAGGGAGATGTACAACTGATCACCTAGTAAAGTTAACTCATGATATTAAAAAGCAGTTTTCCAAACAAAAGAGTACACTGCCTACTTTCTTTGATATTAGGAAAGCATATGACACGGTTTGGCATACGAGGTTATACAAATTGAAAAATATCCGCGTTAGAGGCATAATGTTTCAATACTTAAAAGATTTTCTGTCTGAAAGATCAATCTGTACTCAAGTGAATGGTGTATATTCAGACTTTAAATCTGTTGATATGGGGATACCACAGGGAGCAATTCTAGCACCAATATTATTCTCTATTTTAATTCATGATCTTCCTCAGGCATTGTCAAAAAATACGACTATTGTTCAATATGCAGATGACATTGCCATGTGGATCAACACTTCTCTTAAAAAGAATACGAAAAGTTAGAGTGATAAAATGTGTTCAAAAGATTTATCAAGTTGAACTGAATAAACTTAGTAATTACATGAAAGAGAATGGATTGGAGTTATCTGGAGAAAAAACTTGTCTAGTTCTTTTTAATAATGGGAAAAGCCCCCAAACACTACCGTTATTAACACTTGATGGGGTTACACTTCAATATAAACAAGACGCCAGATTCTTGGGAGTTCATCTAACTAGCAAGTTAAACTGGAAAATGCATATTGAAAATTTGATTTTAAAAGCCAGGAAATGATTAAACTTCTTAAAGATTGTGAGTGCTCTGCCATGAAGTCAGGATACTAAAACACTCATGCATCTTGCTGTTTCATTAATTTGGTCTAAACTCATTTCTGGTCAAGAAGTGTATTTTTCTGCTCCAAGTTATCTCTTAAAAAAGCTGCAAAGTGTGGATAACAAAGCAATCAAAATAGTGCTAGGAGTGCCGATTCATGCCAGTACACTAAAAACTTATACAGAAGCTCATTTACTTCCACTTTCTGAGCAAAGAATGTTATCTGTCTCTAAATATGTCATTCGA
>CM060349.1:15510760-15533260 GCA_030674155.1 Stramonita haemastoma
GAATACTGTGAGGGATTGTACAACTACCCACTATGCCCAGATACCAACATAGTTTCTGACAAACCCCCTGAACACCAAGATAAAGACCCACCAATACTAAGGTGTGAAGTAGATGCAGCTATTAGACAATTGAAGAAGGGAAGTCCCCTGGAATCGATAACATCCCAGCTGAACTCATAAAAAATGGAGGGAATGAAACAGCAAGGCGATTCACAGAACTTTGTCAGAAGATCCACGACACCAAAGAATGGCCAAAAGAATGGACACAGTCTCTTGTAATACCCCTGCCAAAGAAAGGAAACCTCAAGAAATGCCAGAACTACAGAACCATCAGTCTCATAAGTCATCCTAGTAAGATCATGCTGCAGGTAGTCCTCAACAGACTGAAAAACCAAGCGGAAAAACTCCTGGCAGAAGAACAAGCGAGCTATAGACCAAAACGCAGCACAATGGAACAAATTTTCAATCTGAGAATTCTGATAGAGAAGCATCTCCAACACCAAAAAGACTTGTACCACAATTTCATAGACTTTAAAAAGGCCTTTGACAGGGTATGGCATGACGGCCTCTGGCAAGTACTCAGGCACTTCAACATTGACAGCTGCCTAATTGAAGTCATCAAGGCTCTGTACGAGAACGCAAAAAGTGCAGTTTTCATGAACAATCACGTGGGCGAGTTCTTCAAGACCACGGTTGGGGTTCACCAGGGCTGCCTTCTCTCACCTGTACTCTTCAACCTCTTCCTCGAAAACATCATGACAGAGACACTGCAAAACCACCACACTTCCATCTCCATTGGTGGAAGACCCCTTTGCAACCTCAGATTTGCAGATGACATTGACCTCATGGGCAGCAGCAAACAAGAACTGCAAATCCTCACAGACAATTTAACAGATCGAGCGAGCGCATACGGCATGGAGGTCAGTACAGAGAAATCAAAGATCATGGTCAACAGCGCGAGTAATGACATCACGGAAATAAAGATGAATGGAGAAACACTAGAAGAGGTGAGCCAATTCAAATACTTAGGCTCCATCCTAACAAAAGATGGCACATCAAACAATGAAGTGAAAGCTCGAATTGCAACAGCAACATCTGCTCTAGTCAGACTTGAGAAGATCATCAGAAGCAACAACATCAGCTTCTGCACCAAATACCACCTTTACAAATCCCTCGTGATATCTATCCTCCTATATGGCTGTGAATCATGGACTCTGACAGCAGAGTTAGAGAGGAGAATCCAAGCATTCGAGAACAAGTGCCACAGAAGACTCCTCAAAATATCATACAAAGAACACAAGACCAATAGCTATGTGAAAGAAGAAATCAAAAAGCGTGTGGGCCCCCAAGAGCCTTTGCTCTCCACCATAAAGAGGAGAAAGCTGATGTGGTTTGGTAACACCACAAGACACAACACCCTAGCAAAAACCATCCTGCAAGGAACAGTCGAGGGCAAGAGAAGAAGAGGCCGCCAAAAGAAATCATGGGTTGACAACATCAAAGACTGGACTGCCCAACCCCTACAACACCTCCTACTAGCCACACAGGATCGTGAAGCATGGAAAAAGATCTCTGTTGCGTCTTCTCTCATGTCCCCCCTACGTCCTTTGGGACATGGGACTGAGTGAGTGTGTGAGTCGTCTATTTAGACCGTAGGGGCGCCATGGAAGACCTTGCAACCAGCTCTCGCCATTTCCTTCTGTCCTCGACCTTTCTCAGGGTGTCACTCAGCCTGAGGCCCATTGGATGTTGTCCTCCCATCTATTTCTCTGTCTGCCTCTCCTTCTCCTGCTTTGCACAGTTCCCTGCAGAATCGTCTTGGCAAGCCCTGTTGATCTTGCGATGTGCCCATACCACTTTAGTTTGAGTTTTTTGACTGTGGTCAGATCTTCAAAGGGCCCGATGGCTTAACCGATTCTGATTCTCACTTCCTCGTTATTAATGTGGTCTTTGTAAGAGATGCCAAGGAGTCGGCAAAAGCATCTCATCTTTGTGGCCTGTATTCTCCTCTCCAGATCCGCTGTGAGGGTCCATGACTCACAAGCATACAGGAATATTGAGATGACCAGATTGTGCATCAGCCTGATCTTTGAGCTGAGCGAGATGTTCCTGTTCTTCCAAATGGTCTTCAATTTTGTCAGTGCTGTAACTGTCTGTGCAATCCTTGCAAGTATTTCAGGCTTGGATCCCTTGTCTGTTACAATTGCTCCCAGATACTTGAAGTTTTATACCGTTTCCAAATTCTGACCACCAACCCTGATGTTGGTGTTGATGCTGTTGATGTTGTTGGTCATCAGCTTGGTCTTCTGTGCACTGACCTCCATGCCATAGGCTGTTGAAGTCTTGTCAAGGCATTCCACTAACCTAACTAACTCTTCTTCTTTCCCTGCCAGTCCATCGATGTCATCAGCAAAACGCAAGTTAGTAATTGTTCTGCCTCCAATGCTGACTGTTCCTTCATGATCTTCCAGTGCATCTTTCATGATTCTCTCAAGGAAGATGTTAAAGAGAGTAGGTGAGAGCAAGCAGCCTTGTCTGATGCCCACCGTCGTCCTGAACCAATCCCCTATGCCACCATTGAAACAGACTGCACTAGTGGCCTTGTTGTAGAGCTCCTCAATGACTCTGATCATGTTGGCATTGATGTTGTACAGCCTCATGGTAGCCTACAGAGCTGCATGCCATACCCTGTCAAAGGCCTTTTTGAAATCCACAAAAACATGGTAAAGGTCTTGCTGATGCTGAAGGTACTTCTCGCATAGTATTCTTCGATTAAAATCTGCTCTGTTGTACTTTGTCCTGCCATGAAGCCTGCCTGTTCTTCAGCAATGATCGTCTCTGCTTGTGGCTTCAGTCGATTCAGTAGGATCTTCAGCATTTTGCTTGGATGACATATCAAGCTGATTGTGTGATAGTTCTGGCATTGTTGTAGGTTGCCTTTCTTGGGAAGGGTGATGATTAGGGATTGTGTCCATGGTGTAGGCCAGTCTCCTGTCTGCCAGATCTTGTTGCAGATTATCAGTAGGGTGCTTATCATGGCTTTCCCCCCTGCTTGGACCAGTTCTACTGGATGTTGTCTATTCCTGCTGATTTCCTCCTCTTCATCGATCTCACAGCTACTTCCACCTCTTCCCGATGGATAGGGTAGTTGTCAGTGTCTGTTGGTGGTGGGACATTCAGTACCTCTGGATTTCCTGAGGCTTTGTGGTTATACAGGTCTGCGCAATATTCTGTCCATCTCTTTGGAATATCCTGGTCTTCTGTTAAGATCTTTCCATTTTTGTCTTGCATGGTGCTGGTTTTCCCCTGTTTTGTGCCTGTCAGGTCTTTTACTAGCTAGTACGCTATATTGCTATTGTTCTTGCTCAGATTTTCTTCAATATCCTGGCACTTCTCTTCATTCCAGGTTTCTTCTGCCTCTTTCATGCTTGTTCTAATTTCTTTGTTGACTGCCTTAGACTGCCTCGCTCCTTCTATCTCGTTCCTCTTTTTTATTCAGTTCTCTTCGTTTGTCACACTGGTCAAGGATGTTGGCTGTGACCCAGGGCTGCTTCATTTGTTGTTGCCTGCCAAGAATCTCATTGGCTGTATCAGTTACTGCCTTGTTAAAGGTGTCGACAAACTTGTCAATATCTGTGTCATCTGGGTTTGGTGAGGTGTGCAAATTTCCCTCCTATCATGCCACCTCTGGATCGTTCAATTTCTTGGGATCGAATCTGATCCTTGTCTGGCCCTGCTTCATGACCTTCCTCAGATGAAGGCGGAAGGTCATCATCACTAAATCATGGTCACTTCCAATGTCAGCTCCTGGAAAACTGCGTGTCCTTGCGATGTTTACGCTGGACTGGAAGCGCCTCTTCGCCATGGTGTAGTCAATCTGGTTGTGGCCGTCAGGGCTATGCCATGTCCATTTTCGAGATGCTTTGTGTAGACCATATGTGTTCATCAACTTGAGGTCATTGCAGTTAGCAAATTCCAGGAGTCTCAATCCTCTTTCATTAGTCTCTTTGTTACAGTATCGCCCACATGTGCCACTCCAGTTCTTGCAAGTATATTCTCCTACTTTGGCATTCCAATCACCTTGTACAACAAGGATGTCTTTCTTGGGGGTCTGATCTATAACTTCTTGCAGCTGTTCATAGAAGTCTTCTACCTCATCATCATCGTGGCTGGATGTTGGGGCATATGCCTGAATAATGGTGATGTTGAAAGGAGTTGCCATCAGGCGGATGGTGATAAGCCTGCTAGAGATTGGTCGGCAACCCATGACACTGTTCACAATGTCCTTGTGGACCAGAAACCCAACGCCTTGTTCATGTTTGTCCTCTTTCCCACTGAAGTATAGTTTGTGGCCTTCCTGGGTTGATGTTTCTCCAATGTTCTTTCATCGTACTTCACAAAGTCCCAGGATGTTCCAGCAGTACCTATCAATTTCATGTGCGAGTTCTTCAAGTTGGCCTGTTTCTCTCAATGTTCTAACATTCCATGTGCCAATGGTGATGTTATTCCTGACACGAATTCTGTTTGGTACACCAGTCATACACTTTTCACCTCCACCCTGGTGTCCAGAAGTGGAAGGCGCAGTCCTTGGTGACCCGGGCGACGACCGAGCCGCTATGGATTTCGATTTTGTTTTGTCTTCCATAGCGTATCTTGGGCGAACAAAGCCTGGCGGAGCCCATTCCTCTCCAGACTGATTTTTCTGTTGGATTTACTCCCCACATGGGACAGGTAGTACCGGGTTACATGGATACCAGTAGCAGAGGGGACCTCTGACCTGCCCTGATGTTACAGCAGTCTGTAGAAAACTGTCCTCCTCTCCTATCTATCCCATAGAGACTTGGGTTACAGCAGTCTGTAGAAAACTGTTCTCCTCTCTGTCTATCCCATAGAGACTTGGGTTACAGCAGTCTGTAGAAAACTGTTCTCCTCTCCTGTCTATCCCATAGAGACTTGGGTTACAGCAGTCTGTAGAAAACTGTTCTCCTCTCTGTCTATCCCATAGAGACTTGGGTTACAGCAGTCTGTAGAAAACTGTTCTCCTCTCTGTCTATCCCATAGAGACTTGGGTTACAGCAGTCTGTAGAAAACTGTTCTCCTCTCTGTCTATCCTACAGAGACTTGGGGTCCAGGGAATGATGATGATGATGATGATGATGATGGTGGTGGTGGTGGTGGTGGTGGTGGTGGTGGTGGTGGTGGTGGTGGTGATGATGATGGTGGTGGTGGTGATGGTGGTGGTGATGATGATAGTGACAGTGATTGTGATGATAGTGATGATGATGATTATGATTATGATGGTGGTAATGATAGTGATTGTGATGTTAGTGATAGTGGTGATAGTGATTGTGATGATAGTGATTGTGATGTTAGTGATGGTGATGATAGTGATGATGATCATCATAATTATAGTGATGATGGTGATGATGATGATAGTTTACTTAGGCTCTTTTTGCATGAAAAACGAATGCAGTTTAGATTTATGTAGAGAAGATATAGTTTTTTGTGAACTTGAAATGTTAGTCTTAGGTTGTGAGACTGAAAGATTTTGTTAGTTAAAATCTTTTATTTCAGAATGTTTGTGAAGCGTAATGTGTGACCATTTCTGATGTTAATTAAACTAAGAAATCCTACAGGAATGTTTTATATTACATTATTCAGAAGTGTTCCGTATAAACATGTAGTTTATTTCAGTTTGTGGAGTGTGTGTGTGTATGTGTTTATACTTTATTTTTATATATGTATCTGGACAGACGTGTTTATGTATAAATATATATAATCATCTGTCCATCTATATGTCTAGGTAGCTCGATGATAGATACACCAGTTAGACAGACAGATACATTTCCAGATAGAAAAACAGGTACGTTTACAATAATTATCCCATCGACTTTACATTCCCCCAAGTGTCATTGCCAGTTTGAATAGTGTTTAAATCATCTCTCCTCTCCAGTTTATGCTTCTTTGACATCATTATTCATTTGTTACAGTTTGATGTGGATGATGAGTCAGATGGATAATACGTACTGTCATCACAGGGATGTATATGTCGTTTGACTTGGTTAATTCAGCCTTGAGCGGTTTCTGCTGCTATTTTCCGTTAAATTGTCCTGTTTAATGATGATGGTGATGATGATAGTGTGCTTGGGCTCTTTGGTTCTACTTACGCTTTTTGTGGTTTAACACACACACACACACACACACACACACACACACACACACACACACACACACACACACACACACACACACACACACACACACACACACACACACACACACACACACACACACACACACGAACAAACAACTATAAGGCATCACAGAGGATCTGTTGTATTCCTTTTTATATTTTTATTATGATAAAGTCTTCACAAGACAAATAGCGCCTTAATTCGGATTTATCAAGGGTTGGAAAGTGTTATTGCAAAAGAAAGGCTGTTTTGGATAATATTTTTCTTTGAGATTTTGGTGGTTTTTCTTTTATTGCTAATTTTTTTTTCTCAGGATCTGCTCTTTGGTTTTGGTGCTGCTGCTTGGTGTGTGTAGGAGGGGGAGGGATGTTTCTCTTTGGTCTTTTTTCAGTCGCTTAACGCCACAGAAACCGGGATAAGCACCGGCCTGATGAGCCTTAGGCTCGGGACAGACTTTAACTAACTTAACTTAACTTTTTTTCTTTTGGAGTTTTTTTTGGGGAGGAGGGGGGATTGTTTCTCTTTGGTCTTTTTTCTTTTCGAGTATATAAAGGGGGGGGGGGGGGGGGGGGGGGGGGGGGGGGATTATTTTAAATTTAACCCATGTTGTGAAATGAATGATGGCCATGATTTATCCAGTGTGCTGCATAGGTTGCTTGTGTTTTGATGCCATCAACTGCTGATGTTGGTTTGCATATCTTGTAAGTAGTGGTGCTTCTTTTTTTTCTGTTTTTTTGTTTGTTTTGAATCAGCTAGTTGTGATCAGTAATTCTTAACGACAAAAAAAAATTGTAATAGAACCTGTTTGTAAATAATGCTGTTTGTAAGCAGTTTAAGATGTACACAGGGAGTTTGGTTTTGTTTGTTTTTTTTAAATTCTAAAATTGAGATGATGAAATATGTACACAGTTTGTTTGGTTTTTTTGGTTTAATTTCAAATTCCAAAACAGAGATGACAAAGAGGGTGGAGCTGAAAAACTGTCTGTATCAAGAGAGACAGATGATTGTATAATGATCGACCACCCTGTTGAAATGGATTAGAACACATTGTGTAGAACTCTGACACTTGGAATATTCATGAATTAAATGGAAATAAAGTATTCTCTATAGTTGCTGTGTTTATACAATGGTATGTGTGGTTCATGCACTTAATATCTCTCCCCCTTTGAATTTTTTTCTTTTCTTTGTTTCTTTGTTTTGTTTTTTGTTCCTTGGGTACAGCTCTGGGTTTTTTTAAATTTTTATTTTGTTTATTTTTTAAAATATTTATTCTTTTATATTGAAGGTAATGGAATAAGCAATCATGTGCTTTTTTTACATCCAGTCCCCATGTACATGCAGTTTTGTAAATGTTGTCATCTTTTCCCACCAGCACACGATGGCCTACTCTTACGAAAAGCAGAACAGGGTTTAACGTGTGTGCAAGATGTTTGGCGTGCGTTCGTGGAGTCAGCACTGGTGTTAACTCCTGGGATAACCAGTGGCAAAATTTAACGTATGCCACCTTCTTTTGCCCACCATGAAGGTAGCTGCATTCAAACTTCAGGGATGTATGCTGGATATATTCATGTTTCTGTAACCCACCAAACACCGACATGAATGACAGGATCTTTAACGTGCATTCTTCTGCATGGGAACATCACAAAGGGAATTAAGGCACTGGCAGGTCTGCACTGAAGTTGATCTGGGATGAGGTAAATATCCCCACCCTTAATTTACCAGACACTGCCGAGATTCAAACCCATGACTTCATGGGCCTATGGGATTGAAGTCGAACAATCTTAACCACTCAACTATAGCATGTGTCATACAATGCAAATGATTCAGACATCACCACATGTATGTGGTCATACAGCAGGGAATTGCAGAATTCAAAGACTGGGAGGATGACAGCTGCTACACTCATCAGGGAAACAGGACATTATTATTAAAGAAATAAAGGAGTATGCTGCAATCATTTTTACCGATATAGCTCAGTGGTCCAGCACTCGCTTTCTCCCAGCCAAGGCTAAGCAGCATCAAGCATGGTTACCTATTGGATGGATGATCATTTGCACTTGGCTTCAGTACAGTCCCCCAGTTCACCCAGCTGTAAATGGGTACCTGCCCTCTGTAGGGTCAGGGAAGGTAAAGCAGCAAGGGAGAGGAGATGGGCGCTGCCGTCAATATGCTGGCTCCTAGAAAAGGTGAGGTCTTGCTACCTTACGACCACATAGGTTATGGGACACCTTTACCTTTTTTCCCCACAAACCTTACACATTATGCTCTCCCTCTCTCTCTAACACAACACACACACACACACACACACACACACACACACCACACACACACACAACACAACACACACACACACACACACACACACACACACACACACACACACACACAACACACAACACACACACACACACACACACACACACACACACACACACACACACACACACACACACACACACAACACACACACACACACACAACACACACACACACAACACAACACAACACAACACACACACACACAACACACACACACACACACACACACACACACACACACACCACACACACAACACATCACACACATACACACACACACACACACACACACACACACACACACACACACACACACACACACACACACACACACACACACACACAACACACACACACACACACACACACACAGGGACTTGGAGGTGGGTATAAAAACCACTGGAGGGAACTACCAATTGTTTATAACCCGGAGTGCCAAGAGCAGAAAATGAAACAGGAGAGTCCCGGGTCAGGGCGAGCTGCCAGTGAGAGGGGGCTGTCTGCCCTCTGTCGCCCCTCCTGATCCTCCTATCCATTTTGACTACCTAATGATAAGATACAATACTATACTGAGATAAAATTCTCATTAAATTTACATCTATGCCACTTTCTGCTCTAGCCACCCACGCAAGTGAAAGTGGATACATGTGAAGAACAATGAACAGGCCTTAATTAACAGGCCTCAACCATTGACAGTGTCAAGTCAAGTCAAGAATGTGTGGCTGGGTCAGACGAAAGATACTCCAAGTCTTTGGTTAGACAGCCTGCATAGATATTTATTTATAGCTCCAATGGGTTTTCCCACTTTGAGTAATCGTCCCATGACTTGGCTGTTCCAGTAGCCTAACTTACCTGCCCCGTTTATCACTGTGGACGCTAGAGCGAAGTGCTTCCTATGATAAAGAATAAATCAATAAATAAATAAAAGTCCAGTCCTTCTTTCAGCTTGTTTTTGTACAATACCATTTTAGTTTTCTGAATTTTGAATGGTCAGGGGAGATATTCAGAGGCCTTTAGACCAAAGACACTCAAGCTTTGAGCTAGCCTATAGGCATTAGATCCATGGCGTATACACTCCACAGCATATCACCATTACTGACATATCTTTATACAGACATGAATTAATAGCTGGACAATACAAATTCTACAAAATCATATGAACTGAATTCAACGACCAGAACAAAAAAGTGGCCAAAACTTAAACACAGTATCATAGATAGGCAAATCACGAACACATGACTGTTATAAAAAGTCGTACCTAATATTACTCCCAAAGATCTTCTATCAAAACACACACACACACACACACACACACACACAGAAGAGAGAGAGAGAGAGAGAGAGAGAGAGAGAGAGAGAGAGAGAGAGAGAGAGAGAGAGAGAGAGAGAGAGAGAGAGAGAGAGAGAAGTATAAAATGTTTAAAGTGCTCCTGGAATCTGTGTTCACACACACACACACACACACACACACACACACACACACACACACACACACACACACACACACACACACACACAACACATTCACTCATACACAATAAGCTTTAGGGAACACAAAAGCACACACACACATACTCAAACACACGCACACACACATACACATAAATATTACCCCACACACACACACACATTTTTTTACCGAGTCTCTCTCTCTCTCTCTCTCTCTCTCTCTCTCTCTCTCTCTCTCTCTCTCTCTCTCTCTCTCTCCTCTCTCTGTCTGTCTGTCTGTCTCTCTGTCTGTCTGTCTGTCTGTCTGTAGACATTGCATGGTAATGTACATGACAATTGTCGTAATGCATGCAGAGTGCAAGTGCTACAGTGACTGAGCTAGGCTAGGCTGAGTATCTTTGGGCTAGGCCTACTGCTTCCCACAGCCGGTGGTGATTACATCAGACAAACAGGGAGTGGCTGCGCAGCGAGCGGGCGAAGCTTGGCTTCACTCTCGGTATAGGCCTTTGAGTATCTTTGGCCTAGTGCTAGGCGGCGAGTTTGTCATTTTCTTGAGTATTTTCTTGGAAAAAGATCTCTGTTGCGTCTTCTCTCATGTCCCCCCTACGTCCTTTGGGACATGGGACTGAGTGAGTGAGTGTGAGTATCTTTGGCCTAGACCTAGGGCTGTGGGACTGAGTGAGTGAGTGTGAGTATCTTTGGCCTAGGCCTAGGGCTGTCGACTGTGGCCGAGAAAAGTGGTGGAACTGCCTCGCTCTGTGCTGTGACGCTCTGTGTTTGTGTGTGTGTGTGTAACGGGTGAGTTTTCTTTCATTTATTGTACTTTAGTAGATTTATGGTATTCTTCTTCTTTCTCATGACCTGAACGGTGGTGGAGGAGGCATGAGAGACGATTCTGCAGCCAGCCATCGCCATCCAGCCCTGTCCTCTGCCTTGGGAATGAGTGTTGGACTGTCCAGGTGGGTCCACTCCTTGATGTTATCCATCCAGCTTTTTGGTTTGTCTGCCTCGGCGTCTGCCACCTTCTAGCTTCCTGGTAGGACTGTCTTTTAGAAGCTTCTCCTACATTTTTGTCAATTTTCTGACTTCAGTTCCAAGTTGTGACAAAGTGCCTTGACAAAAATTGTCACAACTTTTCAGCACCAAAAACATGCAATGGCAAAAGATTTTAGTATAAAAAAGAAATGATAATAAAGATACTAAGAACTTTTGCCATTGCATGCTTTTGGTGCTGAAAAGTTGTGACAAAGTGCTTCAAGGCACTTTATCACAACTTGGATGTGAAGTCAGAAAGTTGACAAAAATGTAGGAGAAGCTTCTAAAATGCTTAAGAAGTGCATTATATTGAACTTACATTGATTAAAGATGTGTTTGATCCCCCCCCCCCCCCCCCCCCCGCTCGACACAGTTTGTGGCAAATTAGGACGAACTGTGTTGTTGGGACAAACTGTGTCAGATTGAACACAGCTTGTTCATCTGCCAGGTGCACTTCCACCTCCTTTTTGGGTCTGTTCAGTATCACTCTTAACATGATCTTGCTGGTGTGGTTAATGAGGCTGATCGTTCTGATCGTTCGATCAGCCTCATTATGGTATAGCTGTTCATTAAAGGGGCCTTTTTGTGACAACCATCTAGGCCAGCCCTGCTGATGCCATCTTTCCGTGACTGGTATATTACGGTAGGGAGGTTGTTGGAACAGCCATAGGGCCAGGCCTAGGCCTACTGCAACAGATGTGACTCAGTGATGGAATATGAGTAGGCTACTGTGGCCCTACACTTTGCTGATGACTAGATCAGTTTGTTTTGTGCAAGTCTGTTTTTCGAGCAAATCTGTACATACTCAAAACTAGAAGAAAAAATATATTTTCCTATGTGGCTACCAGAATAAGGATTAGAGGGAAACATGATAACAGCTGATGTGTGTAGTAGGCCTAGCTGTAAAGTTGTACTACCATTATTGATTATTATTGTTATTTTATTTTTTTATTTATTCTTTTACGACAACAAGACTACTACTGCTGTTGCTGCTGCTGATAATGATTCCACTTTAAGGCAAATGGCCTTTTTGTGAATAAATCATTGAGTTCGAGCCTACTAACTTTACTATTACTACTTTCGCTTTTTGCCTTCAAGTTCCATAGGACCAGGTCGGCAGGACTATCTACAGACAAGATAGGATTGTGCTTTTTTTTATAATATCTTTTCAAAGCTGTGATAAGTATTCAGAGAGAGAGAGAGAGAGAGAGAGAGAGAGAGAGAGAGAGAGAGAGAGTGTGTGTGTGTGTGTGTGTGTGTGTGTGTGTGTGTGTGTGTGTGTGTGTGTGTGTGTGTAAACACAGAATATATATATATATATAATAGAATATATATATATATATATATATATATCTGTATCACAGCCACAAATCCAACATCACTCAGTTCAGAGTGCTTAATTTAGCGCACCCCTTCCTTTTACCTAGTCCAAGTGTGGTCAGCTCCTGCTATAAATAGCACCAGCTGGCCACAGCTGGGCTGAGCTGGGTTGAGATAATTAGCAGCTAAGAGGAGCTGAAAGTGGAGAAACTGACAGCTGTGGTGTATACACACACACACACACACACACACACACACACACACACACACACACACACACACACAACCACACACACACACACACTGTCAAAAGGTCATGAATAAGTGGGCAAAAGGGATTGAAAATAAAGTAACTGGAAAACTTAAGCTAAGGGCAATTTTTGAAAAGGGACACTTGTGTGTAATTATTTTGTGAGTGTAAAAAGATGTTTGACTTTTAATTTTGGATAAAATAGCATTTGATATCTGATTTGACTGGTTTGTCACAGCTCAGTGATTACAGTCAACTACCTAAATAAGTTAGCTTAGTGGGTGTCTGTATTAGCAAAAATATTTACTTTGAAAGGATTATATTTATATCAATGTGTATGACCCTATAAAAAAACTGAAAAAATTTATTTGCCATGGAATGCTGTTTGTGTGGTAATCAGTGATGTGTGACGACAGTTTTTTTCACTTGTCTATCAATATCATGGGATATGATCTACTGTTTTGTGTTCCATGTAACACATCATATATGCAGTAAGATCACAGCAGAGGATGAATTTATGTGATTCTTTTTTTATTTCAAAGAGGAAATATGAAAACCAGCAAATATGTTGCACTTTTTATGATGTCAAAACACTAAAATGACATACATTGTATACTTGTTTAAAACCTACAATGATCTAGTATGATTTTTTTTCTCACATAAAACACACCAATTCACATACAATTTTTACTGACATGTCTTTAGATATGTAGAGAAGCAAGTTTGGTTTGGAATAGGCTACTGGTCTGTTTCTATCAACAGAAAATACCTTTTCAATTTTAAGTGCTGGAATTCCAACTTCTAGCCCTGTAGAACCAGCAGAATAAACTTCCAGGTGATCCCCATAACTGTTTTGAATAATTAAAAAAAAAAAAATAAGAAGAAAAAATCAACCAAAAAAAAAAAAAACGAAGAAGAAAACTGTTTTGAATACATGAATTTTGCTGAATATAATCAAACATTTGGCTGAGCAGCTTTGCTTACAGAGGGTTGATCAGCAAGGACATGTGCTGTGTGTCTGTCCCAGACTGAAACAGGGCTGGAATAATTATGCTGAACATGACTGCCAAACTCCCGGTGATTACTGGAGGGAGATTTATTTCCAACCAGCCTGCTGCCTAAGAAGTGATTGTAGGTCTATAGTTTGATCATTATCATGACGTAATCTTTTGAGCTCTTAATTTTTTTTATTATTATTTTTTTTTAAAGATTATCAAATTCTGACTTCATAAAAATGTATGAAGTGTGTGTGTGTGTGTGTGTGTGTGTGTGTGTGTGTGTGTGTGTGTGTGTGTGTGTGTGTGTGTGTGTTTGATTTATTTATTCTTTTATATCGAGGATAATGGAATAAGCATTCTTGTGCTTTTTTACATCCAGTCCCCGTGTGTATGCAGTTTTGTAAATGTCATCTGTTCCCACTGGCACACAATGGCCTACTCTTGCGAAAAGCGGAACAGGATTTAATGTGTGCGCAAGATGTTCTGCATGCAGTCGCACATGGGTCCTCGGTTTAAAGTCTCATCCGAAGGACTTTTAGGGAGAGTGGAGTCAGCACTGATGTTAACTCTAGGAGAAAAATGTGTGTGTGTGTGTGTGTGTGTGTGTGTGTGTGTGTGTGTGTGTGTGTGTGTGTGTGTGTGTGTGTGTGTGTGTGTTCTTGGGTTTTTCTTGTCATTTTGTTGGGGGGGGGGTTGTTTTTTGGAGGGGTTTGGTTTTTTTGGGGGGGGGGTGTTTGTTTGTTTATTCGGGGATTTTGTGGGGGTTTTTTGTTTTAAAGGGGAAGCAACCTGAAAACGATCACACAGGACTGGCAGATCAATCTTGGGGACTGAGCAAGGATCCAGAGGAAAATGCCGAACCCACGGAAACGTTCTTTGGACAGTAACTCCGTTGACTCTTCAGAGGTAAAACTGTGCAGTACTGTTACCCACATATCCAGTACATGATTGTGCATACATGATGTAGATGGATATATACAATAGTGTGTGTGTGTGTGTGTGTGTGTGTGTGTGTGTGTGTGTGTGTGTGTGTGTGTGTGTGTGTGTGTGTGTGTAATCTGTATGTGTCTGTGTGTGTGTCTATCTATCTATCTATCCCTTAGTCTGGCAATAGTGGGGGCACCCCTGAAGACTTGACAACCAGTTCCCTCCATTCCTCTCTCTGTTCTGCCTTTCTCAAAGTTTTGTTGAGTTCTAGACCTGTCCATTCGCTGATGTTGTCCTCCCATTTCTTCCTTGGTCTGCCTCATTTTCTTCCTCCTTGGACAGTGCCTTGCAGTGTTGTTTTTGCAAGTTCTTTAGATCTTGTGACATGACCGTACCACTTAAGTTTACACTTCTTTAGAATTGATAGAAGGTTTTGGTAGGGACCAATGGTTTGCTGGATTCTGTTATGCACGTCTTTGTTGCTTATGTTGTTCCTGCAGGAGATGCCAAAGAGTCTCCAGAAGCATCTCATCTCTACCGCCTGTAATCTTCTCTCCAAATCAGCAGTCAGTGTCCACGATTTACAGGCATACAGGAATATGGATCACTCACTCACTCAGTCCCATGTCCCAGAGGACGTAGGGGGGACATGAGAGAAGACGCAACAGAGATCTTTTTCCATGCTTCACGATCCTGTGTGGCTAGTAGGAGGTGTTGCAGGGGTTGGCGGTCCAGTCTTTGATGTTGTCAACCCATGATTTCTTTTGGCGGCCTCTTCTTCTCTTGCCCTCGACTGTTCCTTGCAGGATGGTTTTTGCTAGGGTGTTGTGTCTTGTGGTGTGACCAAACCACATCAGCTTTCTCCTCTTTACGGTGGAGAGCAAAGGCTCTTGGGGGCCCACACGCTGTTTGATTTCTTCTTTCACATAGTTATTGGTCTTGTGTTCTTTGTATGATATTTTGAGGAGTCTTCTGTGGCACTTGTTCTCGAATGCTTGGATTCTCCTCTCTAACTCTGCTGTCAGAGTCCATGATTCACAGCCATATAGGAGGATAGATATCACGAGGGATTTGAAAGGTGGTATTTGGTGCAGAATATGGATATTCAAATTCAAATTCAAAATACTTTGTTATCTCTAAAACAGAGAAATTCCAGTAGGTTACAAGCCATATATAAGAACAAAAACCACGTAAAAATAATATCAATATAACACAATATAGGTTCTGAACATCAGCACGCACCCATCACAGTATAAAGAGCCCCCACAAGTCAGTAATATCTCAGCCAGCCGCACACCCTCCCAAGCCAAACCCCAAACATTCGTGTGCACACCACTGTGCCCACGCATCCACACACTCACACATGGCCCGCGTACACATACACACACACACACACACACACACACACACACACACACAATATTAAAAACATTCGCACACATGCGCGCACATTTTAAGACAAACCAAATTGTTATAACATATTGTATGATAAGACAAATACAAATTAAATTTGTACACTGTTCTATTAAGATATTGCACACAGTCTTAAAACATACACACACACACACACACACACACACACACACACACACACACACACACACACACACACACACACACACACACACACACACCGAACTGTTATAGCATGTTGTATGATTAAACAAATATCAATGATTTTTTTTGAATGAATACTTTGTCCATTAAAAAAATTGAACGCAGTTTAGAATGATAAAAGGTAGCCTTTCCTACACTTCAAAATCCCTTTTGCACTTGAGCACTGAAACTCTCTCTCTCTCTCTCTCTCTCTCTCTCTCTCTCTCTCTCTCTCTCTCTCTCTCTCTCTCTCCTCTCTCTCTTCTCTCTCTCTCTCTCTCTCTCTCTCTCTCTCCCTCCCTCTCTCTCTCTCTCTCTGGCTCACTGTCTTACTATGGGTCAGTTCAGACTTATTGTTTTATATACTTTATTAAGCAGCATAATTGAGTGTGGAATAAAACTATTTTTATATTGCAGAGTTTTAGACTTGGGTACTCTGTAGCGCTTTTGAGATGGGAGAAGTTCGAAGTATTTTGCTAGCACATGGGTACCGTCAGTTACAATCTGTCTGGCTCTGTCTCTCACACGGCATTCATACAAATCATACAGTTTCATTTGCTCACAGCCAACAGTCGCCACATCTGGTTACAATCCTGTTCAGTACATTTCTGTTTTTGACAATGAGGCTTCTGTACCAACATATCAAGGAGAAGGAAAGAACAGACTCGATAAAACATCGATAACAATTCTGTAAAACCTTCACGTTTACCTGCAGACTACGGAGCTTTTGCAGGAAAAAGATGCGAGAATGGCATTTTCTATTCACAAGATCTGTATTAGCATTAAAATTCAGTTTATCGTCAGTACTGGTACCTAGATATTTATATTCGTGCACACGTTCAACCATTACACCATCAATGAAAAGATTTGGCATAGGATCAGGGTTTTTACGATTTGACAAGGAAGCGCATTAGTCTGATCTTGGAGTTGAGTGAAATGTTTCTATCTTTCCAGATGGTGTACAGTTTTGACAGTACTGTTATTGTCTGTGCCATCCTGTATACTACCTCCGGCTTGGACCCCTTGTCTGATAGAATGGCTCCCAAGTACTTGAAGCTTTGAACCGTTTCCAGCTTCTGGTCATTGACCCTGATATCAGTGCTGATGCCCTTGGCGTTATTGGTCATGTTTGGTCTTCTCTGCACTGATTTCCATGCCATATGTTTTAGAGGCGTTGTTCAGGTGTTCTGTTAGGCTGGCAAGCTCCTGTTCTGATCCTGCTAGTCCGTCAGTGTCATTTGCGAAGTGGTTTATAATCGTTCTGCCACCAATGCTGACTGATCCATTATGGTGTTCCAGTGCATCAGCCATGATTCTCTCAAGGAAGATGTTGAAAAGAGTGGGTGAGAGTAGACAGCCCTGCCTTACTCCTACTGTTGTTCGAAACCACTCTGCAATGTTGCTGTTGTAGTGTGTGTGTGTGTATACAAAGTGTTAATGTGCACAAACATGCACACGTGGTATCATCAAGTTGAAAATTTCTACCCTAGAGTCCTTTTATTTATTTTATTTTATTTCTTTTATTTTATACCACTTTATGTCACAGCAGATTTCTCTGCGTGAAATTCGGGCTGCTCTCCCCGGGGAGAGCGCGTCTCCACAAGTGCAGCGCCTACCCATTTTTTTCCCCTCAGGGATGGTGTCTAAACACGACACCTGTGTGCATGCTGGGTTTTTTGTTTATATAAGTTTGTCATCTGCTCCTACCGGCACACGATGGCCTGCTCTTCCGAAAGGCGGAGCGGGGTTTTAACGTGTGCGCAAGATATTCTGCATGCGTTCGCACACAGGGCCTCGGTTTATAGTCTCATCCGAATGAAAGTCCTGTGCTCAGGTGCGTTGCCATCATGAGACTATGAGAATCTATTGACAGACAAAGAGAATTCTAGGGATGGATGAATTGTTCCCTAAGAAAAAAAAAGTGATCTATAACCAGACTTTGCATACAAGCAGGCAGACACAGATGAAAAGACATGTTGATAGCTCCAACGACTGACAAACAGATGTACGTCAGAGAAATATGCTTCTGTGGATCAGTGGTCTAGAGGTAATGCGCCTGCCTAAAAAGTGAAAAGTCTGGGTCGGAAGTGTGCGGCGGTTTGCCCTGTTTGGACCTGAAACTTTTCCCCCATCCATTCGACTGAAAGTTGTGGTCTGGATGCTAGTCGTTCGGATGAGATGATAATCCAAAGTTTTCCATGTGCTGCACGTAGTTATTTAGTACACTTATAAGAACCCACGGCAACAAGAGAGTTGTCCCTGGCAAAATTCTGTATAAAAGGAGGGGGGGTATTCTGATTGGGAAACAGACACAGTTGCAGACAGGGAAAGAAGAAAAAAATAATGGGCAGTGCTAATGCTGCTCTCGTGGTGACGCGCTGTCCACGGGGAGAACAGCCTGAATTTCACGCAGAGAAACCTGCTGTGATTGAAAGTGGAATCATATGGTATGGTATAAAGTATCGATAGGCATATTGAGTTTAAAAATCGTTATGGACAAGGTGGGTTTGTGCTTGTATGTTTGCATGTCTGTGCTCAGATCCAAAACTGAATATGTTCACGTGTGTGTGTGTGTGTGTGTGTGTGTGTGTGTGTGTGTGTGTGTGTGTGTGTGTGTGTGTGTGTGTGCGTGTGTGTGTGTGCGTGCGCGCGGGCGTGGGGGGGGGATTGCACAAATAATTGATATCTCTGTCTGAAGAGTTTTGATGTGTTTGTTCTGAATATGGTAATTGTCTTGTCTTTAGTTGTCTTGCATTTGCCTGATTTTTCTTTGTGATATAACAAGTTTGTATTGAAAAGGATATATTTGAATAGAATATGTATATAATATCTATAACACATATATATGATATAGTGTGTGTGTGTGTGTGTGTGTGTGTGTGTGTGTGTGTGTGTGTGTGTGTGTGTGTGTGTAACAGGTGGCGGCAGTAAAGAAGAACTACCCAGCACTGCTATCCAGTACATACTTTGTGCCCCCAGTACATAAAAATAAGCCCAACTACATGGTCGAAGAAGAGTATGGAGAAAAGGGCCGGCCTGCTTTGATTCCCGGGTGTCCACCTGAAAATGATATGCAAGATGACCATGCTCAACAGACTGTTCTGCATTGTTTCAACTACCTGGCCGAGTCGCAGGTCATGTTTGTCTTGTTGAATATGGAATTCTGGCAATTTTCTAAGTTTACCACAAAACTCGTAGACAAGAAGGGTAAATCTCGCAAGCAGGATGGTGAATTTGATATCTTGGTCCTACATCGTCACTTGGGTATCCTGGATACAGAGATAAAATCAGTAGCTTTCAGCTATGAGGATGGTGAATGGAATGAAAAACAAATGGAAGTAGTGATTGAGCAGTGCCATCGTGCAGTAGACCAGATTGATAAAAGGAAGACTTGGATCCAGAAGTATTTGTCTGAACTGGATCTGACCTGCCCATTGACCATGAGTATATGTTTGCCGTATGTTCCCCGAGCAAAGCTGCAAACTATACTGGATATGGACAAGTACGCTGATTTGAAGGAGGTATGTGAACAGATTTGGTTCATCGATTTTCAGTGTTGGGGGCAAAAAAACGTTTGCTTTAATTTGTTTTGTTTTGTTTTGTTCCCGGTTAGAGCTCCGAGGTTTACCAATGGGGAGATTTCTGTGCATACAGCTGTCCACCCCTCCCCCCCCCCCCCCCCCCCCACATCCCCCACTGTTTAGGTAGTCACATCCAACTTTGGGTATGGTGTTTAAACACAACACCTGTGTGTATGTGTTTTTTTTTTTTTTAATGTCTGTTCCTACAGGCACAAAATGGCCTTCACTTCCCAAATGGCAGAAAGGGTTTCTGACGTGTGCACAAGATGTTCTGTGTGCAGTAGCGCATGGGGCCTTGGTTTATAGTCTCATACGACGGACTTTTTGACATTCAGTTCGATTTTTTTTCGTCACCAAACTGGTAAGAAAGGGCAAGGCTGGGAATCGAATATTCTTTAAGGTTCGGCAGGCTTGCTCATTACAATGTTACAATGTTGAAAATACTTTTGTTTTTGTTTCAAGTAGAGCAGGCTTAGTAATTGAAAGTATGAAAGCTTCATTGTTGGAAAGGCATGTGTAATCTTGAACTGAAGAATAATTTAAAGGAAAAAACTTTTTATCATACATGTAAAAAAAAATTTAACTGAAATATTCTACAGGCTTGTTCATTGGTGAAAAAATGTTTTAACATGCGGTTTTAAATGAAGACAGTCTTGTAATATCGGAAACTAAAAGATCAAAATAAACTCCAGTCTGAAAGGAACATTGGTTTATTATGTTATAAATAATACATTTTTTCTACTTTTGGTGTTTTCAGCACTTGTTAGGTGAAAGTAAATGTGTGAGCAAGCTAGTGGCTGTTTTGGTGACCATGTCTATCATCAAGTATACTCGTACCAAAGGAATGGGCATCTCAAGTGATGGTTTTTTCATTCATTCCTCAGTGAGAGCTAGTTCATCAATGGGGAGATTTTGGTGTATGCCACACGTTTTGACCACCATTAAAGGTAGCCAAATTCAGATTTCAGGGATGATGTCTAAACTAAAAATGACACCCATGTGCATGTGCTTTTTAAAACTTTGTCATCTATTGTTACCAGCACACAATGACCTATCTATCTATCCCTTAGTCTGGCGACCGTGGGGGCACTCCTGAAGACTTGACAACCAGTTCCCTCCATTTCTCTCTCTGTTCTGCCTTTCTCAGAATTTTGTAGAGTTTCAGGCCTATCCATTCGCTGATGTTGTCCTCCCATCTCTTCCTTGGTCTGACCTACTCTTTTGAAAGGTTGAACAGGTTTTCATGTTTGCGCATGGTGTTTTGCATGCATTGACACATGGGACCTCATTTAATTACAGTCTAATCTATTAAGACTTTTGGGGAAGTGTCTGTGTCTGTACTGTATGCTACTCACTCACTCACTCAGTCCCATGTCCCAAAGGACGTAGGGGGGACATGAGAGAAGACGCAACAGAGATCTTTTTCCATGCTTCACGATCCTGTGTGGCTAGTAGGAGGTGTTGCAGGGGTTGGGCGGTCCAGTCTTTGATGTTGTCAACCCATGATTTCTTTTGGCAGGCCTCTTCTTCTCTTGCCCTCGACTGTTCCTTGCAGGATGGTTTTTGCTAGAGTGTTGTGTCTTGTGGTGTGACCAAACCACATCAGCTTTCTCCTCTTTATGGTGGAGAGCAAAGGCTCTTGGGGGCCCACACGCTTTTTGATTTCTTCTTTCACATAGTTATTGGTCTTGTGTTCTTTGTATGATATTTTGAGGAGTCTTCTGTGGCACTTGTTCTCGAATGCTTGGATTCTCCTCTCTAACTCTGCTGTCAGAGTCCATGATTCACAGCCATATAGGAGGATAGATATCACGAGGGATTTGTAAAGGTGGTATTTGGTGCAGAAGCTGATGTTGTTGCTTCTGATGATCCTCTCGAGTCTGACTAGAGCAGATGTTGCTGTTGCAATGCGAGCTTTCACTTCATTGTTTAATGTGCCATATTTTGTTAGGATGGAGCCTAAGTATTTGAATTGTATGCTACTACCAAGAGAGAAATCCCCCCAAGGGCATGCCTCCGCTATGGCTTGAACCCAGGCCATCAGATTGTGAGTTTAACACTCTAGCCACTAGGATATATATATATATATATATATATATATATATATATATATATATATATATATATATATATTGAGAGAGAGAGAGAGAGAATGAGAACTCTGTGAAAAAAATTCATAAAAGGCCATTGGCCCATACGTGAATTTGATGAAGGGGGGTTGTTGTTCCATACGCTGAATAGTAAAAGGAAAACATCATGAAGTACAGCAGCGACAAACAAATTCACAGGAAAAGAATAAAATCTTTAGATCTTATGGCAACATAATATCTCTTATTAAGGCTTATAAAGGTTAGGTAGTGTCACATAACCTGTGCGGTTGTAGGGGAGTAAGGTGTCAGAGACCTCAGCTTCTCTAGGGGCCAGCATGTTCAGGGCATTGCCCATCTCCTCTCCCTCGCTACTTTACCTTCCCTGACCCTAAAGAGGACAGGTACCCATTTACAGATGGGTGATCTTGAGGAACTGTACTGAAACCAAGGCGCGCAAACGGTCACCCACCCATCTGGTAACTACGCTCAATGCTGCTTAACATTGGCTGTGTGAAAGCAAGCACTCTGACCACTGAGCTATCCCGTCCACATTATAAATATAAAGCTAAATTATCTACTGATAATAGGATTACTAATCCTAGGAGCAAACATTGTCTAAATGTATAAGACTGGTTGGTATATTTTCATGGGATATATTTTTGCTTAATGTCATTAAAGGTAGCACAGCTTAAGACAAAATGTACTTCATCTTCTGTTACTTTATTACATAAAGAGTATATT
>CM060349.1:15538260-15540173 GCA_030674155.1 Stramonita haemastoma
CTGGCAGAAGAATATAGAAAGACAGGAACACAGCTGACACTGATGCGAATCTTTCAAACGCATTTTTTCTCGACATTGTTTCCAACTACAGTAGCCACTTCTGGCAGGCAACCCTCAGTGTGAAGTCAGCAAGTATTCACAAATTTCTGTTTGAATTTTTTTTGGGGATAAAGTGTACATCTCATTTAAAGGAAACAACTGAATGAACAATTCAACACAAACACACTTTAAAAAATAAACACACACACACACACAGACCTTAAGCATACAGACAGTGTAAGACTGAGGAGAGAGAGAGAGAGAGAGAGAGAGAGAGAGAGAGAGAGAGAGAGAGAGAGAGAGAGAGAGAGAGAGAGAGAGAGAGAGAGAGAGAGAGAGAGAGAGATGAATAATCTTTATTTTTCAAGGGTTACAGAGTAAGCATTACATACTTTTTTTCATCCGGCCCTTGCCCAGATCAGGGAAGAAAGCTAAGAACCCCCCTCCCTACCCCTACATACCAGCATCACCACCAACAGCAGTTCAACCAATATTTTAAAAGAAGAAAAATGGGATACATTCAACAAAACGCGTCATCCTAACTGGATACACTAATAACTATTTAAACAAACGTGTGTGTGTGGTGTGTGTGTGTGTGTGTGTGTGTGTGTGTGTGTGTGTGTGTGTGTGTGTGTGTGTGTGTTGTAAGCGGGAAAACAAGCAAAGTAGGCATAAAAGGGAAAAAACAGATTTAAAAAAACACCAAAACATTAAAAAAAAACTTTAAATACAAAAAGCTACGTGAAAACACATCTCTATATTCCAATGGTAACATAATTTGAATCCAACATAAAAACAAAAAAACTCCTCTCCATAACAAGTCTAGGATAGAATATGTGAAGGTGGAAGTTGGAAGGGAAAGGAAAGGAAATGAAAGGAAAGAGAGAGAGAGAGAGAGAGAGAGAGAGAGAGAGAGAGAGAGAGAGAGAGAGAGAGAGAGAGAGCATCTTCAAGTTACATCGTCATCAAAACAAACCAGTCAACAAAATATGTCAGAAGACTCACACTTCTATTTATAAAAAAAAAAAAAAAAAAAGAAAAAAGAAAAATCAGTGAAACCTAGATCTATAAGCTCACAATGTGGCCAAACCTAACAAGGAATAGAAAACCCCGAAAAGCAACACACACACACACACAAAAAAAGCAGGATTATGTAAAAGAAATGTCAAATAGGAGCGAAACAACATTCAAAGTTATATAAATCAAACTCAATGCTTTAAAAGATAATATATATACTTATGAAAATGAGAAAATAGCAAATATTCATCAGGACCATTAAACATAAGGCATTACAAATCTATAGGTCAAAACATTCATATGAAAAAGAATACATTCCATGTGTGTGTGTGTGTGTGTGTGTGTGTGTGTGTGTGTGTGTGTGTGTGTGTGTGTTACCCGCGCGTGTGTGTGTGTGTATGTGCGTGCGTGTGTGCGTGCGTGCGTGCGCGCGCGCGTGTGTGTGTATGAGGGGGGAAAAAACAAGCAAAGAAGGCAAAAGGGAAAAAGAAAGGCACACGAAAAAAAAACATAAAAACCCTTAAACACAAAAAACCCTAAATACAATTCGTATCTCTATATTTTAACAGTGAATACAATTTCAATTCAAATTTCAATAAGAACCAAAACATTCCTATCCAATGATAAGGTTAGGATTGCATATGTGGAAGTGGAAGATGAGGGGGGGGGAGGGCATCTTCAAGTTACATCAAGATCAAAACATACCAGTCAATAAAGTATTTTAAAGCACCCACATAACACTTCTGTAAACAATAATTATCATCAAAGAAACCTGTAAGCTCTCAACATGGCCAAGCCTTACAATGATAAGAAAAATCCCGAAAGCAAAACAAACAAACAAAAAAGCAAAATTATAT
>CM060349.1:15540273-15551042 GCA_030674155.1 Stramonita haemastoma
AAAAGCATCTTTATGGATTTTTATGTTTGGCATGCCTATCACTCAGTTATATGAGTAGGTTGAAGATTGAAGACATAAAAAAGTGTTAGTTAATAGGTTACGAACACCGTGATCTTTAGCCACCCCCATCTCTATTCTTCTCACTCTGCTAGTTCTCTTTTTCTGTCTGTTCTTTCCTCACTCCCCCTCTCTCCTTCAGTTGTCTCCTTTGTCGTCCATTTTTATCCAGTCTGTAAGTTCACTGTTTTGCAGGCCTGAAAAACTGATGGACATGCTGAGAGATTTGGACAAGGCTGGCGTCAACAAGATTTGGGTGGCTGGAGCTGGAAGCAGATGCGAGCTGGGAAATGTTTCCTGGACGCAGGAGGTATTGCAGAACCCTCTGAGAACTCCGCCATCTGTCACACGAGAAGTGGAGAAGACGCGCTGGTCGCGTATGAAGTATGTAGCAGCGAAGGCTCCACTTCCAAGTGACGGCCCAAAGCCAATCCATCTTTACCACCAGCCTGGCCAAAATGAGCATTCTGATTCCAACATTGACTGCTTTCAATGTGGAGAGGATATTGCAAAGTTTTTGACAGAAGAGCTGCATATTGGTAAGAATCTTCATACATGTGTCGGTCTGTTTGTCTCTAAGGTAAAGGTACAGGTGTCCCATAACCAAAGCGGTCGTAGGGGAGTGAGGCATCGGAGACCTCAGCTCCTCTAAGGGCCAGCATATTGAGGGTGGCGCCCATCTCTTCTCCCTCGCTGCTTGACCTTCCCTGACCCTAAAGAGGGCAGGTGCCCATTTGCAGCTGGGTGTACTGGGGGTCTGTACTGAAGCCAAAACACACAAATGGTCACCCATTCAACTGGTAACCACGCTCGACGCTGCTTAACTTGACTTGGGGAAAGCAAGTGCTCTGACCACTGAGCTATCCCGCCCCCTATTCATTTGTGGATCGTTGTATGTAGCGGGATGGAGACGGCACTCAGAGCAGTGCAAGCATGGGTAGAGTTTTTCACAAGTAAGTACTCCATGCATAGATGGGATGTTTTTACTTTATCAAACTTTTTTTCTCTTAAACACAAGTGCGCTATGTTTGGTGAGAGTGTGTAGAGGGGAGGGGGGGGGGGCGGAGACAAAGTCATAGAATTCGGTGGCTGTAACTCATACAGTTTTTTTACTTTAAAATTTTAATTGATGAATATCTGAGTAGATTTTTTTCCCCAGTAAATACAGTGACTGTTAAGCACCCAGAATAGTAATGCCCCTTTCTCACTCATCAAGGTGATAATCACTTTGAAAGTAAAAACTACCGGCATGAAAAATTGACATGTATAGTAGTAGTAGGCACCCATCAGTCTCGGAAGACTATGGAGTTGTGCTCTAGTCTTTAGAGCGCAAACCTGGGTAAGTAAGTATGGAGGGCAAGCTGTTACCCATGCAGCATACCCCCCCCCCCCCCCTCTCCAAGCCACTGGAATGATCCATTGGAAAGGCAATGACCGATACAAATGGTTCCGGTACCATCGCGGGAGCCGCCAGAACGTTGCCATATACAGCCCCGAGCCGCCCTGGGGACTCCAACTCACCGATTTTCCTCAGGGATGCTGTCTAAACACGACACCTGTGTGCATGCTGTTTTTTTTTAAATAATAATTTTGTCATCCGCTCCTACTGGCACACAATGGCCTGCTCTTCCGAAAGGCGTAACGGGCCTTTAACGTGTGTGCAAGATGTTCTGCATGCGTTCGCACATGGGGCCTCGGTTTATAGTCTCATCCGAATGACTTGTATGGCATGGATGCTGTTGTCAAATATCTCGCCATATTATGGGCAGGCAAAGGCTGACTAACTTCTGATGATGTTTTCCCTGCTGTAATGGAAAATACTGATTGTTATGTGTGGGGCTTGTCATGGATGAAGACAATCTTAAACAAATTACTATTTCAAAGCTGAACAACATTGTAATGTAGGCCTTGGCACTGTGCTTACATCAATGACTGATCAAGCTTTTGGCCAGGATTAAACATAATTATTTTGGGTTGGGGTGGGTCTTTTCCCCCTTTGCTAGCACTCCACAGTTCACCAAGTTCAGTGTATGCAACCATTTTTGCCCATTATGAAGGTAGCTGCCTGATGGTGTCTAAATACAGCACCATTGTGCATGCATGTTTTACATTTTGTCTTTTGTTACCATGGGCCAAAATGGCCTACTCTTCCAAAAGGCAAGACGGGCTTTAATGTGTGCACAAGATTTTTGCACGCGTTTGCACACAGGACCTCATGTCTTTTCAAATGAGCTGGACCTGACTTGTCAAGCCTTTAATGCTGGTGAATACATTTTCACTCATATGACAGTCAACAGTAGTTGCTGTCTAACCGTTTGAAGAAGTCGGAAGGACTGGATTTGATATGAGATGATACTCAAGAGGAATGAGATTTGACAACCGTTTTATCATCCTAATCTTTTGTCTTTTTTTTTTTTAATTCAACTGTCATTGTCTCCTCATCCTCAGTTTCATCATCATTATCACCCCATTATTATTATTTTGTAGCTGATGTCGCAGCCCTCACTTGTGCAGCTTTCATCATTGTCATCAACATTGAGTACATATCGGTTGATGTGAAGATTCACCTCTGCATTAAACAGGCAGTGTTCATTCTGTCCCACAGGAAGGCCTGAGGAGAAGAAGACACCAAAGAGGAAGACTAGAAAAAACGCACTCCACCCCCCCCCCCCCCCCTCCTCTGCGCTTCAAAGATGTGTTCATTCTCACCGACTTCCTCCAACGGCCCTGCGAGGAAGAGCCCAAGGCCGAAAAGTTCACTGAAGGGTTGAAACAAGGAGGTCTCCCTGTCCGAAAGGTCAACAGTGGGGACAGGCAGGCCATAAAGAAGCTGATGGGACGAGACAGGCCAGACGAGGTGGTGTTGTCTGACGTGTCCACGGTCAACGGGCTGGAGCGGAAGGTGGTGGTGTTGAAGCTGTGGGAGGAAAGGGGCTCCAGTGAGGAGGACTTTGGCAGACTGTTCGGAGTCTCTCGCTGCTGCTCCCAGCTGGTTTTTGCCTGGCCCCACGAGGAGGAAAAGGAGTCAGCAGAGGGGCCCGTGTCTCAGCAGTCGGCTGGACAGGAGATGTCGCAGGATCGGACGTCTAAAGAGATGGCATCCCAGGATCGGACGTCTGAAGAGATGGCATCCCAGGATCGGACGTCTGAAGAGATGGCATCCCAGGATCGGACGTCTGAAGAGATGGCATCCCAGGATCGGACGTCTGAAGAGATGGCATCCCAGGATCGGATGCCATCACACGAATAGATGTTGACCGAGGAACAGATGTCATGTCATCACAAGAACAGATGTCATGTCATCACAAGAACAGATGTCATGCCATCACAAGAACAGATGTCATGTCATCACAAGAACAGATGTCATGTCATCACATGAACAGATGTTTGTACAGATGTTATCACAAGAACAGATGTTTGTACTGATGTCATCACAAGAACAGATGTTTGTACTGATGTCATCACAAGAACAGATGTTTGTACTGATGTCATCACAAGAACAGATGTTTGTACTGATGTCATCACAAGAACAGATGTTTGTACTGATGTCATCACAAGAACAGATGTTTGTACTGATGTCATCACAAGAACAGATGTTTGTACTGATGTCATCACAAGAACAGATGTTTGTACAGATGTCATCACAAGAACAGATGTTTGTACAGATGTCATCACAAGAACAGATGTTTGTACTGATGTCATCACAAGAACAGATGTTTGTACAGATGTCATCACAAGAACAGATGTTTGTACAGATGTCATCACAAGCACTGATGTCAACATAGAAATAGACGTTGACACAAGATCAGATGTCAGTAGAGTGATGTGTGGTGATTAAATATCAGCCTTTTTTTTTCCCCTTTTCATCATTTCTTTAAGCTTTTTATACCTTTTTTATATAGCCTTGTTGATAACAGGGTATGTGTTTTTGTGTCAACTCAAAAAGCTGAAATGCTGGAGAAAAGAATGGCAGCAGGTGATGATGATCATTTTTTGTTTTATTCTTTCATATCAAGGATAATGGGATAAGCACTCTTGTGCTTTTTTTTACATCCAGTCCCCATGTGTATGCAGTTTTGTAAATGTCATCTGTTCCCACCAGCACACGATGGCCTACTCTTATAAAAAGCGGAACAGGATTTAACGTGTGCGCAAGATGTTCTGCGTGCATTCACACACAGGGCTTCGGTTTATGGTCTCATCCGAAAAGACTTTTGGGGAGAGTGGAGTCAGCACTGATGTTAACTCCAGGAGGAAAATCTCCTCGAACAGGAATTGAACCTAGGTCGTCAAATTGCGAGTGCAATGTTCTGACCACAAGGCTATCCCGTTCTTGTTTGAATTTGTTCCTTAGCCAGACCTACGAGGTGTACCTACGGTGAGATATTTGCGTATACGACTGGTTTTTGCCTACCACTGCTGCCCAACATCGAGGATGGTGTTAAACACAACACTAGTGTGCATGCTTTTTTTTTCTTTTTTTTTTTATCTGTTCTTACCAGCACAAAGGGTCTACTCTTCTGAAAGACAGAACAGGTTTTAACATGTGTGCAAGATGTTGTGCATGCATTTGCAAGGGGGCCTTGGTTTATAGTATCATCCAAAGCACTTTTGGGGGAGTGGAGTCAGTACCGATTTTCATTCCTGGGGAAAATCCCCTTGAAGGGGTGCCTAAAACTGGGCTTGATCCCGGGCCTTTAAATGGCAAGCACAATGCTCTAACCACTAGGCTCTCTCCCCCCCCCCTCCAATGATGATGATGAAAAGGGATTGGGGGGAGGGGGGGACCATCTGGCACTACATGATTTGTTTTCATTTTGGATATTGGCACCCACCTCAGAATATTTTGCTTTGGTATTTAAGTTTGTTTTTTCATCTTAAGGTTGCTTGTAATTAGTTTGAGAAAATGCTTTCATTCTTCCTTTGGGATGACGTGTGCTTATTTTACTCTTCTTATGGAATGCTGACTTGCTATTCACCGTTTTCAACTTGGAGGTCAATCTCAAACTTTTACACAAAGTAATATTGTTCAAAATGGGTGTATATGTGTTTTGTATGCTGCAGGTTTTTACTAACCGGAATTGTTACTAGTTTCATGGACTTCCGTGTAAGGTCTTTGTTAGTGTTCTTATCTCTCTGTAGTAGATTACAGAGAAGCAATAGACCTACATTGTTTTTAGCGTAGAAAAATACATTCTACATTGAGTGTTTTATGCTGAGTGGGTTTTTTTGTTTTGTTTTGTTTTTTATTATTTGCTTTCTTGTTGTGTTAGCTTTTTTTGCTATCAATGTAAAATATTCCGTGTGAAAGTGAAATGAAAAGGTGGATAAATTATCAACAACTTCCACATGTGTGTTAATATTGATGCAGTTTAGATCTGTTATACTTCTGCTGAATCAGTCATGAACCATTCAGGAAATTCCCAGATGTACAGAATGTCACACCATTTGTTTATAACTATGTATGGTATGTTGGACTGAATATTTTGGGGGGGATAATTTTTAAGCAAACACTGTTCATGAGATATTCATCAAAAGCAACTGAAACTTGGGGGGGGGGGGGGGGTGTTCCTCAGGTAGAGCTTGGAGGTTCACCAGTGATGAGACTTTTGCATATGCAACCATTTTCCCCATCATTCAGGCAGTTGCCTTCTTATTTAGTGGATGGTGTCTAAACACCACACCTGTGAGCAGGCATTTTTGACATTTTGTCGTCCTTTCCCACCAGCATGAATTGCTTTCTCTTCTGAAAGGGGGAACTGGTTTTTAATGTGTGCACCAAAAGTTCTGCCTGTATTTGCATTCAGGCCTTAGTTTATGGTCTTTGTTGTAGTCAAACACACAGACATCAACTATTTTCTATAGAGCTACATGTTCCCTTATCTCTACAGGAGGGATACCACATATTAGATCAAACGTCATGGAGTAAGTTGAAAGAATCTGTTCAATTCAAGGAACAATGTCTAAAGAATTGTCTGACTAGTTCCGTTATTTTATGTTATATATCTCCCTCTAAAATACAGTTAAGTGTCACAACCACAAGAAGAGTAAATGCATTGTATTTTAGAATGAAGTTAAATGCATTCATCACAAAATTTAGCAAAAATGTCAAATGTCTATGTGGAGATCATATTACAAATACCCATATCATATTTGAGTGTCCAATTGTAAAGCCTTTCTTACCTGTATTTTCCGAGCAGTCTCTGAAAAATGTATTTAAAAATTCAAAGTTAGCCTTTGCCTTTGCTAGATGTTTATTGCACAGTCCACTTGAATATTTGTTGTAGTTACATTATTGATGTTTAATGTTCACACTTTGTTAAATTGAAACTTTTCTCATGTCTAAGATTTTTGAAAAACTTTTCTTTTATAGATTATTATTATTACTTTTTTTTTTTTTTTAAGTATTATTACCTTTTCATGTACAAAAACATCCACCCACATGCTAACTCTTCAGTTTTTTCTTCTCCCACTCCTTCCACTCCCTTCTTCAACTTCTTTACTTTCCACTTTCCTCGTCTAATTTCACTGAGTTTGAACAGAATTAAATTGAAGACAACAACAACTATTTTCTGTCATATCAGCACTGCACTGCTGTTAAGCCTCTAAGAAGTCAGGCCCAGCACATCCAACTTTGGCGTGCATTTATAGTTGTTATAGTGTGCACTTTAGACACTATAACGTTTGGACTACAACCCTCTCCTCCCCCCCCCCCCTTTTCCCTTCTCTTCAAAGAGTGTTACAGATGGTTAGTACAAGGTCCATGTGTACCTGACTTTTCTTTGTTAATGAGCTTGAGGAAAAGAGGAGATACATTCTTTTGGGTGGCCAGTGTCTCCATGGGACCAGACACTCTTGACAAGTCAACTCAGAGACGTGTAGGATTAGAGACCTGGGATGGTGAAAGAGTTGGCAAGTGTGGCTGCCCACTTGAGACAGTCGAATAAACAGGTTGGAAGGCTTGTCCCAGCTAGTCTACTTTTCAACAAGCTTTGTGGTGTGGTTTGAAATTTTGATGACTTCTTTCTTTTAAATATTTCTATTTGAATTGATTGGTTTAGGCCCAAGTCAGCTGGTATCCTTCTGGACATGTCTATTTTGAATCGATTAGTTTAGGGCAGAATAAGAAATAGTGTAAGTAAGGGAAGCTGGCAGTCACTCAGCCTTTCCCTGCAACAGCATTCAGAGGACAGCAAGACGACTTGTGGCTGTAGACTGTTGAAGCTGCAACGATGTGACACTTAGAAAACAGCAGTTTTGTTCTTCTGGTTGAGTTGTAAGTGAAACAATTTTCTGTTTGATAGTAGTTGTTAATTTCATCAAGGTAAAAGCAGATTAAATTTTGATAAACGAATTTTATTTGTGTATACAAACTGAACTTATTGATTTGGTTCAGTGAGAGTGTGTGTAGTTGTTTTACACATGGAAGTTGGCTAAAATCATGACTTTTACTATTTAACTGTGTGATCTTGGATTTATTCTATAGTTGGATGTTGGTCTAACGGTGGAATTTTAAGAGTAACTAATCATTTGGTTTTGTGTTATTCTGAGACAAGTTTATAAATTGCAGTGATCACAGGTAAATTAATGTGGACTAGTACAAAGTTGTTGGGTTAAACTACTACGGCATAGTTTAATCGGAATAGATGACTTTGAGTTAGAAACTGTGAAGGTTGTCTGGTTAGTCTATTATCTGAAAGTAAGGACTAGCTTGGTCCTGGAGATAATTGTTTTATTATTGTACTAGGGGGGTTCAGCAACCATGTGTGACTATGGTCAGTCATTTGCCTGGAAAGCTACTAATTTTGTATGTGATTTTTGTGACACTAGATTATACCTGCTCAATCTCTTCCTTATCCCCCCCCCCCCCCCCCCCCTCTCTCTCTCTCTCTCTCTCATTAAAATGTAAAGCCAAACAAACATATTTCCAAAATCTTGCCTCATCAAAACACAATCCTAAAGCTGTTTGGCAGGCTATTAATCAATTAACCAACAAGAATCCAACTCAACCCATTGCTAATAAAAATTCCCCAGATGATCTCAACAATTATTTTAACACCATAGCTGAAACAGTTATAAAACGAGATGAGACAGAATTAATCTCCCTAAAAGAGTTAAAAAGCTTTTGCTCATCAAAAAACATAAAATCAAAATTAAAAATCCCTTTCATAAGTGTTTCTGAAGTGTTCAGATATCTAGATAGTTTGAAACAAAATAGTAGTAGGGGACCAGATGGTATTGACAGTAAAATTCTTAAGTTAGCAGCTCCTGTCATCTCTGACACACTAACTTATATTTATAACTTGTGCATTGAAAAATGCTACTTTCCAACACAGTTTAAAATTGCTAAAATAATTCCTCTCTTTAAAAGTTCAGACCATTCAAAGTCTTGTAATTACAGACCTATTTCTAATTTATCAATAATATCAAAACCATTGGAAAAACACATTCATAGACACATTTACCAGCATCTTGAGATTCACAATCTTCTAAACAAGAACCAATCGAGTTTCTTGTCACACTGCTCTTACAAACCTAGTTGAAAGTTGGCTAACTAATTTAAATGACAACAGGTTATGTGGAGCCCTTTTTGTTGATTTTGCAAAAGCTTTTGATGTAATTGATCATAAGCTTTTATGTAAGAAGCTGTCAGTATATGGTAAATCAGATAATGTCCTACAACTGTTGAAATCCTTTCTTGGAAACAGACAACAACATGTGTGTATCAATAATTCCAAATCCTATACATTACCAGTCAAATATGGTGTCCCCCAAGGCTCAATACTAGGCCCACTTCTATTTTGTATTATGTCAATGATCTTCCATTCCATATCAAGAGCCCTGTCAGCTTTTTTGTGATGATACAACAATACATACTAGCCACACCAACATAGATAGAATATCGGTCTCATTACAAAAAAGTATCAAATCTCTTGAGAAATAGTGTCAACAAAACCATATGTCCCTTAATCCACAAAAAAGCAAACTAATGCTTATCACCACAAGACAAAAAAGACAAAACCTGACAACTCCACTCCCCCCTGTATTCATAAAGAAAACCCTGATTGAAGAAGTGGACAATCACAAAGTCTTAAGTATTACAACAGACAATAATCTCTCATGGACAGCACATGTAACCAAATTGAGCAACACTGTGTCCACACAAGTCTATTAGCTTTGTAGAATAAAACATTTCTTAAACTTACATGCTAGAAAACTATTTTTACAGGCTTATATTTTGTCATCAATTAATTATTGCTCTACACTCTTTGACACTGCTAGTGCAAATATGTTAAAACCTCTTATTAGTAACTATAAATGAGCTCTTAAGGCAGTTCTTTTAAAGATCTTAAGTTTAGTTGAATCTGACTACACAAAATTGGGAGTTTTTCCATTACGAGAAATGTTTGCTATAAATAAAGCAATGTTTATAATCAAAATCTTCTTTGGGCAAGCTCCTACTACATTGAAATCAACATTCCACTTGAATACTCGAGATTCAACAAAACTTCAGCGACCCATACCAAGAATTGATCTATTCAAATCAAGCCTCTCCTACTCTGGTAGTATGCTCTGGAACATGCTACCATTGAACTTGAAGTGCTCCCAAAGTAGAGAGGTTTTCAAAAGACATATCCATATCCACTTTAATTCCAACAGACTCTAACCCTACCCCTCAATCCTGCCCCCCTCTCCCCCCCCCAAAAAAAAAAAAAGAAGAAAGAATAAGATAAACATCAAAGTCAATACCCCTTAATCCATGTCACTCTTACGTTCAACATTCTTATTAAATCTAAAACATAAACTGCAACCTATATGGAAGCACAGTATTGCATGATTCTAAATAATTTCGTATTAAGCATATTGACTTATCTTCAACCTTTACAGAGTGCTTGATGACTACTTAGGTAGTTCTTTTGGATTCATCTATCAGCATAACCAGGTGGCAAAGAATGTTCTATCTAAAGATTGTTTTAAAATTTGTTTGATTTAACTATTTTGTGATATCTCTTGTATCTCTTACAATACCACTGTTATGCATTGTATCCAAATGAATGTTGCAATTATATGCATATCCTCATAAACAGTTTTGTGTATATCTATACCTTGCTAGTTTACTTTTTTTTTCCATTCTTGCATTTGTTCATGCCTCTCTCTCTCTCTCTCTCTCTCTCTCTCTCTCTCTCTCTCTCTCTCTCTCTCTCTCTCTCTCTCTCTCCTCTCTCTCTCCTCTCTCTCTCTCTCTCTTTTCCATTTTATATAGATCTATACTCTGTAAGTTGGAATGTATTAGATCGAATTTTGCCTGAAATGAATTCTTTGACAGATAATACATCAAACAACCTCCAAAAGGCTTTGAACTTGATTTTGACTGTTAAAAAAGGAACACGCCCTTATTATGATATTCTGGTTGCAGACAACATTCTGCCAAAGTGTTGTGACAAGTGAACAAAACAATACCAAGGGATCTTAACTGGATAAAGGTTTTTTGACAAGGTACATAAGATAAAAGAAATTAAAATGAAATGGTTCCAGATACGACTGATCCACAAAATTCTAGCTACAAATAATATTCTTGAATAAATGAAAATTGTTGAAAATGATAAATGCACATTCTGTACTTCTGAGAAAGAAACTGTTGACCATCTATTCTATGCTTGCAGCAAAACTACTTATTTTTGGACAGAATTGCAAAACTTTCTTCATAAAAA
>CM060349.1:15551142-15558642 GCA_030674155.1 Stramonita haemastoma
GCACTGTGCCCATTTAAAAAATCTAGGGCATTGGTGCCCATTTTAAAAACTCGGCATTGTTTTGCCCGTTATAAATTTTTTGGGTATTGTGTGCCATATAAAAATTCCCATGGCATTGCTGTCCCCCTTTTTAAAACTCATGGCTTTGCCACCCAGAAAAACTCTTGGCTTTGCCCCCCCAAAAAACTCTGGCATTGTGCCAATTTAAAAAATAAAGGGCATTGCTGCCCATTAAAAATCAGGGTTTCCCTGCCCATAAAAAATAGGCGTGTGCCATTTTAAAAAATCCGGCATTTCTGCCCCCTTTTTAAAAAAATTTCATGGCCGCTCCCATAAAAAAAACCCCCATGGAAATTGTTGCCATTAAAAACTCTGGCATTGGCTGCCCTATCAAAGGCCATCAAAAGAGACCGGTCACAATTGTTACATTTTTTAAGAAAAAAAAACAAAAAAAACCCCCCCCCCCCCTTTCACAAAAAATAACCACCATATTTTCCCTTTTTTTTCAGCCCCACCGACCCGAAAGTTTATCAAGGCTGTCACCCTTCAGTTTCGTGGCTCCAGAAAACTTTAAAACTTCGGTTCAAAACCAACACTTCTAATATTACACATCCATTTAAAAAAAAAATTTAAAGACTTTACCTAAATCATTTCTTTCCCTTAAATCTCGAGGACGGTTTTGCCCGTACAGCGGATTTCCCAGTTTGCAGATTTTTCCCCGGCCCCACATTGATAAGGATTTGGCAGCTTAACACAGCTTTGTGACCCTATCCAAGGTTGAAGCAGAGGTTTTGTCAGGTATTTCCGTGTTGTTCCAAACTCTTTTGTTTGTCTACGAGTGGTGACACGGAGTACACAATTTCAGGTATTTTCTTCATGCGGGAAAAAAGCTTAGTTTTTTTTAAAGCGGAGTTTAATTTTTGAAAATACTACCCTAGCTTTTTCATAATTTCAAAAAAAAATATTTTCTTTGTTTGGTTTGTTTTTTTTATGATTTTTTTACGAACCATTACAAATGGGGCTGTCCGGGGGAGGAAAAGAAGGGGGGAGAACTGGTGGTTCTGAGTGGTTAAGGCAAATAACCAGCTGTGCTGGGGCCCACCAGCCTCTTAATTTTCTTCCTTAAGATTGCAACATAAAAAAAAGGATAAAACTTTTGAAGAAAAAAAATCTATAAAACAAAGTATGGGCGCAAATGGACATTTTTGCCCCCCCCCAGTGTTAAGTGTCGCACACAAAAACTCACTAGGAGAACGGAAATGTGAACAGCACCTAACATCTGGTGTGTTTTGCATTTATTTCACACACATACTGACCCGGGTTCAAATCTCATTTCAAGAGGAGTTCTCCTCTGGAGATAAATGAGTGCTAACTCCACTCCCCCCTAAAAGTCCTTTAGATGAGACTATAAACCAAGTCAAGTCAAGTCAAAGTCAAAGTCAAAGTCATAAACACTTTAATCATCCCTGAAGGGCAATTACAATACTGACAGGCATATTGATACAAATCATAAACAAAGACTCAAAATAGCTACATTTCTTTTTTGTTCAGACATTATGAGATAACTTCAAAATAAAAATGTCACAAACACTCACACTCTACGGCCGGCGCGCTCGCACACACAAAACACACACACCAATGTTTAAATACAATGTTCTTAAAAAACCATTGACTAGAAAAGACATATGATCACCATTATTTAGCATTGTATGCACGCGTTCGCACACGCACGTATACATGCATGCATGCACACACCACACACACACGCTCCCACCCACAACCATCCACACCCACCGCCCCCCCCACACAACACACACACGCCCCCCCCCTACACACCATCCACACCCCCCCCCCCCCACACTCACACGCCGAGCACACACAAGCACACACAACAGTGACACACTCACATTTACACACACACTCACCCCCCCCCCCACCCCCCCCCCCCCCCCCCCCCCCCCCCCCCCCCCCCCCCCCCCCCCCCCCCCCCCCCCCCCCCCCCCCCCCCCCCCCCCCCACACACACACACACAGAGACTCACCAATAAATGCAATGTTTTAAAACCATTGGCTAGAAAGACATGAATTTACAAGCAATTCAAAAAATCAATAAAGCCAAAAATAAGACATACTTATTTTGTGGGTACATAAGCATGTATATGCACACCTGTATGCATTGGCTACATACTTAACAGTGGCACACAGGTAAGTAATTCAGAGAAGTGAGGGGGAAAAAAAAAAAAACCAATACTAAGGTTATTGTACCAACAAATGAAAGCAAAACTTAAAACGCTCTCTATGTAAGACTTGTAAAAACAAAGAAAGAATCTTTTTGTCGACAAAAAAATGAGTTAAGCTTCCTCAGAAAATACACACGTTGTCGCCCCTTTTTGACAATGGCGTCAGTGTTAGCATCCCAATTTAGCTTGTGGTCAAAAAACAGTTCCCAGATATTTGTATTTCAAAACGTTTTCAACTTCTTCACTATGGATGATGGTATTCTCAGAAATGTGCTCCGATCCTCTGAAATCGATAGGAAGATCTTTAGTTTTAGAAACATTTAGCTCCAGATAGGCCTCATCACACCAATGTACGAACTCGGTGAGGGCTGGACCATGGTTAGGACTGATCCAGATAAGAGAGACAGAAGAGCACTGTCGTCCGCAAATTTTACCAGAAATGAGTTTTCGTGGCAAGGTCCTGAGTGTGAACGCACGAAGAACATCTTGCAAACACGTTAAAACCATTTTCGCTTTTCGGAAGAGTAGGCCATTGTGTGCCGGTGGGAACTGATAAACTTTACAAAACTGCATACACATGGGCACTGAATGTAAAAAAAAAAATAATAAAAAAAAGCATACGAGTGCTTATTCCATTATCCCCTAAATAAAAAGAATAGAGATGTAAAGCCTGGACTATGAGGAAAGATGATGAACATGTGATAAATGCAGGAGAAATGATGCTCTACAAGTGAAACTGACAGACAACAAGAACCAGTGACAGCGTGTTCAAGTTATCAGCTGTCCATGAGCCATACTCCCCCCCCCCCCCCCCCCCCCCCCCCCCCCCCCCCCCCCCCCCCCCCCCCCCCCCCCCCCCCCCCCCCCCCCCCCCCCCCCCCCCCCCCCCCCCCCCCCCCCCCCCCCCCCCCCCCCCCCCCCCCCCCCCCCCCCCCCCCCCCCCCCCCCCCCCCCCCCCCCCCCCCCCCCCCCCCCCCCCCCCCCCCCCCCCCCCCCCCCCCCCCCCCCCCCCCCCCCCCCCCCCCCCCCCCCCCCCCCCCCCCCCCCCCCCCCCCCCCCCGCCCCCCCCCCCCCCCCCCCCCCCCCCCCCCCCCCCCCCCCCCCCCCCCCCCCCCCCCCCCCCCCCCCCCCCCCCCCCCCCCCCCCCCCCCCCCCCCCCCCCCCCCCCCCCCCCCCCCCCCCCCCCCCCCCCCCCCCCCCCCCCCCCCCCCCCCCCCCCCCCCCCCCCCCCCCCCCCCCCCCCCCCCCCCCCCCCCCCCCCCCCCCCCCCCCCCCCCACCCCCCCCCCCCCCCCCCCCCCCCCCCCCCCCCCCCCCCCCCCCCCCCCCCCCCCCCCCCCCCCCCCCCCCCCCCCCCCCCCCCCCCCCCCCCCCCCCCCCCCCCCCCCCCCCCCCCCCCCCCCCCCCCCCCCCCCCCCCCCCCCCCCCCCCCCCCCCCCCCCCCCCCCCCCCCCCCCCCCCCCCCCCCCCCCCCCCCCCCCCCCCCCCCCCCCCCCCCCCCCCCCCCCCCCCCCCCCCCCCCCCCCCCCCCCCCCCCCCCCCCCCCCCCCCCCCCCCCCCCCCCCCCGCCCCCCCCCCCCCCCCCCCCCCCCCCCCCCCCCCCCCACCCCCCCCCCCCCCCCTCCACCGCTCCTCCACCTCCCCCTCCCCCTCCCTCCACCCCCCGCGCCCCCCCCCCCCCCCCTCCCCCTCCCCCCCCCCCCCACACTTTCCCCACCACCCCCCCCTCCATCACGCGAGGGCTTTCTCCCCCCCCCCCCCCCCCCCCCCCCCCCCCCCCCCCCCCCCCCCCCCCCCCCCCCCCCCCCCCCCCCCCCCCCCCCCCCCCCCCCCCCCCCCCCCCCCCCCCCCACCCCCCCCCCCCCCCCCCCCCCCCCCCCCCCCCCCCCCCCCCCCCCCCCCCCCCCCCCCCCCCCCCCCACCCCCCCCCCCCCCCCCCCCCCCCCCCCCCCCCCCCCCCCCCCCCCCCCCCCCCCCCCCCCCCCCCCCCCACCCCCCCCCCCCCCCCACCCCCCCCCCCCCCCCCCCCCCCCCCCCCCCCCCCCCCCCCCCCCCCCCCCCCCCCCCCCCCCCCCCCCCCCCCCCCCCCCCCCCCCCCCCCCCCCCCCCCCCCCCCCCCCCCCCCCCCCTCCACTCCTCCCCTTCCCTATTCTGGCAGACGAGAACATGCAGCCTCCCATTCCTAGCATCCTTTTCTGACAACGCTGCCCCTCCCTCCTCCCTCAAACCCCAGGAAAAAATATTTGACCACTGTTGTCAGCTTGTACCAAGGTATCTACCTGCCTTTGTGTCCACATGAGAGGCCAGGATTAAGAAACAAGTTTAGTGTTAGGTTAGGGTTGGTGTTAGCAATAACAGCATGCATTGGGGTAGGGGCTGTAGGTCGGTCAGTCTGTCTGAATGCATGTGGACACAACAGCAGGTAAACACAATGGTACGTAGCTGTAGACACAGTGGTATGGAGCATTATTGAAATCATAATTTACCAATCCTACCAGCTTAGGCTATCTGGATTTTTTTTTAACAAATTTCAGTTCTCCTATCAGCAGAGTGGTTTTCTTCCCACGTCATTTTTAAAAAAACTATTTTTGTTCAATTTTGATAAATATTTAACCCAAAATAAAAAAAATAATAAATGGTCAAGTCCAGAACAAACATGAGGAAAAAATGAACGCTCTTTGAACTAGCCCTCCCCTTTTTTCCTGTATTTCTAGTAACCCAATAGCACTAGTTAAGGCTCAAAGGACAACATTCCCCCCCCCCTGTCTGTTTTGGTGACACACCTGTTTGCAATCTGCAGTTTGCTGATGGCATTGATCTTCTTAGAAGCATAAACTATGAACTCCAAGAACTTCTCTTGGAAAAGGCACTTTACGGCTATTTTCTCACCCCACCCCACCCAGGTGTAAAAGGGGTACCAACCTTGTGTTGGGGGTTAACGCTGCGATAGACTGGCGTCCTATCCAGGGGGGAGTCTATGACTGTCAGTCACTTAACGCCACAGAAACCGGGATAAGCACCGGCCTGATGAGCCTTAGGCTCGAGACAGACTTTAAGAACTTCTATGCAAGCTAGAAAAATGAGCTAGGATTTATGGTATTATAATTATGCAAGAAAGAATGAACTGGCACTTATGGTATTGTATGCAAGAAAAAATGAAATGGCACTCATGGTATTGTATGCAAGAAAAAATTACCTGGCACTTACGGTATTGTATGCAAGAAAAAATGAACTGGCAACAATAATGACTGATCCTTTATGGTGTTCCAGTGCATCAGCCATGCTTCTCTCAAGGAAGATGTTGAAAAGAGTGGGTGAGAGTAGACAGCCCTGCCTTACTCCAACTGTTGTTGAAAACCACTCTCCAATGTTGCTGTTGTAGTACACTGCACTGGTGGCCTTGTTGTACAACTCTTTGATGACTCTGATCAGGTTTGCATTGATGCTGTACAAATTCATGGTTGCCCACAAAGCTGCAAGCCACACCCTGTCGATTGCCTTCTTAAAATCAATAAATATGTGGTAGAGGTCTTGTTGGTGTTGAAGGTACTGCTCACAGAGTATTCTGAGGTTGAATATCTGTTCAGTTGTACTACGCCCTGCTTTGAAACCTGCTTGTTCCTCAGCAATGATGGTCTCTGCTTGTGGCTTCAGTCTGTTCAGTATAATCTTCAACATGACCTTGCTTGGGTGGCATATGAGGCTGATTGTGCGGTTATTCTGGCACTGCTGGAGATTTCCTTTCTTGGGGAGGGTGATGATGAGTGACTATGTACATGGTGTTGGCCATTTTCCTGTCTGCCAGATCTTGTTGCAGAGTTTTAGGAGAGCGTCGATCATGGCTTCCCCTCCAGCTTGAACCAACTCAGCTGGAATGTTGTCAGCCCCTGCTGCCTTCCCCTTTACAGCAATCTGACTGCTGTTTCCACTTCTTTTCGGAGGATAGGGTGGCTGTCTGTATCTGTGCTTGTGGGGACATTGAAGACTTCTGGATCTCCTGTGGGTTTGAAGTTATACAGGTCAGAGCAGCATTCTGTCCACCTGTTCAGAAAATTTTGTGGTCTTCCTGGGTGGTTGTTTCTCACATATTTTTCCACCTTACTTCACAGAGCCCTAGAATGTGCCATTGGTATCTGGCCATCTCATGTGTTAATTCTTCCACTTTGCCTTTGGCTCTTAGTGTTTGTACATTCCAAGTGCCAATGGTGATGTAGTTTCTTACACGGATCTTGCTGCGTTGTACACCAGTAGCATACTTTCTACCTCTGTCCTGATGTGCAACAGAAGGCACGGTCCTTGGTAACCCCGGCGACGACCGATCAGGTATGGAGATTTCGTTTGTAGTCCTCATAGATGTGTCTTGGGCAAATCGAACCTGGCGGAGCCCATCCCTCTCCAAGTCAGATTTTTTGATTAAGTTTACTCCCCACATGTGGCAGGTAGTACTGGGTTACATGGTTACCAGTAGCAGAGGAAGCCTCTGACCTGACTACAGAACCTATAAGCCAGTGCGGCAAAAAGTGATGATGAAAGCTGGGCCACAGGAACCAACCCCTTCTGAATGTTGTAGAGAGAAGAAAACTGGCTGGTTTGGCTGAAATCTTCTCTCCTTCCCTTCACACCACCAGATGTGTCTGGAAAAATAATGGCATGGCCTTTCCAGCTTCTCTCGTGGGCCGTACAGCTTGGTTTGCAGGGTTATCTCTGTTGGCCATGCAATATTCCTCATGTCGCTGAATCGTGTGCATTTTTGAAAGGATGTGCTCGCCTGTCTGGTTTTCTTCACCACAGGCACACAGGGGAGAAGGAGCGAGTTTCAGCTTTGTATACACGTGGTGATTTAGCCTGTTGTGCCCAGTGCAGAGTCTTAGCAATGATGACCTGTTGTCTTTTGAGGTAGTGGTAGTCGTCCTTGTCTACTCTGGGTCAGGCCATTAATTTGATGATTGTTTATTTCATAATCCTGTGTTGTAGCTCTCTTGCCAAAACTATTGTGTGAAGGACCCTCGAAGGAGAGACATAGCGACAGACAGAAGAAGAACTGGACGGCAAACATCAAAGACTGGACCAGCCTTGACATGGCTGTGTTGCTGCACAAGGCTGAAGACAAACCAATGTGGGGAAATCACTCATGCCCCTCCAACCACCATCTTTGTCAAGGAACTGATGACGACTAACCCAACATACCCTGCCTCCTCTTCCTAAACACCCTTCTCCTTGAACACCTCTCCTATAAAATGAACACCTCTCTTACAAAATGAA
>CM060349.1:15561142-15578642 GCA_030674155.1 Stramonita haemastoma
TATCCCCACTTCAATTTTAATATTATACTAGGATTTAACAATAACACTAAACCAGGACTGATGGACAGGAGAGAGAGAGAGAGAGAGAGAGAGAGAGAGAGAGAGAGAGAGAGAGAGAGAGAGAGAGAGAGGGAGGGAGGGGAGGGAGGGAGGGAGGGAGGGAGAGGGAGAGGGAGAGAGGGAGGGAGACAGACAGACACAGAGAGATAGAGAGAGACACACACACAAAGACAGAGAGAGAGACAGAGACAGAGACAGACAGACAGACACAGAGGAGAGAGAGAGAGAGAGAGAGAGAGAGAGAGAGAGAGGGAGAGAGAGAGAGAGAGAGAGAGAGAGTTCACATGCTATCTAGTAATAACTTGTGAGGTAAGGCAGAGAAAGGAAGAAATCGGCATAGAAGAGTTACATCCCTTTTACTGTTTGTCAGCCGCCGCTGTAGCCTAGTGGTTAGGGCGTTGGACTCGTAATCTAAAGGTTGTGGGTTCGATCCCAGCTTTCAGCTATGGCGTTGTGCACTTGGAAAAGGCACTTTACGGCTATTTTCTCACCCCGCCCAGGTGTAAAAGGGGTACCAACCTTGTGTTGGGGGTTAACCCTGCGATAGACTGGCGTCCTATCCAGGGGGGAGTCTATGACTCTCAGTCGCTTAACGCCACAGAAACCGGAATAAGCACCGGCCTGATGAGCCTTAGGCTCGGGACAGACTTTAACTGTTTGTCACGGTTTCACTTTTTTCTCCTTATCTTGTGGTTGTCAAAATCAATTTTTTGTCAGTAAATACATATTTCAGTGCAGAAAGAAGAAGAGATGGAATTGGATTGGCCACGTCCCGAGAAAAGATCAGAAGAATGACTGTGCTGTGGCCCTCGGATGGACACCAGAGGGAAGAAGGAAGAGAGGCCGCCCAAAGACAACCTGGCGAAGAATGGTGGAGGTGGAGCGAATGCTGCTGGATGGAGCTCTTGGAGCACAGCACGCAGCACAGCTACAGATCGCAACCAGTGGAGAAATAATGTACAGGCCTTATGTGCCTTCTGGCACGGAGAGAATTAAGGTTAAGGTAAGGTAAATACATATTCTCATATCTGGGGTCAAAATATCTCTATTTTTCAAAAAAGTCAGATAGGCAGGTCTTCTTACAGGCAAACACAGACTCCTGATATTTCCTAGATTTTTCCCACCACTGTTTCAGACACCCAGACTCATGTACAAACCCTGAATATACTCTGAACGACTATGTTAATTCACTGTGCGCGAGTACCGAGTGTGATATATCTTGGAATCCACTACATTCCTGTTATCAGGTGTTCCTGTTTTCAGAGGTGGGGTATCATGTACATTCCGACTGCAGTACAGACCATGGTGTTGTAACACTTCTGCTCTAACAGTTTTTGTTAGTTTTTAAGAATGCAATCACTTTAGCTACACTGTGGTGCTGATCAAAATTTCACAATTTTTTCTGAGATTTCATTTTCAAAGGCTTTCTTCATGAAAGCAAGATTGAAGAGCTGGCCAGTGAAATAAGTACAGTACAGACAGAGAAGAGGAAATAAAACCACACCTGTTCAGTCCCCGGTGACTTGTCCACAGCAGATTCTTGGGCACTGGATTCTGGCTCCACAGCTCCTGAAAGCAGTCAGTAGCTTCAGTAAGCTCAGAGACTACAACAGTTTGATTCAAACACTTAGATGTCTATGTACATCAGAGAATTAACATTACTCTTAAGGCATTGTCTTCCAACATTCAAAATTACAAACTATAGAGATATATAATTATATATAATATAATTATGATTTCCTTTTTTCTTCGTAAAATTTAATATTCTCAGTTTTACCGTCTGATTTAAATGCAGTAAATTGCTTTATTTTTTGTTGCTTTATCGCTCTGAAAATGGAGACAAAAATCCTCACCTGAGGCAAGTATTATTTTGATTTTTCTGCTGATTGATTAAGCTGACGGTGTACACTTGACATCTCCACCGACAAAAAAGCAATCTCCATTTTCTTTTGCAAAGTATTTCATCACAAAACTTTTTGCTATACTTGCAGTGTATTCAAGAAGATATTATTTCACGTAGAGACTATACAGCTCTGTACATAAAGAAATCTACCATGTACAAAACACAAAGCTTTCTTTTCAACCTGGGGTTTGTCCAGATGTTACCGTGAACCTGCTTCCTGCAAGCAAATTCACATCACCAATGAATCGTTTTCTGAACATGTCAGCTTATGCCCCCCAGCCTAGGGATATTAAATATTGAAATGAAAAGACATGGTCTTATGATTTGTCATTTGCTTTACTTGCTAAAATACAAAGATTACTTTTTCTTATTCCCTTTGAAGCAGAATAACTTCAAAAAATTTTTTTTTTTAATATTGCTGCAAATCCTCATTAAATTTGTCGATTCAAATATCAAAATAATTCAATGTTATGATTTCATCACAAAATAAATTTTCTTTCAAAAACATCATCACTGTTTCATAATTTGCTTCATTAGGTCAAATACCTAAATGAGTCAATTTTACTTTATTTTTAATTTCATTGATTAAAATATCAAAATGACTCAATGTTATGATTTTATAAAATGCATTAATGACACTTCAAAACCATCATGGTTTCATGTTTTGATTCATTAAGTCAAATACCTGAATGAAACACTTTCAGCTCTTAGAAACTTGACAAATTCAGTTATCCTTTAAAGATGCTTTCACATTTACATAACCCCCCGCTTTCTTTTTTATCTCACTCATTACCTCTACACAGTGTGATCATTCCACTCCTCCCCCAAGATGTTCGTGACGGCTGTCGTTCCACCATGATGCGCAGCTGTCAGTCAGTGTCCCCCACTTTCACCTCCTCTCAGCTGCTGTCCATCCATCCCATCCCACCCCAGCTGGTGCTGACCATAGCAGGAACTGACCACACTGGGACTTGGTAAAAGGAAGAAGGGACGTGTTAATTTCAGCACTGGGCCCTGGACCGAGTTATGCAGCAGTTGCGTGGTGTGGACGCCCATTCCTGGTCACTGGATTCAGTTCTCACCCCCACAGTTCCTGAAAGTAACAACAAATGATGAGCTACACTGAACATTTCTTCGCTTCCTTGGCTTACACATTACAGTCATCTGATCATTTCATTTTGAAACACAATGAATTAATGTTCCTTACAGATCTTTTATTCTTTACAGCCCTTGTAAAAAAAAAAAATCACCATTGCATTATTTGCTTAGATATTTAAACAACTGAACATTTTCAAAGATGAAATCCACAAGGATTACCTCAAAACAATGTCACAATCTATCTTCAACCCCTCCATTGCAAGCTTTCCCCCCCCCCCCCCCCCCCCCCCCCCCCCAAGAACCAGCTGACCAATGTACACGAGAACAATTAAAAAATGTTGAAAATGCAAATCCAAAACTGTGTTGTTTCCTGAACATTTCACTTGTTGGTTTTTCTGTCGTCACACTGAAGGACACAGTGAAAGCTGCTGTAAGAGCCCTTTACATGTCAATGAACTAGTGACCACTAAACTATTTGGGGGCTGAATGGATGAGTTCAGTCATTTTCTCACCTGCATTTTGTCACAGAAGTTGTCCCCCTGAATGCTGGCAGGTGTTGACATCAGCGGCAGCAGGTATCTGATGACAGACAATTCTATCACATAGCAGTGAAACATGAAGACAGACTGATTCTATTACATAGCAGTGAAACATGACAGACTGATTCTATCATATAGCAGTGAAACATGAAGACAGACTGATTCTATCATATAGCAGTGAAACATGAAGACAGACTGATTCTATCACATAGCAGTGAAACATGCAGACAGACTGATTCTATCACATAGCAGCTATCTGATGACAGACTGATTCTATCACACAGCAGTGAAACATCTTCATGTTAAAATTCAGACCCACAGGAAGACAGACAGACAGAACGAAAATGGGAGAAGACAGAAATGCAAATACAAACAATACAGAGACAGGCGGGCAGAATGGATGATACACAAACGCATCACATAACACACATACCAGATACACAAAACGTCACAAAGAAAAACAATGACACATGCATCACATTTACAAATACTACCATACACACAAAACGTCACAAAGAATGATAAGACAAAAAGACAAATACATCACATAAACAAATACTAACATACACACAACATCACAACGACTACAACTAAACAAACCCCAAGTTACCAAGCATCCTCATGTTTCCTTAGTGACCGCTCTCTGAGGCAGGAGCTGAACTTGACCACTGCTGGTCAGGCTTCCATGATACCTGGTAACACACATGGACATCATTTAAGTGGAAATAACTTTTTTTTTTAAACCATGAACAGTAAGCGACAAAAGACACAAGAGGCAAATGTGTAAACAACTAACACAGACAGGTCACTCACCTCATCTCATAACACCAACATAACCACAGCTGATTGCACTTACACAGTATTTGGTCAAACAGGTGTCCATCACAAAAGAGACAGCTAGCACATAAAACAAAGTAACCACAACCCAAAATGACAACGAAAATGCAGAAACAAACGATGTATGTAACAGTGACTTAACAAAAAAAATTTGTTAATCAACACAGAAATAAGAGACAAAAATAAAAATACAGAAGTATGTAGAACTGTACCTTGTTGACAGACTTCAGTTCTTGGTCACTGTCTGTTACATGCACTGTCTGTTACATGTACCGTCCTTGCCACTCCACTCCAGCCCCAGAGACTCTGAAAACAGTTAGTCATCATCAGTCATACTGAACAGTCAGTCATCATCAGTCATACTGAACAGTCAGTCATCATCAGTCATACTGAACAGTAAGTCATCATCAGTCATACTGACAATCCTAAAAGTTTCATTAACATACACTGCATTCAGTTTATCAATCCACATTAACTAGTCAAATAGAAATAAAATCTGCAATTTTCTTAAGTAGTCAAATACAAATAAAACCTGTCATTTTCTCACCTGAACTGTTGTACTATCACGGGATCTTTCGGCTCCCCTCCATGCAGGCAGCTGTGACGTTGTCGGGCCATACACCTGGACAGAAGCTCTGTCGACAGACGGATTCTATCACATGGCAGTGAAACATTTTGAACATGAAATGCAGGCCTGCAGAAAGACTCAGACAGACAGAAAAGAGAAAAAAAAAGAAACCAGACAGACTTGGTGCCACAGAAAGACAACCAGGACAGACAGACAGACAGACAGACAGACAGACAGACAGACAGACAGACAGACAGACAGACAGACAGACAGACAGACAGACAGACAGACAGACAGACAGACAGACACCACACACACACACACACACACACACACACACACACACACGTACACACACACACAGAGTGGATGACAAAGAAACAGTGACAGAATGAAATCAAAGGCACACATTCACAGTCACACACAGAGAAGTATTACCAATTATCCTTCACTTATTTTGGTGACCAAAGCTTGAGGCAGGCCTGATGACAATGGACTTGACAACTTCTGGCCAGTTTTACCTGGTGAAACAGATGGCGTTCACAACTATAACAAAAGCCTAACACAAATTATCAGCAATAAAAGACAGCAATAATGAAAAAAAAAACCACACACACAAAAGGCAATTAAAGGCAAAAAATAATTGAATAAGAAAATCAGCTAGGACTAACTGCAAGTCAAACAGAAAAAGACAAAAATGTGAACAAAAACGCTTACTTCTTCAGAAACATACCTATGTTGAGGCACTACAATTTGTGACGACACTACTGCAACACACTGTCCTCAGCACTGGACTCCAGCTCTGAAAGCGATAAATCATCATGAGGTATGCTGTCAATCCTAAAAGTTTTATTCACATCCACATTACATCCAATGACACGAATCACTTGACGTGGCAAAGTCAAAGTTTAACTAGCATGTACATTGCATTAAATAACACATATTCAAGAACATACATTACTTAAAGTGGCAAAGTTAAAGTTTAACTAGTATACACATTACATTAAATAACACACATTCAAGAACACACATCCCTTAAAGTGGCAAAGTCAAAGTTTTAAATAACACACATTCAAGTACATACATCACTCAAAATGGCAATGTCAAAGTTTAACTAGTATACACATTAAATAACACACATTCAAATACATACATCACTTAAAACGGCAAAGTTTAACTAGCATCCACATCATATTCAAAGTGGCAAAGTTACAAATGAAGTCTATCATTTTCTCACCTGGACTCAGTCGTCCATTCACGAGACCTGGTTTACCCCATGCAGGCAGGTGTGCCATCAGGTCCATGCACTTTGACAGCAGCTCTGTCAACAGTCTGATTCTATTACCTGGCAGTGAAACATTTTCAACATGAAATGCAGGACCTCAGAAAGCCACAAACAGACAGAAAATAAGAACACAGACAAGCAAGACATTCACAGACAAAACATAGGGAATGGCCGGCCACGCACACGACAGAGACATGTAGACAAATACACAAATTAAAATTAATAATGCACACACTGGCTTACATATATACACCAGGTCACAAAGACATGACTATTACCGTGTAACTTATCTGATGGTGTTGGCATGACCACAGCTGGCTAGCAGGTAGACCTTGCATAGTACCTGGCAAAACAGATGTACTCAATGTTAAAGACGGCATCAAAAAGTACGACTCAACTTGCTAATGAAGTAGTACAATTACTGTACTCACAGTTAAAACTAACACGAACCAAAATTATTCATAAAATAGTGAAACACCTGTAATCACAAGTCAAAAATAGCATAATTATAACAAAATGTATTGTGGCTTATAATCAAGATAAATGACACATATACAAATGTCTAACAAAGGCAAAAACAAACAACACAGAAAATAATCAGAAAAAAAATCAGTCATTATGAAACAGAAATTAAAAATAACCCAAACATCCAAAAAAGCTCACACGCTAAGTATGCAGAAGAATACCTCTGTGAAGACAGGATGCAGCTTGAGATGACCGTTCCTTGGCACTTGTTTCCAGCACTAAAGATCCTGAAAGCAGTAAATTGCCATCAGTCACACTGAAAATGGTAAAAGTTTCATAAGCACAAACTATACAATTACATGGCCACAATACTTTCAAACTGGTGAAGTTTATACTTGACCAACATCCCTCCCCCCAAAAAAGACAGCGTAATAAATTCATCTGATAAATCATAAAAAGACAAAACATACAAAAGCAATCTCTAATATACAACCTTATCTTATGAATATTAATTCTTCAACAAACACTGCTGGACACAGCTGTAGATCATGTGCCCAAGATCTCAAAACCACCAATGAACCTGAGGAAAGAATATCCCACTTTTCAGACTGCATAGTAAGTTTATTCATAAACCATTTGAGTGACAGGACTCGTTTTCTTACCTGTCCTTGGTTCTCCTTCATGCTGGTAGGCACGCTGTCAGTACTCCTACTCCTACGCGTACTCCTTGGTAGCAGTTTCTCTGTGAACAAACAAATTTTACGCATGGCATTGAACATTTTCAAAATGAAATGCATGCCCCCCTTTCCAGAAAAATGGCAAAAGATAGAAATGGCAGATAAAAGACAGAAATGGCAGATAACAGACAGACAGAAATGGCAGATAAAAAACAGACAAGAACGCAAGCCATCCTGCAATGACAGAAAAACCACACAGAGAAAAGGGGGCAGAATAAAAACAACCTGAAAACTACAGTATTTAAATAACTTACACATATGCGCAAAGATCAGACCAGACAGAAAGATATACATAAAAAAAGGGATTAATCTGTACCTTATGGAAACTACAGTATTTACATAACTTACAGATATTTACAAAGAGCAGACAAGACAGAAAGATATTAAAAGAGGATTCATCTGTACCTTATGGCTGAAGTGATGAAGAAGGCTTCTGATGGTGCTGGGCCTGTCTGAAACTGTCCGAACCTCGTCTAGTTCCTGGTAAAAGAGATCATTATTCAGAAAAAACATATGCATACATAATAAGCTGCTGGTCCAGCATTCAAACCAGAAATATCAGTACAGCTGTGAAAGGCTGAATACAGACCAGCCTGGAAAACAAACTGTTGCCTGCTGTAATGCTTCTGTCCCTCTGGATAACTGTCTTGGTCAAGGGACTGATGATAATGATGATGATGATGATGACGATGACGATAACCATAGTGGTCAACAAATTGATGATGATGTTGATGATTATGACGACGATGATGATAATGTCCTTCAACCTCCTGCAAGACCTTTTCCCTGTTTGGTTTTGTTTATTTATTCTTTAGATGGGGAGTTTTGCACTTGGTTTGCCTGATTTGGATTTTGGGTGGGGTATGGAGGGTTGTTCTTTTAGTTTAAGTTTTCTTTTTTATTATTGAGCATTTCATGAAGGTTTTTTTTTTCCGTTTATTGGTTTGGGATTTTTTGTTTGGGTTTTTTTTTGTTGTTTTTAGGGTTGTCTCATTTTATTTCAGTTTATTATGTTTAGTTCAGTAGTAATTTCGGTTTTCTTTTTTTTCCATTTTGTTTTAATGGGTTATTTTATTTTTAATTGTTTCTTTTAGTTCATCTCACAGGTTTATTATTTCATCATCTGCCAAGCACCAGTCCAGTTGTTCTCACATCACTCATTCCAAACTTACCCCACAACAACTGTATCCAGGCAAATTCCAATGTACTCAAAGCCTGAAGGTGACCAGGAGCTTTGTTTACATGCAGGACCAGAACACAGCCAGGAACCTGGGGAGTCCTTGCAGTGTTTGTTTCTTTTCCCCCTCCCCCCTTTTCAATTTTCCATTTTTAGTTTTTTTGTTTGCTTTTGTTTGTTCCCGTTTTGAAGTGGCTTTTGAGTTTTGCACAAGTGCTCTATTTGGGGTTTTGTTTGGTTTTTTTTTTATTTTCAGTTCTGTCTTCCCTTTTTAATCCATTGTTTGGTTTATTTCCCTTTTTGATTTATACAGTTTTTATTTTTATTTTGTCTGTCTTTTGCAATGCACTGCCTTGCATTGCACTCCATTTATTTTGGTTTAATTTACTTAGCTTTGTGTAGACTCGACTCACTGATATAAAAAAAAATATGTCGTCTCTGCAGTAGCTCAGCCTTGAAAAACCTAAAAATTTGCAATCTCATGCACCAACTGTACAAGCATTGGATTAAAAGTATCCCAATTCAACAGTCCAAGACCAGCATACCTTCTGGTCCCAGACACCAAGTCAAGAAGCCCTTCAAGTCTTTAGCACTGCTTAAGTATTTTTATTTTATCATCCCTTCTCCATACCTCAACAGAGATCCTAAGAAAGAAATACATACGGTAAAGATGTCCTGAACTCTGCAGGACTGTAGCGCTGACACCTTCATCCTAGTGTCCTTTGGTGACAAGGTCCATCACAGCCAGCCAGTGTCTGTTAACAGACAAAAACATGTGTGTTACTAACATGGCACTGTAATTGTAAAAGCAGAGAGAGAGAGAGAGAGAGAGAGAGTGAGAGAGAGGAGAGAGAGAGAGAGAGAGAGAGAGAGAGAGAGAGAGAGAGAGAGAGAATAAATAATCCTTATTTAATAGCTTATTTGAAAAAGGAAAATCCACTTTGAATTTGGCTGGCAAACACTCCTAGTCCTATACCCAAAATCTCACCATGTCATTGATGAACCTGGGACTAAAAAATCTCGAGGAGAAACCTTTTGCTAATACATAGTAAGTAAATGTAACTGACGAAAGTTAAAGGACACGTTAAAAAAAAAAAAAAAAAAGCCTGGAATTTGAAACCGAAGCTTGTAAATGGGTAGTGTCTGCGCCTTCCATTGTCATTGTAGCCCTGTAAAATTTTCAAATTCAATACCATGAAAAAAGGCGACTGAAAATAATTACCTTCTGATAGTATGTGTGCAGCCATCTGAGAACTTAAAAAAACAAACTGCAGACTATAGCCTAACAACTAAAATTCACAAAGCACTCCTTCAGCTGGCGCCAACCCCAACATTGAACTCATGCTCACCTGCTAAGAGCGCGCCATGTTAAGCGACCAAGAGGGATAACTCTTATGTATCTTCTCATTATTCAGACTGATTAACAATGCGCGAAGTTCTAATCCAGTTTTTTTGTTTGTTTGTTTACTTGTTTTGTTTGTTTCTAAAGTGACCTGTGTTTACCTTGATGTTGCTGCAGGATGTGAGGGCAGTGGGGGGGGGGGGGGGGGGGGGGGGGGGTTGGGGGGTGCACCCTCCCTCACAAGATTGTAAAGGTGGACAAAAGGGAGTACGGACACAATAGCAAGATGGGAAGAGTGGGGGGGGGGGGGGGGGGGGGGAGGCAAGGAGAAAGGCGTGGAATAGCTGGGATGTTTAATAAACCACAACAACAAATAAACGCATGTAGAACATCTTGCGCACACGTTAAGATTCGTTCCCCTATTTGGAAGAGTAGGCCATTGTGTGCCCCTGGGAACGGATGACAAAATTGACAAAACTGCACACACACACACGGTGAATGGATGCAAAAAAAGCGCATGGGCGATTATTCCATTATCCTCGAAATTATCTATCTATCTATCCCTTAGTCTGGCGACCCTGGGGGCACCCTGAAGATTTGACAACCAGCTCCCACCATTCCTCTCTCTGTTCTGCCTTTCTCAGGGTTTTTGTTTTCTAGGCCTGTCCATTTGCTGATGTTGTCCTCCCATCTCTTCCTTGGTCTGCCTCTTTTTCTTCCTCCTTGGACAGTGCCTTGCAGTATTGTTTTTTGCAAGTCCTTTTGATCTTGTGACATGCCCGTACCATTTAAGTTTACGCTGCTTTATGATTGATAGAAAACTTTTGTAGGGACCAATGGTTTGCTGGATTCTGTTATGCACGTCTTCATCGCTCATGTGGTCTCTGTAGGAGATACCAAGCAGTCTCCGGAAGCATCTCATCTCTACTGCCTGTACTCTTCTCTCCAAATCTGCAGTCAGGGTCCATGATTCACAGGCATACAGGAATGTGGATATGACAAGGGAGCGCATTGGTCTGATCTTGGACTCTAGTGAGATATTTTTATCTTTCCAGATAGTGTTCAGATTTGACAGTGCTGTTATTGTCTGTGCAATCCTGCATACTACCTCTGGCTTGGACCCCTTGTCTTGACACAACGGCTCCCAAGCTTTGAACTGCTTCCAGCTTCTGGTCATTGACCCTGGTATCAGTGCTGATGCCCTTGGGGTTATTGGTCATCAGTTTGGTCTTCTCTGCACTGATTTCCATGCCATATGTTTTAGAGGCCTTGTTCAGGAGTTCTGTTAAGCTGGCAAGATCCTGTTCTGATCCTGCTAGTCCATCAATGTCATCTGTGAAGCGAAGGTTTGTGATCGTTCTGCCACCAGTTCTGACTGATCCTTTATGGTGTTCCAGTGCATCAGCCATGATTCTCTCAAGGAAGATGTTGAAAAGAGTGGGTGAGAGTAGACAGCCCTGCCTTACTCCAACTGTTGTTCAAAACCACTCTCCAATATCGCTGTTGTAGTACACTGCACTGGTGGCCTTGTTGTACAACTCTTTGATGACTCTGATCAGGTTTACATTGATGCTGTACAAATCCATGGTTGCCACAAAGCTGCATGCCACATCCTGTCAAATGCCTTCTTAACATCAATAAAAACGTGTTAGAGGTCTTGTTGGTGTTGGAGGTACCACTCACAGAGTATTCTGAGGTTGAATATCTGTTCAGTTGTGCTACGCCCTGCTCTGAAACCTGCTTGTTCCTCAGCAATGATGGTCTCTGCTTGTGGCTTCAGTCTGTTCAGTATAATCTTCAACATGACCTTGCTAGGGTGGCATATGAGGCTGATTGTGCAGTAATTCTGGCATTGCTGAAGATTTCCTTTCTTGGGGAGGGTGATGATGAGTGACCGTGACTGAAAAACCAACTGGCCAAACCAAACAAACACAAAATAACCCCAACAACAACAACAACAAAAACCCAAGAAACATCACATTAATTCTGTGTTCAAATCTTCTGAAGTTGCTGTGACGTCCCTGGTTATAACAGCTTTTTGTTCTGTACTTCTTTTTTTCCCCTTCTCTCCTCCAGGGGGTGATAGGAAGGGGGTGGGGTGGGGTAGAGCTGACCACCAATAAAAAAAAATAATAATAATAATATAATAAAATGTAGAATATATCTCTTGTCATATAAAAAAAAATAATAATAATAATACAGTTGAAAACATGGGAAACCCTGCCCCAAAAGGATAATGCTGATGACGTCATACCTCACAGAATTTCAGGATTAAATATATGCCTCCAAAAAAAAAAGACATCTCTCTCTCTCTCTCTCTCTCTCTCTCTCTCTCTCTCTCTCTCTCTCTCTCTCTCTTCTCTCTCTCTCTCTCTCTCTCTCCTGTCGAATGTCATGATGATAATCAGAGGTTGGATGAGGCCTTGTACCTACAACTTTGTTGTCTTGCTGCCGTCAGACATGTTGGACAAGGCTGTCGTCAGACCTGCCATTGTGCCGATGTCTGAACTGGATTGCAGGAGTGGTTTGCTAGCAATTCCTCAACAACAAACCTGAGGGCCCTGACATTCTGGGAGTAATAAGACTGCTTTCCTCAAAGCAGCTTCATTCCTTTAACTGTTTAATTATCTATTTATTCTTTCATATCGAGAATAATGGAATAAGCACTCGTGTGCTTTTTTTTTACACCTAGTCCCCGTGTGTGTGCAGTTTTGCAAATATCATCTGTTCCCACCAGCACACAATGGCCTACTCTTACGAGAAGCCGAACAGGATTTAACGTGTGCACAAGATGTTCTGCGTGCGTTCGCACACGGGGCCTCGGTTTATAGTCTCATCCGAAGGACTTTTGGGGGCAGTGGAGTCAGCACTGTTGTGAACTCCAGGGGGAAAATCCCCTCGAACGGGAATCGAACCCGGGTGGTCAAATTTCGAACCACTGTTCTGACCACTAGGGTATCCCGTCCCACTTGGGAAGTCCATCATTGAAATAAACTGGATAAACAATGACCCCAAATCCACTATTGAAATCATACATGTCATTTCCCAATGAACATTTTTCGCAACTGACGGAAAAATCATACACACACACACACACACACACACACACACACACACACACACACACACACACACACACACACACACACACACACACAAGAGAGAGAGAGAGAGAGAGAGAGAGAGAGAGAGAGAGAGAGAGAGAGAGAGGAGAGAGAGAGAGAGAGAGACAGAGACAGAGACAGAGACAGAGACAGAGAGACAGACAGACAGACAGACAGACAGACAGACAGACAGACAGACAGACAGAGACAGAGAGAGACAGAGACAGAGAGCACGCACCCACCCACCCACCCACCCACCCACACACACACACACACACACACACACACATTATATTATGTACAAAGAGAAATTGCTCTCTCTCTCTCTCTCTCTCTCTCTCTCTCTCTCTCTCTCTCTCTCTCTCTCTCTCTCTCTCTCTCTCTCTCTCTCACACACACACACACACACACACACGCACGCACGCACGCACGCACGCACGCGCGCCGCGCGCGCACACACACACACACACACACACACACACACACACACACACACACACACACACACACACATTTACTTAGGCCTTATTTACTTACTTCGTCCTCTTGTAACTCTAGCACATCGTGGGGCGAAAGAGCTTTCTGTCTGCAGCAAGTTTGAAGGCCTGGGTGGGTGGGATGTTGTCGGTCTTCAGAGTTTCTTTCACACCCTCGATACAGGTCTTCCTCGGTCTTCCTCTTGCCTTGCACCCGAACATCCTTGTGTTGTATGTGAGTTTAAGGCTACTGGCAAGCTGATGAGGTGCCATACGTGTCCTAGAATTATCAGTTAACACCAAACTTTCTGGGTGGAAGAAAAAAATTGTTCTTTCGATGAAGAGCTTTCTAAGGCACACTCTCTCACACAGTCAATCCGCCATAAATGTTTGACGAAATGGTGTGCATTTTTAATAACCTAGGACTGTACTTCATAAAAGAAATACGATGAACAATGCCAATTGTTGTACATTTTAGTCCACGTTAAGCGCGCGTACAAACCAAATGCTGGCCCGCTGTGAGCTAGGCTAGCCTATTCCATTTCACAAGGGTGAAAATAAGGCCGCAGTGCGCCTGGCATGCAGCTGGCACACTGTTTATAGAAGCGCAAAGCGCTTGTGGGACGGTCTTCTCAGAAGCTGGTCAGCTAAACTAAGAACGCCGCAGCGATGCCAGAAAAGTGTGTAGGGTAGGCTAGGGATAAATAATGCTTTATATCAAGAGCTGCCCAACATTCCTAACTTGGCCTCCGATGGATTTCAAACAAAGACATAAAAAAAAGTTATAAAATCCGTTGAAAAAACTTAGTACTTTTGTTTTTTTTTTACATTCGGTCCTCGTGAGTATGCAGTTTTGTAAATCTTGTCATCTGTTCCCACCCGCACACAATGGCCTACTCTTAGGAACAGGATTTAACGTGTGCGCAAGATGTTCTGCGTGTGTTCGCACACAGGGCCTCGGTTTAAAGTCTCATCCAAAGGACTTTTGGGGAGAGTGGAGTCAGCACTGATGTGAACTCCAGGAGAAAAATCTCCTCCACCGGGAATCGAACTTGAGTCGTCAAATTGCGAGCGCTATGTTCTGATCACTAGGCTATCCCGTCCCTCTATGCACTTTTAGTTAACTCAGGAGTCGTACAAGTCCATATTTCCATTCATTCACAAGACCCCACTACCGGGATTTGAACCCACAATAGGGATAAAAGTCAAACGCTCTAGGCTATATCCACTCAGTGGCTGTCAATTTGGGTATGTGTACCTGTAAGTACTCACATTTCCGGTTAAAAGATCTTTTCTTCGTATATCAACAGTATTGTTCGAAATAGAAAGTTAAGCCTTGTGGTTGTTCCCACTGTTTATACTGTTGGTGTCGTTTGGTAAGTTTTGCGTCTGTGCTTATTGAAACCAATTAATGTAGGAAAAACTGTTGATTTTTCGGCGATGATTTGTTAATTCGTCGTAATTTTAGTCTGCGGATCCTAGCGATGTAGCAGCCGCCATTTTCCTTTTCCGAAATTGTTCCGAACAGTTTCTTCTGCTTTCTCTTTGTATTAACCGCAATCGTGCAGTTGATTATTCTGCCATGATTTCGGCTGCCTTTGAAAGGTGTAAAACTGCATGAAAACACTTGATTATTATGAGTATTTTTACTGCTGTCTGTTGGCCAGACTCGAAAGCTGACAAAGATGTATAGAGGAGGAGGGTCGGAAAGTATAAACTAATAAAGAGGGTTGCTGGGCAACCACGAAGTGTGTGCATTCGCTCTGGATATCAGCAACGAGTACTATCACCCAATGTCACCAAGTAACGACAAAGTGTGACAGTGAAACACCGTATTTCAAACAAAACAACACGAAACATCCAAATAAGCAAACAGGTTGAGCATATTTTTTTTTATGTTTACATTATGGAGGAGAAGGGGAAGGAGGGGTTGCAACTTATGTGCAGGGTTAGTTAAGAGCTGATGTGGGATATATCGTCTTAGTTATCTTAACTTCTTTTTTATATTGAATTAAGCCCCCATAAGCAAATATTTACCTCAAAACAAATCAAGTAGTCTCACTTTATCAGTATTACAAAGCAGCCTCAGCCAGTACTGCTGTAGCAATTGTGTTACTTCAAAATATTGGAACTGACTCTCTTTGACAATACATTTTTTATGTGACTAACCAGCTTTCTTGTTTTTCACATGCTGTTTGAGCTGACCAAATATCGAACTGGAAAATAACAACAACAACAAACAAACAAACAAACAAGATGTACCTTAACAATTTCAAGCACTGTTGTTTTGGTCAGTCACGTTGAATAGTGTGTGTTTACACCAAAGTCCTTTGGATAGACTGTAAAGTGAGGCCCTGTGTATGGACACACTCAGAGTGTCTTGCACACACAATAAAACCTGTTCTGTTTTTTGAAAGAGTACACCATTGACATTGTGTGCCAGTGGGAACATATGGTTTAGAAGAAAATCACCTGCCTAGAAAGCAGACAGTCTATGTTCAATGTGTGTGGTGGTTTGAACCCCGTTTGTGCCCCCAACTTTTCCCCCACCCACTAGACCTTTAGTGGTGGTCTGGGTGCTAGTCTTTCAGATGAGACAATAAACCAAAGTCCTGTGTGCAACAAATCACACAAACAAAAGATTTGTCCCTGGCATAATTCTGTAGAAAAAAGCCACTGTATTAGGGATGCAAATGCACATGCAGACAAAACATAGAAAAATAATGGGTGTTGTTTCGATGCACTGTCTCCAGGGAGAACAGCCCAAATTTCATGCAGAGAAATCTGCTGTAAATTTAAGTGGTGCTTAATAGTACAATACAGTATGATACAAAACAATATATTTACAAAACCACATACACATGGGGACTGGATGTAAAAAAAAAATTTTGACAAAATATATAAAAAGCACACGAGTGCTAATTCCAACAACCTCAAAATAGGCGATTGTTGTTTTGTTTTGTTAAAAAAAAAAAAAATTATTGTTTGATCAAAGATGCATTTCCAATGTGTAGAGTATTTCTTCTCTGCTTGCAGCTGACAACAACCACAGAATATAAAGCCTACCTAAAAAAAACAAACCCAAACTACTGAAAAAAACAACAAACGAAAAATGGAAGAAAACAACAGCCTATGCATGGGGGTAGACTTTGGCCAGACACACTCACACTCACAGCCAGTCCCAGAGCTCGTTTCCTTGTGCCAGGAGATGAGTGACCCTTCAACTCTGACAGTGGCGACCCCTGTGGACAGCAAGGACAAGTTTGTCTCCTCCTTCATCCGGTCCCCGGCTTACGCGCACTGGAAGGACGTGGGGAATCGCCATGGACTGTCTGAGGATGAGGAGATTGCCTTGTTCCTTCTGAAGTAGTGAGTAAACAGTGTTGATAATTGTATTGAAATGGTTGAACTATATCAGTATATGTCATGTTTATGTTGTTCCTTCTGAAGTAGTAAGTAGACAGTGTTAAACTTCTACCATTAAAGTTAGATTGAAATGGTTGAAATATTTCGTGGAGATTGCCGTGTTACTTCTGAAGTAGTGAGTGAATGGTGTTTTAAAGACTGTTTGTGTTGAAATTGTTTTAAAATGGTTGAACTATGTCATCCGTGCGTTGTTGGTTTGTTTTTTTTCTGAAGTAGTTATGTGAATGGTGTCAGATTGAAACGGTTGAACTATATGTCATCTGTACGTTGTTTCTTCTGAAGTAGTGAGTAAACAGTGTAACCATTCAAATTAAATTGAAATGGTTGAACTATAGAGTCATCTGTAAAATTTTTGGATTTGTTCTAGATTTTTAAGGGTTTTCATCTCAGATTATAAATGGAATACCTGCAACAGTAATTTACTGGGTTTGTGTCACTTATTCTCTCTCTCTCTATGTGTGTGTTTGTGTGTGGTTTGTGTGT
>CM060349.1:15583642-15601142 GCA_030674155.1 Stramonita haemastoma
CTGCATTTCCCTGTTAGTTTTCCTGTATTTCCCTGTTGGTTTTCCTGTATTTCCCTGTTGGTTTTCCTGTATTTCCCTGTAAGTTTTCCTGTATTTCCCGGTTGGTTTTCCCTGTTTTCCTGTCTTTCTCTGTTTGTTTTCCCTGTATTTCCCTGTTAGTTTCCCTGTATTTCCCTTTTAGTTTTCCTGTATTTCCCTTCTAGTTTTCCTGTATTTCCCTGTTAGTTTTACCACATTTCCCAGTTGGCTTTCCTGTATTTCCTGTTAATGTTCCAGTATTTCCCTGATAGTTTTCCTGTATTTCCCTGTTAGTTTTACCACATTTCCCAGTTGGCTTTCCTGTATTTCCCTGTTAGTGTTCCAGTATTTCCCTGATACTTTTCCTGTATTTCCCTGTTAGTTTTCATATATTTCCCTGTTTACCCTACTGTATCATAAAACAGTCATTACACATTGAAGGGAGAAAATCATAGAAGTTATTTTTAATTCTTCCGTTCTTTTACTTAACCTTACTGTATTACATGAGCACTCAGCAGCATGATTGAAGGCAAAAAACTCACAGGAACAATTAAGCTGTCATGTCCCTACATGACTTACCTCTCTTGGATAAGTTCTTACTCAAAAATACCTAAATTGCTGTCACTGAAAGATTTTATTGAACTAGATTTTTTTTTAATTGAGTCTTGGGTAAAGTATTTTTTAAATGAATAAGAAGTTGTTAGTGGTTACCACACTTGTTTTCCTCTACTACTATTTATTTATTAATATAATATGTGAATTATGCAAAAAAAATTTTAAAGCATCAATTCAATGGTATCTAAAAACATCAGACACTTAGCTGTAAAACTGTCAATGTTTCTACAAACTGTTTTGTCATTTCTAACACTCTTCCCACTCCTCAACCTCCCACAGAAACCTCAGAGGACAACGCCCACCACCCCCGGCACACGTGGCAAGGTGGGAAGACCACGTCTCCGCAGTAACTTGACGGCCGCCACCAAAAAACAACCCAAACCACCAGTCAAGAAGAAACGGGAGAAGAAATCTTTAACCTGCGACGTCTGCCAGCGGACCTTCACCAAGACCAGCAGCCTGTACCGGCACCGCGTGGTGCACACGGGGCAGAAGCCCTACGCCTGCGACCTCTGCAAGAAGACCTTCACCTTGGCCAGCAGCCTGCAGCGCCACCAAGTGGTGCACACGGGGCAGAAGCCCTACATGTGCGAGATCTGCAGCAAGACCTTCACCCAGGCCGGGAGCCTCAAGACGCACAAGATGATCCACTCCGGGGTCAAGGCCTTCGCCTGCGACCTCTGCGACCGGGCCTTCACCCACGCCAACAACCTCAAGACGCACAGGCTGACCCACACGGGGGTCAAGGCCTTCGCCTGCGACCTCTGCAGCATGACCTTTTCCCGCGCCAGCAACCTCAAGAAGCATAAGTTGATTCATCTAGGATACAAGCCATTCATGTGCGACGTGTGTAGCAAGACGTTCTCGCGCGCGGACGATCTGAAAGCGCACAAAATGAACCACACAGGCATGAAGCCGTACATGTGCGAGATCTGCAGCAAGACGTTCGCACTGTCCGGCGTGTTGAAACGACACAGGATGATCCACACGGGGGTCAAACCTCACGTCTGCGACGTGTGCGACAAAGCCTTCCTGGAGGAGGGGAACCTGAAAATGCACAAAATGATCCACACGGGCCAGAAACCGTTCATCTGCGACGTGTGCAGCAAGACTTTCACGCACGCAGGCGACCTCAAACGGCACAAGATGATCCACACCGGGGAAAAGCCGTTCTCGTGCGACGTGTGCGGCAAGACTTTTCGCCTGGGTGGGAGTTTGAAGCGGCACAAGAACATCCATGCAGGGCAGGGATCGTTTATGTGCGAGGTGTGTTGCAAGACGTCGGGGGGGGCAGGTGGGGAGCATGCGGATGCATCGCATCATGCACGGCGGCCAGAAGTCGTTCATGTGTGACGGGTGCAGTAAAACGTTCACGGAGGTGGGTACCGTGTTTTTTGGATTGTGAAGCCTGTTTTTGGGGGTGTGGGTTTTTTTTTGGGGGGGTGGGGTGGTTGTTGTTTTTTACTGGTGTTTTTTTTTTTTGGATTGTGAGGCTGTTTTTGGTGGGGGGGTTTTTGGGGGGGTTGTTGTTGTTTTTACTGGTGGTTTTTTTTGGACTGAGAGGCATTTAGGTTCTTTTTTTGGGGGTGGTGGTTGTTGTTTTAACAGGTGGGTTTTTTTTTTGGGACTGTGAGGCATTTTTGTTCTTTTTTTTTTGGTTATTTTGTTGTTGTTGTTTTACAGGTAATTTTCCTTGGACTGTGTGAGGCATTTTGGTTCTCTTTTGGGGGGGTTTGTTGTTGTTGTTGGTTTCTTTTTACATGTGGTTCATTTTTTGCGTTGTGAATGTGTTTCACCTTCTTTTTTTTTTCTGTTGACTCTCTCCACACTTTTGTTGAAGCAGAATGTTGAAGGTCTGAAACCTGTTAAAAAAAAAAGTAATTATCAATTTGCCTGTTGCAGAAGATTCTGTACTGTTCGGTTCGAAAAATGAAATCTCACCATGTCACACTGATGTCAGTATCAGGGTACTTTGTTCTTCATCAAGAAGATTACTGTCAGTATTCTGAAAAAAACAAAAAAAACACAAATATGTCATCAGTAGTGGAGTAACTAATGTAAAGAGAAATGAGGAAAAACTTTAAATAAAAAACTTCAGCCGACACATTCCATCTTCTGGGCAGCAGATTATAAGGTTTCTAAGAAAAACTGAATTTAAGATCTGCTTTCAGAGACAAGGCACAGGAGAAAGGGATGGGTGGGCACAAAATGAGCAAGTGAGAGAGGGGATAGAGAAGTAAGGGAAAACGCAGAAACAAAGGGAGTGATAGAAAAGGAGGAATTTTCTAGCACTGAATTTTTAGAAAGTGAAGATGTTATTTTTACTGCAAGAGCTCCTCTCTGTTGCATCCCGGGAGGAGGGGGGGGGGGGATGTAGACAATTTTCCCAGGCTCTTCAGATGGTCAACACAAGCCTTTGAGAAGGGTGACCTTGAACTTAAAAGACGAGTTACTAGGATAGGAGATCTGGCCTGACCTGACCTGACCTGAACTGACCTTACCCTAGGGTTCAAACAGGGACTTGGAGGACCTGCAGCCTTCTACTGCCTGCAGTGCAAAAACTGCACTGTCTGATGAATGCAAAGAAGAGAGATTTGAAACAGAAAACTATACAATTCTAGATTTGACTTATCACCAAAAATAAAAGATTAACTCACTTTGGATGGCAAGTTCTCTCCCTTACTTTTCCCCACAGACGGTCCATTTGTAATGATTAGTATAAAAATTTTTTTTTTTTAATTTTAATCGTAAAAAATACAAAACACATGGTAAGAAAATGAAATTTTCTGAACTAATAAATTACATGCTTGGCTAGTACATGTGAAAAGATTGAAGCTATCACTTTAGTATTTGAGCTTTTGCTAGCATGAAGAATGTACTCCAAATTTTGTACTGGGTGTCACTACCCGTGTCAGCTATTCTTTGCAACCATGATCAAAGAGTTCAGAACTCACGGAATCACCCGACAACACTCTGCATTCAACCTTGGACAGGCTCACAAAGCTATGTTAAGCTGCACTTAGTCATAGTATCAATGCAGCCACTGCGTGAAAAATCTGCAAACGGCAAATCCGCTATAGCGGATGGCCGTCCAAAACCCTTGCTTTACACTGATCCACTATAGTTGATGGCGGTCCTCAGAGAGTTAACATCTCATGTATACAGTATATGTGTGGTTTAGACTGTTGGCTTCACAATGTGGTGTAGCTCTAACTGAGGAACACACACAAAAAATTCTTTGGCAAGAGCTGTGGGGCATATAGGCCAGGATTTCTCTTGGTAGAACATACTGCACAAAGAAATGTTTATGGATCATTGTACGTACATGTATGTATGTATACTTTGTTAAAAGAACATTTTTAAAAAGCGGGTATTTCAGTGTGCTGTAAATTGGAGTGGAAAGACAGATCTTTTGCCACTCTATTTTTTTCTGTTTCTGTATACTTGGCTTGTTGTTCAGACTTTAGTTGTGAATATATGTTGAAAATTGTTTTTGAGTCATGTATTGCATATTATGTTTTTATGCTGTTCTTCATTCATTATTATGCTGTATTCTGTATCGTTCAGCCTTTCCTGCCAGGAATCTGTGTGTGTGTGTGTGTGTGTGTGTGTGTGTGTGTGTGTGTGAGAGAGAGAGAGAGAGAGAGAGAGAGAGAGAGAGAGAGAGAGAGAGAGAGAGTCATCCATATGATAAGTATACTGCAATGCAGGTCATTTTTAATGGATATACTGTGATCTAGAATAAAGTAGATTTTATATTTTATCTTTTGAGATAGTTACTGTTGATTACCCAGTATATTTTAAACATTTATGGTGAAAAAAAAAGAGTATTACAGATTGTTCTTTTTGAAATGTTAAAAACAAAGTTATCTAATGTTCAGAAAAAATAAATGTTAAAAAGAAAGTTATCTAATGTTTAGAAAAAAGATTGTCCTTTTGAAAGATTACAAATACTGGGGAATTTTTGGACTGTTGCAAATGTTGATACCTGTCATGATATACCTGTGTGCATGTCGTTGAATCTTTATAATCTATCTTGAATACATGCTGTTTTTGGTCAATTGAAGGCAATAACAATGCTATGCATCATTTTATTTAAGTTTAGTAAAAGATGTTTTGTAATATTAGTTATTCGGGTTTTATGGGAAAGCAGCATACTTATTCATGTTAGGCAACAGGTGTAGACTTTGTGCAAGACTGTGTAAACTGACTGTAGCGGGTAAACTACTTTTTGAAGACTGAAATATCAGAATGTTTACACATGCTTGGTCAGGAATAATCCAATTCAAAGACAATGGACTGTGAAATATAATTGCATTTCCTTTACTTACTATATGTTTAAAATTTTAAAAAAATTTAAAAACCAATGGGAGACAGCATTTTGAGATGTGTTATGTCATGTTGTTTATGAATAAAATGATACACATGTTAATAGTGTTGAGGACTTTTGTTTGAACGAAGGTGCCACAGTGTGTTGGTGAAATCAGTAGAGTACGTGTGTGCAAGCATTATGAAAAATACATACTGAATGGAAAGATGATTATGATACCTATTAACTTTGGGTTCAAATAGCCTGAATTTTTGTCCAGCACAGCCTTACAATCATTTTCATTTTGGGATTCTAGCTGGCTTGAAAAAGCTTGTGATGGGAGTTGATTTCTGGTGAGAATGATGGAGAGAATCTGCTGCGAAGTATTTTCCTGCTACCAGAAGAATGGTCAGTCTCAACCTAAACATAATGGTCAGTCTCAACCTAAACAGTCTTTGGGTCAAGACTATGATAAACCACGGCCCTGTGTGCAAACATACGCAGAGCATCTTGCACACACTTTAAAAACCTATTCAACCTTTTGGAAAAATGGCCATTTCATGCCAGTAAGAACGGATGACAAAATTTCAAATGCATGCATACAGGTGTTGTGTTTAGACAATGCCCCATTAGGTGGGTAGAACCAGTCACACACACAAAATCTCACCATAGGTGAACTTCAGAGCTCTAGCTGAGGACTGGTGAAGAGAAAACGAAAAAATGCAAAAATAACGCCAAACCTCCCAGTATAATAGACTAATGGTTTACCGATTCAAGCCGACAAAAAAAGACTTGTGGGACAAAACTGACAACTGGTGATCATGACTGACACAACTCTGCCAACAGTGTTTTTTCTGTTTACAGTGTGAACATAAAATGTGAATAAAACCACAAAAAAGTCCTATCAATTCAAACACCATTTATTGCAGCAATACCAAGTCACAGTCACACCAAAATACAACAACGAAAAAAATACAACAAAACTGACTGTTTACACTGATCCCGATCCTCAACACACCCGTGTGTTTTTTTAAAAATTTAAATATCAATCAAGTTTAACCCTCCTACACTGACTCTGCCTACATCTGGTTGCTGAAAAAAACCTCACTGAAGTCACACAAACAGGAACGCCATTACAAGTGTGGACATATTTCCATCACACAGTTATTCAAACATGTATATATATACACACCAGGAATGAGAATTTCTGCCATGTATAATTGCTTGTTGACCAACATCCACTATGAAGGAAGATGAAAATTTTATCTAAGGAATCATGCTTTCCATCCAAAAAAAATGTCTACAATGTGATATTGTGGTGTTTTTACGATACAAGTTAGAGCAGGGTTACGTTCTTGAGCAGAAGAGAAGTACAGGTTTCAGACAATCAGATTTAGCAAGCACTCGGCAAAGCGTTTAGCAAAATGTTCTGCCTCTGAACTCATGTAGAACGAAGTTTTTTTCAGTTCAGATCTTTAGTACCATTCTAACTTTAAACATTTTTTTTTTTATAAAAGACAGCTAAAGGCAGTATTCTCATGAGTATCTCACAATCATGCACTCACAAAAAAAAGAACTGCACAACAATCCACCGAACACACATGGATGTACACATACTGCACCAACACATCACATCACATCACTCCCAGGTCAAAGAAGAGCTATAAATAAATAAATAAATAAACATCCTGCCCACTACTGTATCAAGCCTCAATCCCCTAACTTAAAAAAAGAATAAATAACTTCCTTCCTCATGACCTTTCTAGACAGCTGGCAAAAACTTTTAAAAAATGGCACACCGAGTCTATGGACGAGTCCATACACAAAAGGTCAGAGTTCACCACCAACAAAACAGAAGCTGTGAAGATGAACAGACAGATTACACAAAACCAAATAAACACAACTAACGTAAACACTTAACACAAAGTAAACAGTCACATGTTCACAAACTTTGCCCACAAGTGAACCTCAAGTTCTTGCTGAGAAACCAAGAAGATGAACAAAACAACAACTGCTCCCTTTCTAAAGCAAACAGAAGATGAAGACCCGTGAGAGGATAGTACACCCATTCATTCACAACCAGTTTCTCATCAGAAAATCATACAACCAACAACCAAACAAGAAAATCATTCACAAAACATCTCAATCAATCAACATCACTGTCAAGTCACACACAAAACAACCTTGAGCAGAAAAGAACACGAGAGAAAAAAACAACAACAACATTAACAGAAAAAAACAACAAACAAACAACAGAAGAAAAAAAAAAAAAAGAGATGCAGCGATGCATAGACAAGGGTACAGTGAAGCGTGTCTCTATCCACCCTGTCCAGTTCTCCAACACACACCTGTCTGTCGCCTTGAGGTGTGCATCTTCATTGTGACAGGTGACACAGAGACACACGCACGCATGCGCACGCACGCGCACGCACGCTCCAGTGCTCCCTTAACACGCAAAGCTGAACGAACTTCTCAGTGCCTGCCTGCCTGCCTTTTCTCTCAGCTGGTGACGATGATAATAATACACTTATAGGTTGGTGCCTGAGAAAATATGATTCTGTTAGTTATTTTCTTCTTCTTGGTTATGTGTTTGTTTTATATATCAAATATATTTCAAAATGTTACTCCTTGAATCAGTTTTCATTCAATTAAGACTAGATACAATCTTAATGTACCACTCAGTAACTTCTTAACGGAATATAGATTTCACTAGGGTCTATGATACCGACTAATATTGTATCCTTTTCTTCCGCTAGGCCTAAATTTTGCCTTTTTTGTTGTTGCAGTTTTTTTTATCACAATTTTTAAGTCCTGAATTTAAAGTTTTGAGCCAACAAGATTACTGCGTTCTGTTCCAATAGCAAATAATCTCCATTCGGAAGGGAGGGAGAGGGGGTGTTTTTGTAAACATTTTTTGTTCACCAATTACAATACATGGATTATCAGCACTTATCAGCCTGAACTACATGAAACCATTAACAGTCTCCTGTCTAAAACATTTAAAAAATGCTCCCTTAAGATATTGCTATATATGGCTTCAAAGCCACAAGATAAGTCAACCCTACAAGGTGATACGATTCACTGAATAGATAATGAAGGCACAAGCAGCCAATGAAAAATCAGGCAGTCGGAGACAGGCAGTCACAGAGAAGCCGTGACATCTCATTGGGGGGGGGGGTCGTCCAGGCCACAAGGGGAGACCACCCCTACAGAATGTTGCAGCCTGGACTTTCGGCATCGGTGATTTCCGTTACTGGCTGCCCTTTCTTTGCCTGCTGCACACACTCCAACACCTGAAACACACACAGAGAAGATGTAACAGTCAAATTCTTTGTTGAGTTTAAATTTTGCTCCTGTTGAGTATTATTGTTATCACTTTTTTTTATTTTATTTAAAGCGTACAAAAATACCACCACTAATGCTATCTTATGACGTTTTCTCTTTCCACCTCTTCCACTCACTTCAATAACTTCCATTACACCTTCCACTTTTCTCGTCTAATATCACTTAGAGTGAACAGACGTTAAATTGAAGACAACAACAACAACATAACAGTCAAAGCAGAAAGCTGCAGTTTCACTTCAGTGACTACCAGCCAGTTTCTCCAAGAAGGAGTGACCAACTGACATTATATATTTATTCTTATTTTATGCCACTTTATGTCACAGCAGATTTCTCTGCGTGAAATTCGGGCTGCTCTCCTCGGGGAGAGCAGCATCACCACAAGTGCAGCGCCTACCCATTATTTATTTTTATTTTTTATATATATATACAGCCCCGAGCATCCCTGGGGACTCCAACTACCGATTTTTCCTCAGGGATGGTGTCAAAACACGACACTTGTGTGTATGCTGGTTTCATCATGCTGTTTTCATCACCCGTACATACCGGCACACAATGGCCTACTCATCCAAAAGGCAGAACGGGTTGTAACGCAAGTTCTGCGTGCGAGCACACATAGGACATCCATTCATGGTCTCATCCAAAGGACTTTTGGGGAGTGGAGTCGGCACTGATGTCAACTCCAAGGGGAAAAAAATTCCCTTGAGCGCGCATCTCTATGGTGGTTCAAACCTGGGATTGATTATGTACCATCAGATTGCAAGTACAACACTCTAACCACCAGGCCCACCCATCTCCACACTTGTATTTATAATTAAACAAGTTTTACCTAGGATTCCACAGTCCATAGTTTTCTGTATTTGACCAGCATAATGGTAAAAACTGCCTCCAAAAATCAAACAAAGCAAAAAATTACAGGACACATTTCCACAAATTACCAAGCGCTTCACTTCTTCAACCATCTAGTAGTTAGTCAGTCAGAAGACCCCCCACTCCCCCATCCCCTGGATGAAAGAAACACCCATGCCGCCCCCCCCCCCCCTCCTCCTCCCACACAAGGAATATCTCCCCTCTCCCATCCACTACCCCTCTCTCATCCTATCTCCCTCCACCCCCCCTGTCCCAAAAAGGTATCAGTCATAACGTTACCTTGTAAAAACCGCATAAAGCAGCTACCTACCTTTTCATGGCTGGGAAACCCATGCAGCTTCAGTTTGGAAAACACCAGTTTGCCATTCACCGTCACCTCAAAGGACGCTGTCCAACACAATCATCACACTTCTTTAACTTTCTAGTCAAGTCAAGTCAAGTCAAGTCAAAACACTTTAATCATCCCTGAAGGGCAATTACAATACTGACAGGCATATTGATACAAATCATAATCAAACACACGAAGTAGCTACATTTCATATTTGTTCAAACATTATATAACTTCAATAAAAATGTCACAAACACTCACACTCTACGCACACGCGCTCACACACACACGCAAACACACGCATACACACACACCAATGTTTAGATACAATGTTCTTAAAAACCATTGACTAGAAAAGACATATGATCACCATTATTTACACATTATACACACGCATTCGCACCCGCACATATACATGTATGCACACACACACACACACACACACACACTCCCCCCCTCCCCATACAATCCATACCCACCCGCCCCCACACTCACACATGCACACACGCTCCCCCCCCCTACCCATACACACCATCCACACCCACCGTCCCCCTCCCCCCCATACTGGTTTCTAGAGGGTTCTTTTTTTTTATATATAGTTTTTAGTTTTTTGTGTTGATTTTTTATTGGGGGTGGGGGGGGGATTTAGTTCTTCAGCTACAGCTCCATGGTTCACATGCTTCTCTTAACCTGATAGTCATGGGATAGATTGTTGGATGGATGCGATAGTGTTTTACTCCCTTCTAAACCGCTGGACTCAAATGGATCGTGTTTATTTTCTGTCATAAGGAGGAGGGTGGCAGGAATGTTATGACGTTTGTCTGCCAGCATGGAAGCCGTGTGAGGTTCTGGGTTTGATTCCTTACCATGCTGTTTTTTTCCCAGTTTGATGAAAGAAATCAAACAGAATTATGTCAAAGTCCTTCAGATGGGACTGTAAATCAAGGCTCTGTGTACAAACGCACACAGAACATCTTGTGCACAGGTTAAAAACACATTCTGCCTTTTGGAAGAGTAGGCTATTGTACGCCAGTAGGAATGGATGACCAAAAAATCCCCCCCCCCCCCCAAACCCATTGGTGGCCATATAACATATTGGATTGTTTCCATGGCAACAGTGCAGAAAACTAATTCTTCGATTTTTACGCTTTACAAGTGATGCCCTTTGAATATAATATATGGCATAACTTTAAACATGGGCTTGTAAACAAAATGTCATCAGTTTCTACCCCCCATGTCCCACCTTCAATCCTTAGCAGTGGAAAAGAGGGGCTGGCTGTACTCACATGAACGGCCCACCTCGCCTTGAACCTCGGTATCAGGGGCATGCTCCAACAGGAAGCCAGCCAACTCTCTGAACCGAGGCTCATAACCTCATCCGCCACTGCAACACAGGCCACAAACATGTCACTGTCAGCGTCAGGAAGACTCAGTACTTACTTTAGTTAAAGTTAAAGTCTGTCCCAAGCCTAAGCTTAGACTCATCAGGCCGGTGCTTATCCCGGTCTCTGTGGCGTTAAGCGACTGAGAGACATAGACTCCCCCCCTGGATAGGACGCCAGTCTATCGCAGGATTAACCCCCAACACAAGATTGGTACCCCTTTTACACCTGGGTGGGGTGAGAAAATAGCCATAAAGTGCCTTTTCCAAGGGCACAACGCCATAGCCGAAAGCTGGGATTGAACCCACGGCTTCTCATTTCAGTCTCTTTAGTTCCCCAGTCAAAGTTCATGACCCGCAGCTGGCAGGGTGTTGATATAAATAAACGGGGAAAAAGGAAAGGCTGCACTAGGGGCTTGCGCTATAGCCGTGTTGAGCTGTAGATTACCATGGTTTCTTTCACACATCGTTTTGTACAGTGAATCGTCCAAAAAGAGACAAACAAAGCATTCTTTATAATCAGCTTGAAACAAGCTTTCTTTTGACACCAAACTCCATATACTTTCTTTCACACTGGTTGACGTGAGAGCAGTCAAAACATAGATGAAGATGAACAGAGAGCGACAGGCAGACACACAATCACAAAAAATCAGTCATTTTTAACTCTCTCTCTAAAAAAACACATATTTATAATATACAAACAAAAAATGTAGAGAAGAAATTGAACATGTCTGCATGCAGACTAACTAGGGTTTTTTTTGGATAGTTTTGTTTCTGTGGGCACAGCGAAGCCATAGCTGAACACACCGTAGTAGGCTACCACCTGCAGCGGTGCGTGAAGCACCGCGATACAGAGCGTGGGGTGAGAGTCTGGCAGTCATTAGTGTCGGCTAGGTATCTCACTTCACTCTAAACACTAGGCCTACTGCATAGTCATGGCGATTCAGCACGTACACAGTCCACTGTTTCATCAGATTTTATATTAGTGGTTTCCTGCTACAGCTGAAGGTTTATTTACTAACTAAATCCAGTACAGCTTATAACCCCGAGCACACAGTAGAAAACAAATGTCTTCTCAGTGGCATCAGGCAGAAATAGCTCACAAATGACTGGGTTTAAAAAAAAATATTTCATTGATGTTTCTGATACTATACAAAAAAAATCTTCTGATCATGTTGGAAAAATGTTGTGATCAAAAGCGTGACTATTTTAGTGTTGTGAAAAAAGAACAAACCACACAGAAACCTACACTTTGACATCAAAGTAAAAACGAGAAAGACACACACACACACACACACACACACACACACACACACACCACACAAATACACACACACACACACACACACACAAATACACACACATACATACACAGAGGATCTCTCTCTCCCTCTCTCTATTGCTGCAGAAACACACACACACACGCGCGCGCGCACACACACACACACACACACACACACTTTCTCTCTCTCTCTCTCTCTCTATTGCTACAGAAACACACACACACACACACACACACACACACACACACACACACACACACACACACACAGGAACAGTCTCTCTCTCTCTCTCTTTCTCTCTGTATTGCCGCAGAAATATATATGCGCGTGCGCGCGCGCGATACACTCACACACACACACACACACACACACACCACACACACACACTCACTCACTCACACACACATGCCCGCGCACAAACATGCGTGCACATGCATGCACACACACACTGATATGCGTATGCACGCAAGGCACGCAAGCACTCACGCATGCATGCGCGCATGCACACACACCAACACACACACACACACACACACACACACACACACACACACACACACACACACACACACACAAGCAACAAGCTGACACTCGGGCTTTGTTTCTTGAGAGAGACAATGGTTTTAAAATATTTTTAAAAAATAGTTAACAAAAACTGACACCAACAAAGTTACCACAAACAGGTAAAGCAAGTATTGAAGTTTTGTTCACTGAAATATGATCATTGTAAAAAATCATGGGAATCCGGCAGCGTATGGTACAAAATGCCTTTCATACAGAAATTTGCTCAGTGGCTAATAGACAGCAAAGAAGGAAAGTATAGCAGCATCGCCAGATGCTGGACTCTGACCCCTGACCGCGCGGTGCCCTAGATAGCGGTGGGATGGAATTTCGGGTTACGGAGTGCAGTGCCAGCCGCCAACTAAAGAGTCAGATTTTCCCCGTTTTGAGCAGCCGTGAACCCGCAACCTTTAGATTACGAGTCCAACGCCCTAACCACTAGACTACAGCAGCGGCCAGTACTTACTTTACTTCACTTTATCCCTGCTGACTCCACTCTCCTGCTGACTCCAGTGCTGACTCCACTCTCCCCAAAAGTCTTTCGGATGAGACTTTAAACCGAGGCCCCGTGTGCGAACGCACGCAGAACATCTTGCGCACACGTTAAATCCTGTTCTGCTTTTCGTAAGAGTAGGCCATCGTGTGCCGGTGGGGACAGATGACATTCACAAAACTGCATACACACGGGGACTGGATGTAAAAAAGCACAAGAGTGCTTATTCCATTATCCTTGATATAAAAGAATAAATCAAATAAAATAAATCAAATCAAATCAATCAAATCAAATCCCTCCTCTTGTACCATCTAGGGCGTCGAGGGGGAGAGAGCTTTCTGTCTGTGGCAAGTTTAAAGGCCTGGGCAGGCGGGATGTTGTGGGTCTTCGGTGTTTCTTTCACCACACCCTCGATCCAGGTCTTCCTCGGTCTTCCCCTTGCCTTGTACCCAAACATCCAAGGGCTTTGTACCCCTTTGTACCCCTTTGTACCCCAAACATCCAAGGGCCTTGTACCCAAACATCCAAGGGATTGTAGGGCTTTACTCAAATTACTGGCAAGCTGATGAGGTGCCATGCGTGTCATGTGTCCAAACCATCTGATTCTCTGCTGCTGGATGTAGTGAATAACCAAGGCAAAGAGGGAGAGAGTTCCAAAACTCTTTCATTATAAAACTATGATTATAAAAAGTTATATGATAACGAGTCATTTTTTTCTAGTGGTCCCTCCCAAAGACAAAACAAACCAAGCAAATATCAACCCCCCCCATAACCATCAGTTTCCCCCACTTTCGGGACAACACAAAAAGATTAAGATTTGGTAAAAGGGGTCTCCTTTTCTGAGGACCTTCTGTCTTCCCCAGTGGGTCTTTTTTTGCTTCTTGAAAGTTCTTCTAGCTATTTCTACAGCTCATGAATGATGCAACTTCTGAAAGTGAAAGCAGCCACTACAATGTCAGAAATGAGAAAGACTCCAGATAACTTAGATGAACAATTGAATGGAAGGTTGGGTGAGTTTTTGATATATTTGTGTGTGTGTGTGTGTGTGTGTGTGTGTGTGTGTGTGTGTGTGTGTGTGTGTGTGTGTGTGTGTTCTGTTTGTGGCCTTGGAGCTTTGGAGCAGTTTTTTTGTTTTTTTTTGTCTATCCACCATTCTATGTGCGACTGTAGTGCCAGACGGAGAGCTATCAAAATAACCAACAAATCTGCAATGCCAATATAATACCATTTAAAGTGCCCTAGTATTATATTATTAGTGATAACTTCATAATTAATTTGATTGCTTCATAATATTTGGGTTTTTTTTTTTTTTTTTAAGTAACAGCAATCACTACGAAGGTCTACGACAGCGAAACTGGTAGTTCAGCTTAGTACGGTTGAGTCTGTGCTCAGTGTTGCAACAATGAAAAGGGCAAAATTTAGGCCTAGCCTAAAGGAAGAAAACGATGCCAGTCAGTAGGACTATCATAGACCCTAGCAACTGTCTCTTATCTGAGTCTTTTGGGCCAAAGACAAGCCAATAGCAACAAAGCTGATATATTACTCGAACAAATATCTAATTTATGATGTACACAGTTCAGATAAAATCATTTACAATGAGATAAAAAATGATAAAATAAATTTACCAGTACTCCACTTCTACTTTCACTGGCGCCATCTTGTCTTATGACTTACAGTTGCGTCGTCTGCCCTTGCAAAATGGTAACGTCAAGGTCCCATGCCACAACTGCGTAACCGACTAAAGCTTTATTCAGTGTTTGCAACACAGGATACCTAAAGTTCTAAAAATCCCATTATAGGAGTCTAATGAGCTACCACTTATTTTTTAATGACCCGTTGTCGTGAGTGGTACCTTCAAGAAGACCTCTACCACGCATTTGTTGATATTAAGAAGGCATTCGACAGGGTGTGGCATACAGCTTTCTGGGCAACCATGAATTTGTACAGCATCAATGCAAACCTGATCAGAGTGATCAACGAGCTGTACAGCAAGGCCACCAGCGCAGTGTACTACAACAGCAAGATTGGAGAGTGGTTTCGAACAACAGTTACAGTAAGGCAGGGCTGTCTACTCTCACCCACTCTTTTCAATATTTTCCTTGAGAGAATCATGGCTGATGCACTGGCACGCCATAAAGGATCAGTCAGCATTTGTGGCAAAACGATTACAAACCTCTACTTCGCAGTTGACATTGGCGGACTAGCAGAATCAGAGCAAGAGCTTGCCAGTCTAACATTAACAGAACACATGAACAATACCTCTAAAACATATGGCATGGAAATCGGTGCAGAGAAGACCCAACTAATGACCAATAACGCCACGGGCATCAGCACTGATATCAGGGTGGGAAAGACCAGAAGCTGGAAACGATTCAAAGCTTCAAGTACTTTGGAGCCGTTGTATCAGACAAGGGGTCCAAGCCAGATGTAGTATGCAGGACTATGCTGCGACAAAAGAAGAGAACTTAAGAAACAAAAGTTCACATGTCAAGAAGCTTACAAGAAGTACATGGATAGCCACAGAGAAGTGAAGAAAAAGATGAGAGAAGCCAAAGAAGGGTGGATAGAAGAACAATGCAACAACATCGAAGCTGGAATGACTAAGGGAAACAGCAAAACAGCTTACGACACTTTGAAAGCACTAACGAAAACCACACAGCCTAAAGCCTCTGTTATTGAAGACAAAGAAGGAAATCTTTTAACGGAAAACAATGCCATCCTCCAACGCTGGACAGAATACTGTGAGGGATTGTACAACTACCCACTACGCCCAGATACCAACATAGTTTCTGACAAACCCCCTGAACACCAAGATAAAGACCCACCAATACTAAGGTGTGAAGTAGATGCAGCTATTAAACAATTGAAGAAGGGGAAGTCCCCTGGAATTGATAACATCCCAGCTGAACTCATAAAAAATGGAGGGAATGAAACAGCAAGGCGATTCACAGAACTTTGTCAGAAGATCCACGACACCAAAGAATGGCCAAAAGAATGGACACAGTCTCTTGTAATACCCCTGCCAAAGAAAGGAAACCTCAAGAAATGCCAGAACTACAGAACCATCAGTCTCATAAGTCATCCTAGCAAGATCATGCTGCAGGTAGTCCTCAACAGACTGAAAAACCAAGCAGAAAAACTCCTGGCAGAAGAACAAGCGGGCTTTAGACCAAAACGCAGCACAATGGAACAAATTTTCAATCTGAGAATTCTGATAGAGAAGCATCTCCAACACCAAAAAGACTTGTACCACAATTTCATAGACTTCAAAAAGGCCTTTGACAGGGTATGGCATGACGGCCTCTGGCAAGTACTCAGGCACTTCAACATTGACAGCTGCCTAATTGAAGTCATCAAGGCTCTGTACGAGAACGCAAAAAGTGCAGTTTTCATGAACAACCACGTGGGCGAGTTCTTCAAGACCACGGTTGGGGTTCGCCAGGGCTGCCTTCTCTCACCTGTACTCTTCAACCTCTTCCTCGAAAACATCATGACAGAGACACTGCAAAACCACCACACTTCCATCTCCATTGGTGGAAGACCCCTTTGCAACCTCAGATTTGCAGATGACATTGACCTCATGGGCAGCAGCAAACAAGAACTGCAAATCCTCACAGACAATTTAACAGATCGAGCGAACGCATACGGCATGGAGGTCAGTACAGAGAAATCAAAGATCATGGTCAACAGCGCAAGTAATGACATCACGGAAATAAAGATGAATGGAGAAACACTAGAAGAGGTGAGCCAATTCAAATACTTAGGCTCCATCCTAACAAAAGATGGCACATCAAACAATGAAGTGAAAGCTCTCATTGCAACAGCAACATCTGCTCTAGTCAGACTCGAGAAGATCATCAGAAGCAACAACATCAGCTTCGGCACCAAATTCCACCTTTACAAATCCCTCGTGATATCTATCCTCCTATATGGCTGTGAATCATGGACTCTGACAGCACAGTTAGAGAGGAGAATCCAAGCATTCGAGAACAAGTGCCACAGAAGACTTCTCAAAATATCATACAAAGAACACAAGACCAATAACTATGTGAAAGAAGAAATCAAAAAGCATGTGGGCCCCCAAGAGCCTTTGCTGTTTATTCTTAATATTAATTTGTGGAAGGTTGCATGTGTGTAAATGATTTGAATGCAAGCACTTCGATTTGTTTGCTTTACAAGATTCAGTGCTATATAAATTCAATGTGCTATTATCATTATTATTAGTGGGCTGATATAGCTGATTAAAGATGCACAAAACGTGGAGAGGATTCAGCAGAATTACAAGTGCCTTTAACCTTAC
>CM060349.1:15603642-15613642 GCA_030674155.1 Stramonita haemastoma
AGTTTTGTTATCTGGCTAAAGACGTTCTGATTCCAAATTACCTTGTATGAAAAGTCACTGGTTTCCTCTTTTTCTTTAGCAAAGAACTGCCAAAATTATCCTTTTGCCTGTAGTTGAGGTTAATATTGAAAAAATTCCATGATGTTTCCGTCGCGTAGAAGTCACGTGACTCAACACCAACATTATTCATAAACAGACAATCCATTACACTTTGGTGGAGACGGTTGAGCGGAAATGCCTGCAAATTTTCCCGTTTCCAATACACTTGCGTCTTCGATGTTAATGTAGCAGAAAGTTAACAGTGTGCCCTAACTTTCAACAAGAAAGGAAGGTAGTGGGCAAGTCGCAGAAGCGAGGCACACGTTCACGAAATGAAGCCTGAAGTTGGAGGTAAGCAAGCAAGGTCACCATTTTACAACACATACAACTTGCTTTGCCAGCTGTGCAAAAAAAGACGTATCCAATGTAAAAAATATTTGTCAGAGGCTGTTCGATCGACTTCTTAAAATATCTTTATGTTGTAGATCGAGTTTTACATCTTTAGTATGGGTGGATTTGCTTGGAAGAAAGTTTGTGCAACTTAAATGTGTAAGGAAGATCAGACCATCTGCGTGTCTATTTTAGGCAATGATTTGATGGAGCGAGGCTTCGACTCAGCTGTTAGGACAAAGCTAGAGGCAGTCCGTGTGAATTTTTGTCAGTTTTTTTGTGTGTCCTTGACTGGTAACAAAGAAATGTGGGAAGTAGGGGATGGGGGAGGAAAAAAAAAGTTTTGTCCGTTGAAGGCGATCGCGAAAAATGGTTTCCCACTTTGTGTACATGCGTGTACTAATCCAGTCATCGACGATTTAGTGTGTTGTTGCCCAGCTACCAGGATGAATCACTAGTGCTGGTGATGTATCAGAAAACCTTCATGTTAGATCTAATGGGGGAAAAATGTGTTCCAACTAACACATGCCTCAGCAACACTACAGATCAAGATAGTTCAGCAACTGGTTTCAGGTTGCTATGCAAGTTGTCAACAAAAATATGGGATCTCCCCATGTGTGTGTGTGTGTGTGTTTGTGTGTGTGTGTGTGTATGTGTGTGTGTGTGTGTGTGTGTGTGTGCGCACGCACGTGTGTGTGTGTGTGTGTGCGCACGCACATGTGTGTGTGTGTGTGTGTGTGTGTGTGTGGTGAGTGTGTGTGTGTGTTATACTATGGTGTACTAGTAGTAGTATTTGTGTCCACATTGTGTGTGTGTGTGTGTGTGTGTGTGTGTGTGTGTGTGTGTGTGTGTGTGTGTGGTGTGGAGTGAGTGAGTGAGTGAGTGAGAGTGTGTGTGGTTCACTGTGTGTGTGTGTGTGTGTGTGTGTGTGTGTGTGTGTGTGTGTTTCCGTCACTAGTATAGTATTAGTAACATTTGACAGTGAAAGTACAGGTGTGTACTTTTATTTCAGTTTTTTTTTTAACCCAGTGTGTGTCTTTCAAGTTGTTTCTAGATCTGTTAGAGTGATTTTAAAAGATTTTTTGAAAATGTTTTTTAACTTGTGACTTAACTTTAAGCCTAAGGAGTAAGGTTATCGGCAATTGCCAATTTGTATTCTTTTTATAAAATGAAAGATCCATTATGTGTACAGCATTTTTTGAGAATGAAAATGCTTGTGCTGACACACAGAGCTTCAGCTTATGGTCTCATCTGGACTTGCAGGAAAATGGATAAGAGCTAATGTGTTTTAACAACCCCCCCACCCCCCACCCCCACCCCCCTTCTCAATAACAGCTCGAACCTATGCCCTCAGACCACTTGGCTACTTTCCTGGCTAAACTAGGTTAATGAGGTGAGACAGCTTTACTATTACTTCTTTGACTTTCCATGTCTTGAAAGCATGGAAAAACTAGGCTTAGTTTCAGGTATACAGTATACATGTATGTATACATGTATATATATACATATATAAAAATTTTATCATGTGTTAATCATGAACCTGTGACTCACAGTCACTTTCAGAATCGGAGCTTCAGAGTTTATTGTGAGCTCAGCATACCTTAGTTTTGAGAGCTTTTTCATTCTGAAAATCTGACAAGTTTTAAATCTAGTTTCGGGGGGATGCTGTAGTTTTATTTTGTATAATATATGATTTTATTTATTTATTTTATTCTTTTATATTGAAGATAATGGAATAAGCACTCATGCGCTTTTGTACATCCAGTCCCCATGTGTATGCAGTTTTTGTAAATCATGTCATCTGTTCCCACTGGCACATGATGGCCTACTCTTACGAAAAGCGGAACAGGATTTAACGAGTGCGCAAGATGTTCTGCATGCGTTCGCTACATGGGGCCTCGGTTTATAGTCTCATCTGAAGGACTTTTGGGGGAGTGTGGAGTCAGCACTGATGTTAACTCCAGAGGAGTGGTTAGAGTTTTGCACTCATGGTCTGACCACCCAGGATCAGTTCCAGGTTTGAGCTAGCCACCTCCGATAGTTAAAAAGTTAAAGTCTGTCCCGAGCCTAAGGCTCATCAGGCCGGTGCTTATCCCGGTTTCTGTGGCGTTAAGCAACTGAGAGTCATAGACTCCCCCCTGGATAGGATGCCAGTCTATCGCAGGGTTAACCCCCAACACAAGGTTGGTACCCCTTTTACACCTGGGTGGGGTGAGAAAATAGCCGTAAAGAGCCTTTTCCAAGGGCACAACGCCATAGCCGAAAGCTGGGATTGAACCTGCAACCTTTAGATTACGAGTCCAACGCCCTAACCACTAGACTACAGCGGCGGCTAGCCACCTCCGATATGCCTGTTCAAAGGGAATTTTGCCCTGGAGTTAACATCATCAAAAAGTTAAGGTAAAGGTAAAGGTGTCCCATAACCTGTGTGGTTGTAGGGGACTGAGGCGTCAGAGACCTCAGCTTCATCTTGGGGCCAGCATGTTGAGGGTGGTGGTGCCCATCTCCTCTCCCTCGCTGCTTTACCTTTCCCTGACCCTAAAGAGGGCAGGTACCCATTTACAGCTGGGTGAACTGGGGGGAACTGTGCTGAAGCCAAGGCGCGCAAATGGTCACCCATCCGACTGGTAACCACGCTCGACGCTGCTTTAACTTGATTAGGGGAAAGCGAGCGCTCTGACCACAGGGCTATCCCTTCCCCTGAAAGGCTGAAAAATCAGTGCTGACTCCAATTTCCTGAAAGTCCTTTGGATAAGATTATAAACTGAGGTACTATGTATTCAAACACATGTAGAACATTAACATCTTGCACACATGTCAAAACGTGTTCTGCCTTTTTTAAGAGTAGGCCATTTCATGCCAGTAGGGAAGGATGGCAAATAAAAACCAACCAAACATACCTTCATTGTGGGCAAAAACAGGACTTCGCATGTGCAAAAATCTCATTATTGATGAACCTCGGAGCTCGAGCTGAGGAATGAAAAACAAAAATCTTGTATTTATTTTAAGGATGGTGGCTTATCCTGGTGGTGGTGGTGGTGGTGCTTGAAAACTTGTGTAAAGTAGGAATGCATGCATGCTGAAAATGAATTTTTAAGAGAAAGTAATGATACTGTGTGTGTCAACTTAAAGGCTGTGTACTCAACACTGGTCACAGAAAAACAAACAACTGTTAAGTTTACAGCTAGCTAGTGCCCTAAATTAACATTGTCACAAATACTGAATATAGGCAAATAGTAGACATGTAATGATATTCCAACAGTGTGTATACTATATGTTTTATCAATATCATCCAATCAGTATATATTCATAAGGAAAAGCAGTCACATTTTATCTTGTCTTACCGATGATGTCAGTTACTGGCACTGATTCAGTCAGTTAACGACAGTGACCTTGAGCAAGTGATTTTTTGTTTCTTTGTTTTGGGGGGGGGGGGGGGGGGGGGGGGAAGTAGTTGCTTACTTGCATACTGTATACTCGTTATGTCAGCAGTTTTATTCCTTTCAGCAGCTGTCACTTACAAACTGTTATGCCCACACACATATGTCACTTTATGTGTAGTCTCTGTAGATCAACTGTAGAAAGTGTTTTGTTTGATTTTGTTGTGAGGGGTATCTAGCTATCCCTGAGTCGGTGAGTGTCACTGTCAGGTTTTACTCTGTGTGTGTGTGTGTGTGTGTGTGTGTGTGTGTGTGTGTGTGTGTGTGTGTGTGTGTGTAACAAGAACTATATGATTCATTGTTGAAGGTCAGTGGATTGACTGTAGAGTGTAGTGATAGTGATTTTATAAATTATAAGTTACATCTTTTCTTTGTTACCTCAGAACAAACCAGAAGATTTTGTGGGTTATAACCAAATCATATCTTGTAAGTTGTATGATAAGTAATCATAGAGTTTTCTTCAAGTAATCATAGTTTTCTTCTTCTTCTTCTTCTTCTTCTTCTTCTTCTTCTTCTTCTTCTTCGTCCTTCTTCTTCTTCTTCTTCTTCTTCTTCTTCTTCTTCTTCTTCTTCTTCTTCTTCTTCTTCTTCTTCTTCTTCTTCTTTTCTTCTTCTTCTTCTTTTTCTCCTCCTCCTCCTCCTCCTCCTCTCTTCCTCCTCCTCCTCCTCCTCCTCCTCCTCCTTCTTCGAATGCTTACACAGCAATGTCTGTTTTCCGTCTTAATTGTGAGCAAGAAAACATTGTTCTGCTGTAAAACGTCTGACAAAAAGTCAGGATCAGTATATCTGACCTGCATGAGAAAGCTTTTTATCTTTTTAAAGTCTTTCTGGAATAAAAGGTCGGAAGAATGGACCAAGAAGGCAGAATATAGACAGAAAGGAAGTGGCGACAGGGGAAAAATAAAGAAAAAAGGCAGAAACAAGGAGAGGGATAGAAAAGAGGAAACTGCTAGCACAGAATTAGTAGAAGGTGGCGGATGCCATTTAATTATAAATACTGACAGTAGAGTTGTTTGAAAAGTACACTAGCTTCCAGGTAGGTCAGATTTTGTCAGAAAATTACAATTTACATCTTCGGGTTAGATCTTCTGATTGTTTACTTTGCATGGGTTTTTATTTAGTTTAAATGTTTGGTATCAGGGACATGACTTCAGGAATCAGTGGACAAATTGAAACAGACTGAACTAACTGTAAATTGAACAAGAAGAAGAAGAGAAAACTTTGCTGGCGGTGTGGGTAGGCTGTTTCATTAATATTAATGATTTTCTTTTTTTTCAAGGGCCACAAGTTTGTCTCACTGCTGTCATATCAGACATTTCGGATACATTCTTTCTGATTCTCACAAATTGTCATTGATCATGATGAAATTGATGTCAGTATGTGATGCATTAAGTTGTAGCAAACATAAATGATGGATCAAAATCCTGGATTACTTTTGAGTTTGACTCCCCTTGATTTGGTACTGACTAGAATTGATTAATCAGGGAAGACTTGAAGATGTACGAAATTGGAAGGGATGACTCGTGACAGTGGTCATGAGACTGTACAGGAAATTATTTTCCATTTGTGTCTGAATGATTCAATAAGGAAGAAAGCATAAAAAAAACTGCAACAAAAACAACAACAACAACAACAAACAAAAACTAAAACAATACCCCCCCAAAAAAAAAACCACAAACCCACCCCTAACAAAATACTATGCAAACCCACCCCAACAAACCTTAAGATACAGGGTCTGCATGATATACCTTTAGATACCTGCAGTATTGCTGAGAAGGTTTAGCTAACTAGTACTCTTTCAAATGTGCTTCCTTGAGGGGTGAACCTGCCCATTTTGTGTGATTTTATTCTTTGCTGTGAATCCATAGAACTCTGGTAAACTCTGTGTTTTAGAGACCCCCTACAGCAGCAAGCTATGGTCTCTGACGCCTCACTCCCCTACAACCACATAGGTTATGGGACACCTTTTACCTTTTTTTTTTTTTTTTTTTTACAGCAGCAAGAGGTGTCAATCTCAATGGATGTCCCTGTAATAATGTAGATTGAGGTTGGGTCAACTCACATTTTAGGCTAGAACCCATAGAACTCTGGTAAACTCTTGTTTTAGAGACCCCCTTTCTGCAGCAAGCTGTGGTCCCTGATGCCTTGCTCCCCTATGACCACATAGGTTATTGGAAACCTTTACCTTTTTTTTTTTTATAGCAGCAAGAGGTATCAATCTCAATGGATGTCCATGTAATAATGTAGATTGAGGTTAGGTTAACTCACATTTTAGGCTAGAATTGAGTGAATCCAAACCCTGAAAGCTATATATAGATCCGTAACTTTAACATCTTTTGTTGGAAAAAACCTTTGTTGGCAGAGTATGTTTGTATAATTTGCAATATGTATGATACCAACTTAGTTAAGTCACTTCAGAGTTCTCTGTGTGAAATTTGGACTGCTATCCTCCAGGGAGAGTGTGTCGCCACAAGAGCAGCGCCACCCTTTTTTTTTTTCTTTTTCAGTCTGCATGTTTATGTTTTCTTATCAGAGTGTTTTTTTCTACTTAATTTTGCGTTTGCACACGGGGCCTCAGTTTTCAGTCTCATCCGAAGGACTTTTTGGGGAGAGTGGAGTCAGCACTGATGTTAACTCCAGGAGAAAAAATCTCCTCGAACGTGAATCGAACTCGGGTCATCAAAGTGCGAGCGCAATGTTCTGACCACTAGGCTATCAGTATCCTGTCCCCCATCAGCCATCACTCTGTATGAAGCCAGCACTGAAATAGCTCAGCAAGATTTAATATAGATTTAATCTGATACCTGTGTGTAATCATGAAACTTTGTTTTTTTCACCAGACATAAATTTGTGAAGGCGTATCGTGTCAGGTTAAGTATATTTAGCCATCTTTTCTGTTTTTAAAGCTGAGTGTAATGTTACACACTCTTGCCTAACAGTGTAACTTTTTTTTTTTTCTTTTTCTCTTCTCCTCTTCCATGTCAAGTCCCCTCCCCACCTGTTTGCTTAATAGTAATGGTGTATGTTACCAGGGTGACAGTAATGTTCAGGGGGCTGACTACTGAAGTTGTGCAGTGGAGAGAGAGAGGGGGGGAGAGAGAGGGGGGGGGGGGGGGAGGAGGGAGAGGAGAGAGAGAGGAGAGAGAGAGAGAGAAGAGAGGAGAGAGAGAGAGAGAGAGAGAGAGAGAGAGAGAGAGAGAGAGAGAGAGAGAGTATGAGTGAGTGAGACACACACACATACACACACACATACACAAACACACACACACACACACACACACACACACACACACACACACACACACACACACACACACACACACACACACACACACACAGATAGAGAGACAGAGAGAGACAGAGAAAGAAAGAGACAGAGACAAAGAAAGAGAGAAAGAGACAGAGTGAGAGAGAAAGAAAGAGACAGACAGAGAAAGAAGGAGAGAGAGAGAAAGAGAGAGAAAGACAGAGAGAGAGAGAGAGAGAGAGAGAGAGAGAGAGAGAGAGAGAGAGAGAGAGAGAGAACAGAGTGAGAGAGAAAGAGAGAGACAGACAGAGAAAGAAAGAGAGAGAGAGAGAGTGATTGAGAGGAGAAAGAGATGAAGACACCGAGGCTCATTGATTTTTGCAGGCTGCACTTGAGTGTTCTGCAGTTATTTTGTCGCACGACAGATATCGACACACACACACGCACACACACACACACACACACACACACACACACACACACACACACACACACACACACACACACACACACACACACACACACACACACACCACACACAGTGAATAAGAAGCTGGCTGGCTGACTTGTTTTGTGCTGCCTCTAGCTTAGTCTAGTGAGCTAGCCGAGTCCTGAGGAAGAAATAATCATTCCATTAACTAGTAGTAGTAGTGCTAGCTGGCGGCCTAGTCAGTGTCTTGTTTTGTCTTTGGTATTGATTGATTGCTGTTAATTTTGCATTCATGAATTTTTTTCTCAAACTGTTGTGATTTGTGATCATTGTTTTTTCTTTCTGTCTCTTGTTGTTAATGTGTAAATTTTTATGTAAATTGATACCAGTGTTTGTACATGTATGTATGCATGCATACAGGTCCACACAGTATCACATGTACATACATTCTGATTGCATACTTGTGTGTACATACTCACACATGCATGCACATGCATGCGTGCATGCACACATGTATGCACGCACACATGTACATACACATGCATGCGTGCACACGCACGCACACACACAGACACAGACACACACACACACACACACATGTACACTCACACATGCACACATGCACTTACACGCACACACGCATGCATACACGCACGCACACACACTCACTCACTCACTCAGAGTGAGAGACATAGACAGACATAGACAGACAGACAGACAGACAGACGAGGGGTGGGGTGAGAGTGGAAGGTACTTTGTATTCAAGGGTCTGTAGGTGTGACCTACAGAATTAATACAGCCCTGAATTGTTCTCTCATCCTTTCCCAATGAACAAAAGTTATCATCAAGTACATGTGAAGAAAAATTTGCCAACCGTACATTGGAAAAAAACACAAACTAATTGCCAGCTGTACATTTGAAAGAACAAAAATATCAACTCATAAACTGTAAGGGGATGGGATAGCTCAGTGGTCAGAGCACTCGCTTTCCTTAGCAGCATCAAGCATGGTTACCAGTTGAATGGGTGACCGTTTTGCGCACCTTTGATTCAGTACAGTCCCCCAGTTCACCCAGCTGTAAATGGGTACCCACCGTCTTGAGGGTTTGGGAAGGTAAAGCAGCGAGGGAGAGGAGATGGGCGCCACCCTCAGTATGCTGGCCCCTAGAAAAGCTGAGGTCTCTGACGCCTAGCTCCCCTATGACCACATAGGTTATGGGACACCTTTACCATACCTTTACCTATATTACACTGTGCCTGCTCAATCATATTTGAAAAAGATGACTAACTTTATTTGTTTATTTATTTATTCATATAATTTATTCTATCATATCGAGGATAATGGAATAAGCACTCTATATGCTTTTTTTTGCATCCAGTCCCCGTGTGTATGCAGTTGTGTAATTCTTGTCATCTGTTCCCACACAATTCAAAAGTTCACACAATGGCCTACTCTTATGAAAGGCGGAACAGGATTTAACATGTGCGCGCAAGATGTTTCTGCATGCGTTTGCGCACATGGGGCCTCGGTTTATAGTCTCATCCGAAGGACTTGTACTCTGTGCCTGCTATATTACATTTTAAAAAAGCCAAACAACTTACATGATCTATAGATCTATATATATATATATGTATACATACACTGTACTGTGCCTGCTATAGTATATTACAGTACTACAGTGCCTGATTTGTCCAAGTACCTTTCACTTGATCGTGCTTCTCTAGCTCTCTAGTTAGGCAAGTTTCCTTACGATCATTATCAGTGTTACCCTATCTTTCATGGCCCCTAGGGCTCTCTTTCTCTCTGTCTGTCTGTCTCTCACTGTCAGTCTGTCTGTCTCTCACTCTGTTTGCCTCTCACTCTGTCTGTTTGCCTCTTAGTCAGTATTTGTCTAATATCACTTTAAGTGTACAGACCTAAAATCAAAGACACACTCTTAGTCAATCTGTTTTGCCCCCATCCCCCTCACCCTCCTCACTCTCCCACCATTTGTTCTAATTTCTTTATATACCCTCTTTGTCTCTTTTTTTGTTTGTTCGTCTATTCTGTCTGTCCACTTTGTCTGTCTCTGTCTGTCCTCTATCTGTTTTTCTGTCTGTCCTCTATCTGTCTGTCTCAGTCTGTCTGTCTCAGTGTCTCAGTCTGTTTCTGCCTGTTTTTACTGTCTCAGTCTGTCTATAGTCTATAGATGTAGATTTGTCTCACTTTTTGTCCCCTTTCTCTTTCTGTCTCTGTCTGTCTGTCTACCTGTCTATTTGTCTCTGTCTCTGTGCATCTGTCTCTTTCTGTCTCTGTCTCTCTATCTCTATCTCTGTCCCTGTCTCTCTCTCTCTCTCTCTCTCTCTCTCTCTCTCTGTCCCCCCCTCTCTGTCTCTCTCTCTGTGTCTCTATCTGTCTGTGTCTGTCTGTCTGTCTGTGTCTGTCTGTCTGTCTGTCTGTCTCTCTCTCTGTCTCT
>CM060349.1:15618642-15624510 GCA_030674155.1 Stramonita haemastoma
CTGAAGTAACTAGTAAAGCCAGCAGGGACCTGAGTGTGTATGAGTGTGTGTGTGTTGTGTGTGTGTGTGTGTGTGTGTGTGTGTGTGTGTGTGTGTGTGTGTGTGTGTCACTGTGTGTGTGTGTCACTGTGTGTGTGTGTATCTATTGTATTTATCTATTTACTCTTTTATAAAGTATTGAGGATAATGGAATAAGCACACACATGCCTTTTTTACATCCAGTCCCTGTGTGTATGCTGCAGTTTTTGTTAATTTTTGTCTTCTGTTCCCACTGGCACACAATGGCCTACTCTTCCTAAAAGCGTAACAGGATTTAACGTGTGGGTTCGCTCACAGGACTTTGTCTCATCCAAAGGACTTTTGTGTGTGTGTGTGTGTGTGTGTGTGCGTGTGTGCGTGTGTGTGCGTGCGTGTGTGTATGTGTGTGTGTGTGCCTGCTAGCCTTCCTGCCTGCGTGCACGCTTTGTGCATGTGTGTGTGTGTGTTCATGCACATGGTATGTGTGCATGTAAGAGTGTTTGCACACACACACACACACACACACACATAAAGGGAAAGATCTATTTCTAGCCCAGAATGTCCAGAAGGTGAGAATACCAATTATACTGAAAGGTCCTCTGGCATTCCCCAAGGGGGTATAAGGGAGGGGAGAAGGGGGAGAGAGAGAAAGAAATGTACTAGAAAAAAAACCTATGGGGAAAAAAATAAAGGAGAAAAGTGTGTGTTTTGTACTTTTGTTTTGTTTCTGCTGCATCTTGTTTGTGTGCTACAGCAGTGCAGAGAAGCAGAACACTTGCTTGATAAGATAGGGAGGGAGGGAGGAGGGACTTGCACGCAGAGAGTGAAAAACCTCCTGAAAAACCTAGTGTTTTTTTTTCTGTTTGTATGTGTGTGTGTGTGTGTGTGGGGGGGGGATTGTGTGTGTGTGTGTGTGGGGGGGGATTGTGTGTGTGTGGGTGGGGTGGGAGGGGGGGGATTGTGTGTGTGTTGTGTGTGGTGTGCGTGTATGTATGTGTGTGTGTGTGTGTGTGTGTGTTGTGTGTGTGTGTGTGTGTGTGTGTGTGTGTGTGTTTTTACTATCTTTATTCTTTTATTTCAAGGATAATGGAAACTAGCACTTATGTGGCTTTTTTAATCTTTTTTTTTACATCCAGTCCCTGTATGTATGCTGTTTTGTCAATTTTGTCCTCCATTCCCACCAGTGCTTGATGGCCTACTCTTCCAAAACGTGGATTGGGTTTTAACGAGTGTGCTGGATGTCCATTGTTCTGCATGCGTTTGCACACGGGACCTTGGTTTTGTAGTTTCACTTGAAGCACTTTTGGGGGGAGTGGAATTGGATTTGTTATGGTACAGCCGCAGCTCTGTGCTTAAGTTTTTTTTTTTTCAATCATAAATGTGAGATGTATACTATTAGTTTTCCAGTTCCATTCTAGTACTATTTAAGTTTCACTCGTGTAAGGATTGTACTTTTATCAGTGATTCTTGCCTTTGTTCCCTACATTGATGTACATAACACATGCAGCAGATCAAATGATATGCACATGAAAGATCCCCTTATTCACAATTTCATGGCAGTGTTCAGTGGGTTACGGAAACATGAACATACCCAGCGACATATCCCTAAAGTCCGAACACATCTGACCTACCTTCATGGTGGGCAAAAAAGGGTCGAATGCGTATATATATACAAAATCTCACCATTGGTAAACTTCGAAGTTGTAGGCAAGGAACAAAAAAAACTAAACAAAAGGAAACATGTTCTTATAGGAGTGTAACGTAGTGTGTTGGAAAAAGAGTAAGGGTTGAAACAGTTGCATATAGACACAAAATCTCACCATTGGTAAACTTTGGAAGCTTTAGCCGAGGAATGAAAAAAAAAACTAAACAAAAGAAAACATGTTCAGGACTATAAGTAGAATGTAATGTCACAGTGTGTTGGCAAAAGAGTAAGGGTTGACAGGTTGTGAGGGTTAGTGACAGTGCAGGCAGGTGTCAGCAGAGCAGTCTAGGCTGACTGCAGTGTTCACTACACACACACAGAGAGTGTACAGGGGTTAGACAGGCAGGTGTGGGTCACTCTGTGTGTGTGTGTGTGTGTCATTGTGTGTGTGTGTGTGTGTGTGTGTGTGTGTGTGTGTGTGTGTGTGTGTGTTGTGTGTGTGTCATTGTGTGTGATTGTGTGTGTGTTTATTTTATTTGTTTATTTATTCATTCTTTTATGTCTTGAAGATAATGGAGAGAGAGAGAGAGAGAGAGAGAGAGGAGAGAGAGAGAGAGAGAGAGAGAGAGAGTGTGTGTGTGTGGATGTGTTTGTTTATGTGTGTGTAGTGTGTGTGTTTGTGTGTGTGTGTGTGTGTGTGTGTGTGTGTGTGTGTGTGTGTGTGTGTGTGTGTGTGATTCTGTGTGTATTTATTTGTTTTATTTATTTATTTAGTAATTTATTTATTTAGTTATTTTATTCCTTTGTATCTAGAGGATTACGGAAAGGGGTTGTGTGTGGTGTGTGTGTGTGTGTGTGTGTGTGTGTGTGTGTGTGTGTGTGTGGTGTGTGTGTGTGTGTGCGTGTGTGTGTGTTTGTGTGTGTGTGGTGTGTGTGTGTGTGTGTATGTGTGTGTGGTGTGTGTGTGTGTGGTGTGTGTGTGTGTATGTGTATGTGGCTCTTGTGTGTGTGTGTGTGTGGTGTGTGTTATGTGTGTGTGTGAGAGAGAGAGAGAGAGTGAGAGAGAAACACAGAGAGAGAGAGAAAGAGAGAGACATAGAGAGACAGACACAGACAGACTGAGACACAGAGAGAGACACACACACAGAAAGAGACTGTCTGTACTGTGTACATGTATGCAACTGGCGAGTCGCCCAGCTGTGTCCAGGTCTCTGCCCCTTAGTAACTGTCTCCACACTTCAGTAAACTGAGGACACTGTAGACTGTGTAGTACTAGTAGTCCAACACACATTTTTTGCCACTGTCAGTCAAGTCTTCTCTGCACTGTTGTGTGCGATCCACACCTGCCATGCATGCTGTGCTTTTTTTTTTTCCTGACACAGCTGTAGTACACCTTACCCTGACCTCCAATTGAGAGGAAAGGAGGTAAAGGTGAAAGGTAAAGGTGCCCCAAAGGTCATAGGGGAGTGAGGCATCAAGAGACCTCAGCTTCTCTAGGGGCCAGCATATTGAAGGCGGTGGCGCCCATCTCCTCTCCCTCTTCCTCGCTGCTTTACCTTCACTGACCCTAAAGAGGGCAGGTACCCATTGACAGCTGGGTGAACTTGGGGGGAACTGCGCTGAAGCCAAGGCGCGCTAACAGTCACCCATCCATTTGGTAACCACGCTCAACGCTGCTTAACATTGGCTGGGGGGAATAGAAAGCGAGTGCTCTGACCACTGAGCTAGGCCTATCCTGTCCCTAAAGAAGACTGGACGGTAATTAAACTAGCCCATGAACCAACCGGCCAATTGAATCTTGAGGATTGTGGATTGACAGCATTCCTGGAATGGTGCTGCTTTTTGTCATGTGGGCTGTGGAGTGGTGTCAGGGTGGTGAAGACCATTCACCTGCCTGACATTAGTAAACCGTGAGGTCCTGGGTTCGATTCCCGGCCTTGCCCTTTCTTTCTTCCCAGTTTGACAAAAGATTAGCTACTACTACTACTACTACTACTACTACTACTACTACTACTACTACTACTACTGCTACTACTACTACTACTACTACTACTACTACTACTACTACTACTACTACTTCTACTCCTACTCTTACTACTTTCACTCCTCCTCCTCCTCCTCCTCCTACTACTACTACTGCTACTGCTACTACTACTACAACTACTCCTCCTACTCCTACTCCTATTCCTGCTACTACTACTACTACTACTACTACTACTACTACTACTACTACTACTACTACTACTACTACTACTACTAACTACTCCTCCTCCTCCTCCTCCTCCTACTCCTACTCCTACTCCTACTACTACTCCTACTCCTACTTCCACTCCTCCTCCTCCTCCTACTCCTACTACTCCTCCTCCTACTCCTATTCCTACTTCCACTACCACTACAACTACTACCACTATTACTACTGCTGCTGCTTCTACTTCCACTCTGACTCCTACTACTCCTACTCCTCCTCCTCCTCCTCCTCCTCCTCCTCCTCCTCCTCCTCCTCCTACTACTACTACTACTACTACTACTACTACTACTACTACCACCACCACCACCACCACCACCACCACCACCACCACCACCACCACCACCACCACCACCACCACCACCACCACTTCGACTAACTGTAAGTTTCAAAACCAGAAGAAACATGTAACTGTCAGAGGCATGCAGTGTGAGTAGCCTACAATCTGGTCATGAAACTGTGGGGGTAAAGGGAAAAAAGAGGGCAGGTGTGTGTGTGTGTGTGTGTGTGGTGTGTGTGTGTGTGTGTGTGTGTGTTGTGTGTGTGTGGTGTGTGTGTAGGGGGGGGGGGGGTAGGGAGGTGGTAACAAATAACATGGGTGGTTGGTGGTTTAGCCATGTGTCTCTGATCAGCTGATCTCAGCTGATATGCCTGCCCCCCCCCCCCCCCCCCCCATCTCCGCCTCCTGCTACTGTGGTATTTTTGGTCACTTTACCTCTACCCATTCCCCTTTCCCCTCTTTTGTCCCCCCCCCTTCCCCAAAACCCCTCTCTCTCCCCCTGATGCTCCTGGGAATTTTTTCCCTTCTAAATCCAGTAGGCCTATTATATGCTCTTGCTCTCTCCCCCCCCCCCCCTCTCTCTCTCTCTCTCTCTCCTCTCTTTATCTCTCTCCTCTCTCTCTCTGTCTCTTTTCTTCTCTCTTTCTCTCTCTGTCTTTGTCTCTCTGTCTCTGTCTGTCTGCCCCCCCCCCCCCCCCTCTCTCTCTCTCCTCTCCACACACACACATACACAGTATCCCCCCTCTCTCCCTCCGTCCCTCCCTCCCTCACACACACCACACACACACACAGAGTAACCCCCCCCCCACACACACACACACACAGTAACCCCCCCTCCACATACACACACACAGTAACCCCCCCCCCCCCACACACACACACAGTAACCCCCCCTCCACATACACACACACACACACACAGTACCCCCCCCCCCCCCCCCCCCCCCCACACACACACACACCTTTTCTTTCACTTTCTTCTTCCTTGCTTAGGTTATCATCATTCATTGTGGGCCCACTAGTACTAACCCACACCAACTATTTCACCTCTGACTACCAACACACACATCATTCTATCGTACTACTGCAGGATAGATAGCCTGGTGGTCAGAATGATGCTCTCGTGATCTGTTTACCCGAGTTCGAACCTCGTTCAAGAAGGATTTTTTCCTCTGGAGTTAACATCAGTGCCTAGCCGACTCCACTCTCCGCCAAAAGTTTTTCGGATGAGACTATAAGCCGAGGTCCTGTGTGTGAACACATGCAGAAATGTTGCGCGCATGTTAAAACCTGTTCTGCTTTTTGGAAGAGTAGGCCATTGTGCTGTGGTGGGAATGGATGATAAAATTGATAAAACTGCGTACACACAGGGTCTGGATGTAAAAAAAAAAAAAAAGCATGTAAGCGCTTATTCCATTATCCTCGAAATGAAAGAATGAATAAATAATGACAGAAATAGTACAATACAGGACCAGCCAACCAACAAACCAGCCAACCAAACTAAACCGAACCAAGCCAAACCAACCAAACCAACTTCTCAACCAACCAACCAACCAGCTAGCCAGCCAGCCAACCAGCCCATGGTAACTGCCACACAGCACACACACACACACACACACACACACACACACACACACACACACACACACACACACAACACACACAGAGGCAGTTTTGCTAT
>CM060349.1:15634610-15639610 GCA_030674155.1 Stramonita haemastoma
GGGAAAGAAGGTGGCAGGATGGTTAAGACGTTCGCCTGCCAATATGTAAACCGTGAGTTTCTGGGTTCGTACCCAGCCTCGCCCTTTCTTCCCAGTTCGACGAAAAAAATTGAACTGAATGTCAAAGTCATTCGGACGAGACTGTAAACCGAAGCCCCATGTGTGAACGCAAGCAGAACATCTTGCGCACACGTTAAAACACCGTTCCGCCTTTCGGAAGAGCAGGCCATTGTGTGCCGGTAGGAGCGGATGACAAAATTATAGTATAAAAAAACCAGCATGCACACAGGTGTCATGTTTAGACACCATCCCTGAGGGGAAAAAAATGTTTAGGGCGCTGCACTTGTGGCGATGCGCTCTCCCTGGGGAGAGCAGCCCGAATTTCACGCAGAGAAATCTGCTGTGACATAAAGTGGTATTAAAAAAAAAAAAAAAATTATCAGGCAGGCAAGGGAAGGGAAATGCTGCTGTGGGAATATTGATGGTGTACAGTAGGTACACTGTATCCTATACTCACTTACATCAATTGCTGTGAAAATGCCTTTCCTGGTTACCGGAAATTGAGGACAAGTTTGTGACAGCTGAGTGAATATCAAGAGAGCTGACTTTCTTTCGGGTTTTTATGTTTTTTGTTTTTTGGGTTGTTTTTTTTTTTTTGGGGGGGGGGGGAGGGGGTCGATGAAGGGGGGGTAGGGTTCTCTGCTAGAGCTTTAGGGTTCACCAATGGTGAGATTTTTTGTGTACATGCAGGTGTTTTTTTTTTGTTTTTTTTCTAAACTCATCATTAAGGTAGCTGTATTCCGTCTTTGGGGAAGAGACAGTTCTTTGGATGAGAATATAAGCTTAGGCCCTGCATGCTCACATGCACACATGTTTTAAACCCATTGTGCATTTCAGAAGAGTAGGCCATTCATGCCTGCAAGATTGAAGATGAATCTCAAAACTGCATGTACATTGGTGTTGTGTTTAGACATCTATCTATCTGTTCTTTTATATCGAGGATAATGGAATAAGCACTCATGTGCATTTTTTACATCCAGTCCCCGTGTGTATGCAGTTTTGTAAGTGTCATCTGTTCCCATCGGCACACGATGGCCTACTCTTACGAAAAAGCGGAACAGGATTTAACGTGTGCACAAGATGTTCTGCATGCGTTCGGACACGGGGCCTCGGTTTATAGTCTCATCCGAAAGACATCATCCTGGAAGCTGAATGTGGCGACTTTAATGGTGGGCCCCCCCCAAAAAAGCAGCAAAAATCTAGCCTATGAATGAAAGAAAAATCTAATTTTACTCAGTAAAATCCTCTGAAGTCGGAGTATGGCTGCCTATATGGCGAGGTACTTGAAAATAGTCATACAGGCAAACTTCTCATTCAGTAGTGTGCAATTTCAATCTCACAGTGATTCCCAGGTGGGATGAGTGAGTCAGAGTGCACATTCTGGGTGACCCCCCCAAAGTGTTAAGCTGGGGAACAACAACAACAACTCGGTAAAACAATGAAGCGATAGTTTTACAAATGTGCAAACATGCGAATTAATTAAAGAAAAATCTCATTTTACTTGGTAAAACATTAAAGTGATAGTCCTGCAAAAATGCAAAAACGACCTGTTGCGATGAACATTCTGTCATGAAATTGTTGCATTATTCAAGAAGTGTGACTCAGTTTGGGGTTTTATGAAGGATCTGTTGTAAAGTGTGTGCGTGTGTTGTGTGTGTGTGTGTGTGTGTGTGTGTGTGTGTGTGTGTGTGTGTGTGTAGAAAGGCAAAGGGATGCATGTTCTCTGTGTGTGTGCACATGTGTGTGTGTGTGTGTGTGTGTGTGTGTGTGTGTGTGTGTGTGTGTGTGTAGAAAGGCAAAGGGATGCATGTTCTCTGTGTGTGTGCACATGTGTGTGTGTGCACATGTGTGTGTGTGCACATGTGGTGTGTGTGTGTGTGTGTGTTTGTGTGTTTGCTTGCTTGCCTGCTTATGTTTGCATATATACCACAGTTTATATGTCTGTGTCTCTGCATATATTTATAAAAATATTTATAGTGCGTTTGTGTACAGACATATATATATATATGTATGTAGATTGTGTGTGTGTGTGTGTAGGTGTGTGTGTGTGTGTGTGTGTGTGTGTGTGTGTGTGTGTGTGTGTGTGTGTGTGTGTGAGTGAGAGTATTGTTACTCCGTGCAAGTCTGCATACATGTACTTAAGCGTATTTCATTTATCAAAACTAATGTACTACCTATGTACATACATGTATGTATACATATATAGAAGTGTGATGAAATTAATTCAAATCAAGCTGGTGGTGACATTTCACGAAGATGCCTAAATCAACCAGTGAACCCATGTATCTGTCATGATGAAGTAGTGTGTGCAAATTAAATTTGTAACAGTCTGTGACTGTCCACATGAACTGAGTGGTGTAAACCCTTCTGCAGGGAGAGAGGAGGATTTGATTTGATTTGATTTAATTTGATTTGATTTATTCTTTTATGTTGAGGATAATGGAATAAGCACTCTTGTGCTTTTTTATACATCCAGTCCCTGTGTGTATGCAGTTTTGTAAATGTCATGTTCCCACCGGCACATGATGGCCTACTCTTAAGAAAGGCGGAACAGGATTTAACATGTGCGCAAGATTTCTGCGCACGTTCGCACACGGGGCCTCGGTTTAAAGTCTCATCCGAAGGACTTTTGGGGAGAGTGGAGTCAGCACTGATGTTAACTCCAGGAGAAAAATCTCCTTGACGGGACTCGAACCCGGGTCGTCAAATTGCCAGCGCAATGATGAAGTAGTGTGTGCAAATTTGTAATAGTCTGACTGTCCACATGAACTGATTAGTGTACAACCTACTGCAGGGGAGAGGAGGAGGCCAATGGTGGATTGGTGGTCTAGAGGTAACGCACCTGTCTAGAACGCGAAAAATCCGGGTCAGAGTGTGCGGTGGTTCGAATCCCGTTTGGGCCCCAAACTTTTCCCCCATCCATTAGACCATGAGTGGTGGGTGGTCTGGGTGCTACTAGTCTTTTGGATGAGATGAGAAACTGAGGTCCCGTGTGTTACACCTCATTATTTAGCGCACGTAAAAGAACCCACAGCAACGATAGGGTTGTCCCTGGCAAAATTATGTAAAAAAAAAAAAAAGGCCACTCTGATAGGGAAACAAAAACAATTGCAGACAGGAAAAAGAAAAAAAAAAAGGGTGGGCGCTGCTCTTTTGATGACACACTCTCTCCTTGGGGAGAGCAGCCTGAATTTCATGCAGAGAAATCTGCCGCGACTTAAAGTGAGTATGCAATACAGTACAATACTATATTTATACAGTTCAATAAATACAGTACAATACAATATAGTATAGTACAGCATAATACAGAACAATACAGTACAGTACAATACAGTACAGTGCAATACATGAAATAATGCAATACAGTCCAATACAGTGCAATATAAAACAGTGCGATACAGTACAGTTACAATGCAATCTATTCCAACAGTACATTGCAGCACAGCTCAGTACAGTACAACACACTACATTATACTATAACACTACAATACCATACAGTAATAAAACAATACTTTTTCTTCCTCACTGAATGTATCAACTGGTACATTACAACACAGCACAGTACAACACAGCACAGTACAGTATACTAGTATAACATTACAATACATTACAGTATAATACAGTACTTCTTCTTCCTCACTGAATGTATCAACCAGTACAGTACAACACAGTACAGTATACTATAACATTACAATATGATACAGTATAATACAATACTTTTTCTTCCTCACTGAATGTATCAACCGGTACATTACAACACAGTACAGTATACTATAACATTACAATATGATACAGTATAATACAATACTTCTTCTTCCTCACTGAATGTATCAACTGGTACATTACAACACAGTACAGCACAGTACAACACAGTAGTATAACACTAGTATAACGCTACAATACAATACTGTATAATACAATACTTTTTCTTCCTCACTGAATGTATCAACCGGTACAGTACAACACAGTACAGTACAGTACAACACAGTACAGTATTCTAGTATAACATTACAATACAACACAGTATAATACAATACTTCTTCTTCCTCCTCACTGAACGCTCACTCAGACAGCAATCATTGTTGTCTTTCATATCTATAAAACGAAAACGTGTTGCATCGCTGTTAAGCGCCTGACAAGTCAGGCCCAGCGCATCCAACTTTGGTGTGTGTACTACAATGCCATCAATACAATACAACTAACTGTCCAAAGATACTTCTATCACTTTGCAAACCCTGTGTGGTTTTCTTTCCTTGTTTGTGTTGTGTTGTTGTTTGTTTTGTTTGTTTGTTTGTGTTGGGGTTTTACCCCCTCTTTTGATATTGTTTGTTTTAAACTGTCGGAGTGCGTTCTCTCTGTCTCTGTCTGTCTGTCTCTCTCTGTCTCTCTCTGTCTCTCTCTGTCTCTCTCTCTCTCTCTCTCTCTCTCTCTCTCTCTCTCTCTCCTCTCTCTCTCTCTCTCTCTTTTGTTCAGAGTTAGAACTCTCTTACCCCCTCCCTGTCCCTTCTTGCCCCCCCCCCACTCTCTCTCTCTCTCTCTATCTCCACCTCTGTCTCTCTCTCCCTCTCTCTCCCTCTCTCTCTCTCCAGCTCTCTCTGTCTATCCCCCTCCCTCCCTCTCTCTCTCTGTCTCTATCTCTCCCTCCCTCCCTCCCCCCATCTCTCTCTCCCCCTCCCCCCATCTCTCTCTCCCCTCTCTCTTTCTCTCTCGCCCCCCCCCCCCCATCTCTCTCTCCCCTCTCTCTCCCTCTCTTTCCCTCTCTCTCCCCCTCCTCCCCTTATAGAAATTCTCACCCCACTTTGACTTTGTCCAGCTAGGCCTAGGCCTATAGGCTAGCTGCCTGCCTTCCTACCTCATCTCACCCTACAGTGGTGAAATGAAGTATAAAGTGTGCGGTAAGAGTGTAAGAGTATCAATAGGGCCTAGAGGAGGAAGCTGAC
>CM060349.1:15649610-15654610 GCA_030674155.1 Stramonita haemastoma
ATATGTATATAAAAAATATAAGCAAAAAAATTATATTTTAAAAAAAGAAGCAAACAGCGGTGAAATGAAATGATAATAAATGAATAAATAACAAATGAAAAAAATGTTTGTAATATATAAAAAATAAAATGATTTGAAAAAGAACCAAACAGCACTAGCACAACAGCTTCCCCCCCCCCCCCCCCCCCCCCCCTACCCAGTGTGACAGACACCCTCCCCGCGGTATTCCCTCCTCTACAGGGAGGGGAGGGGTGTCTGTCTGTATAAATAGCATCCCCACCTTTCTGGAAATTCTGTGCTGAGAATTCCCTCTTTTCTATCCCTCTCTTTGTTTTCTGCCTTGTTCCTTGTTCTTCCTGTTACCTCCTTCTTGTCTATGGGTTTTTTTTTGTGTGCCTTTTAAGTCTATTCTCCTGCTTTTGTTTCTTCCAGGAAGGCTTAAAAGATAACAATTCTCTCCCATGCCAAGGTCAGACGCACTTAACAGCAGTACAGCACATTTTCACTCATATGACAGACAACAGTAGTTACTGTCTGAGCGTTCAACAAAGAAAGAAAGAAATTTAAAAAAGGGGGGGGGGGGTTCACTAATGGTGAGATTTTTGCATAGGTGACCATTTTAACCCCCCACTTTTCCTCTAGGAGTTGTTTTATGGCAGGTGGGAGGGGGGTCAGATTGTTGAATATGCAATTGGGGATTGACTATAAACTGTAGCCATTATTCTACCTTGTAGTGAAGTATCAAGGCGTAATTTTGTGTTAAACATGAAAGTAAAAAAAACCCGCCCAATCCCTTACCTTGGCCATCTAGTACAATGCCCAAAATTTGTCAGTTTCTCGTTTTGTTACTTCCTCAAGTCTGTCTGTCGTTTCAGCGTGTAATAATAACTTTTCATAGAATTGTCTGATTTTTCGTCTGCTTTTTTTTTCCTGGTATTGAATAGCTTTTTGTTTTATTTTGTGGATTTATAGCATTATTAGCAACTCAAATTTGATTTCCAGTGCATTGCAACTCAATTTTTTGTGGAGGGTCACATAATTATGCTTGTTGTTTAGTTTAACATCTCTTCACAAGAACAGTAGAAGTGGTATAAAATAAGACAGACAGACAGACATAGACAGAGAGAGGAACTCAGGATTTTAATTGTAAGGCCACCGGCCTATGTACAAGGAGAGAGTACAAGGGAGAGACAGAGAGAGAGAAATAAAGAGAGAGAGAGAGAGAGAGAGAGGAGAGAGAGAGAGAGAGAGAGAGAGAGAGAGAGAGAGATACTCGGATAGACAGACAGACAGACAGAGAAAATATTAAAGACTGCAAAAGTACCTCTGTGTGTGTGTGTGTGTGGGTGTGTGTGTGCGCGTGCTTGTGTGTGTGTGTGTGTGTGTGTGTGTGTTTTGTGTGTGCATGTGCGTGCGCATGTCCATATGTGTGCGTGCATGCATGTGCATGCATCCATCCATACGTGTATGTGCTTACATACATGCACGCATGCATACATGCATACATAACACACTCACCGTTAACAAATCACCAAACATAACACACCCCACCCCACCCTCAACCCCCACCCCCCCAACACCCCCCCCCACCCCACTCCCACCTACACCCCTCTACCTTGAATTTCTCTATGAGATAATGAAGTGTTTTTTTGAATTTCCCTTCTTCACCACAGTGTGCCCAAGCGCAAGAGGTGCGGCAGAGCATTGAGCTAATGTGGAGGAACGGGGTGCCGGTCAACATGGATATCCTGCTGTTCCCCGACTGTCAGCACGGCCAACAGGAGGCTGGCACCCTGGAGGGCACGGGGAGCAACTTTGTGGAGAACACCTACCTGCTGGAGCGATGGAGCATCAAGTGTGTCAGTGCCAGGTAGGGTGAAGTATGTCTGTGATAGAGACGGAGTGGGGAGAGGGAGAAGGAGATAGGTCTTCTCCTTTGCCTTTTTTGTTTCTTCTTCTTCTTTGCAACTTTGTGGAAAACAACAATCTGCTGGAACGCTGGAGCATCAAGTGTGTCAGTGCCAGGTAGGGTGATGTATTGTCTCTGCACACACAGAGAGAGGGAGAGTGGGGGAGGGAGAGAGAGAGTGGGGGAGGGAGAGGGAGAGTGGGGGAGGGAGAGAGAGATGGGCGCTGCCCTCTATATGCTGGTCCCTAGAGAACCTGAGGTCTGATGCCTCTAGGGGGCGGATAGCCTAGTGGTCAGAACATTGCGCTGGCAATTTGAAGACCCGGGTTCGAGTCCGGTCGAGGAAATTTTCTTCCTGGAGTTAACATCAGTGCTGACTCCACTCTCCCCAAAAGTCCTTCGGATGAGACTTTAAACCGAGGCCCTGTGTGCGAACGCACGCAGAACATCTTGCGCACACGTTAAATCCTGTTCCGCTTTTCATAAGAGTAGGCCATCGTGTGCCGGTGGGAACAGATGACAAGATTTACAAAACTGCATACACACGGGGACCGGATGAAAAAAAGCACATGATTGCTTATTCTGTTATCCTCGTTATGAAAGAATAAATAAATAAATAAATAAATAAATAGATGACCAGATAGATTATGGGACACCTTTACCTTTGACCTTTTATTTCTCCAGTAAAATGTATTTCATAATTATTTCTCCAATAACATGTTATATTTCACATTTCACCAATAAAATGTATTTCATATTTCACCAATAAAACGCCATATTTCACCAATAAAACGCCATATTTCACATTTCTCCAATAACCATTCATCATTTGCTTATTTATGTCTGCAAACAGGCAGAGGGAGAGCAGGGAGGGGGTGGGGGGGCAGTCAGTTACTGCAGGTCGTGCGGTCGTACCTCCTCTTCTCCCAACTCCAATAAAATGTTGCATTTCATATTTCACCCATAAAATTTCATATTTCTCCCAACAAAACATTGCATTTCATATTTCTCCAATAACATTGGTTGTTTGCTATGTGTGCGTGTCATTTGTTATTTGTTATTTGGTGTACTCCAATAAAATGTTGCATTTCATATCTCCACCCATAAAAGTTCATATTTCACCAATAGAATTTTGTATTTCTCCAGTAACCATTTGTCATTTGCTATTTGTGTGTACGGAACAGGCAGAGGGAGAGCAGGGAGGGTGTGGGGGTACCTCCACTTCTCCCAACTCCAATAAAATGTTGCATTTCATATTTCACCCATAAAAGTTCATATTTCACCAGTAGAATTTCATATTTCTCCAATAACATGTTGCATTTCGCATTTCTCCATTAAAATGTATTTCATATTTTTCTAATAAAATGTTGCATTTCATATTTCACCAAAAATATTCATATTTCTCCAATAAAATGTTGCATTTCATATTTCTCCAGTAAAATGTATTTCATGACTATTTCTCCAATAAAATGTTGTGTTTCATATCTTACCAATAAAATTTTGTATTTCTCCAATAAAATGTTGTATTTCATATTTCGCCAATAAAATTTTACATTTCGCATTTCACCAATAAAATGTCATATTTCACCAACAAAACGCTGTATTCCACATTTCTCCAATAATGTTTGCTATTTATGTGTGTGTGTGGAACAGGCAGAGGGAGAGCAGGGAGGGGGTGGGGGGCAGTCAGTTGCTGCAGGCCGTGCGGTCGTACCTCCACTTCTCCCAGCTGAGCTCCTGGCTCACCTCCATGCACGGCTGTCTCCCTGTCCAGATCGCTCACAGGTCAGTAGGTCAGAGGGTCAATGGGTCAATCGCTTACTTCCTGTCTGTCTGTCCTCGCGACTTCCTGTCTGTCCTCCCAACTTCTTGTCTGTTTGTCCTCTCGATTTCCTGTCTGTTCTCTCCACTTCCTGTTTGTTGTCTTGACTTCCTGTTCTCTCGACTTCCTGTCTTCTTGACTTCCTGTTTGTTGTCTGGACTTCCTGTTGTCTCGACTTCTTGTCTGTTGTCTCAACTTCCTGTTTGTTGTCTCGACTTTGTTTGTTGTCTCGACTTTTTGTTGTCTTGACTTCCTGTTGTCTTGACTTCCTGTTTGTTGTCTCGACTTCCTGTCTGTTGTCTCGACTTCCTGTCTGTTGTCTCGACTTCCTGTCTGTCCTCTCTACTTCCCATCTGTCCTCTTGAATTTCTTGTCTGTCTGTCTGTCCTCTCCACTTCCTGTCTGTTCTCTCCACTTCCTGTCTGTCTGTTCTCTTGACTTCCTGTCTGTCTGTCCTCTTGACTTCCTGTCTGTCCTCTCAACTTCCTGTTTTGTTTTTGTGTGTCTTGGTGGTGGTAGTGGTGGTGGCGGTGGTGGTGGTGAGGGTGAGAGGTGTGTTTGGGGGTGAGAGGGGGTGTGTGTGTGTGTGTGTGTGGAGGGTGAGGGGTGTGTGTGTGTATGGGGAGGGGGGGGGGAGGACAGGTGTGTGTGTGTGTGTGTGTTGGTTTTGTGTCTTAGTAATGGTGGTGGTGGTGGTGGTTGGAGTACCACATAGGTTATGGGGACACCTTTCACCTTTTGACCTCTTACCTTTAACCATTTCTCCCCCCAACAGGCTGTACACCCCAGGAGACACCGGAGACGAGGACGAGACGTTCCGGAAAACCCCGGAGACCCACGTCTTCCCCACGGCCGTCTCGGGTCCCCACAGGGTCAAGGTCTCGGTGCTGCACGTTCCGCGTCTGCCGGGGTTCCCAGTGCTGCGCTGCGCACTGCAGTCACGCTCATTCTGGCTGCACACGCCCGCAGCCTGGCGCGTTGATGCGGGTCGTGATGGAGATGGGGATCGTCGGGATGGGGGTGGGGATGATGGGGGTGGGGGTGGAGGGGGCGGTGACAGAGAGAAGAGGCTGGAGACGGGCAAGGGCGTCAGGAGGAAAGGTCGTGGCGTCGCTCAGTATGCGAAAACTACAGGTCAGTGTGGGGGGTTTCTCTGCTTCAGAGATGATAAAGTACTTTTGAATTTGAATTTGGTTAACCCTCTTAGTCCCGATCCGGGATTTGCCAGGATTGAATAATTACTCCCCCCCCCCCCCTCAAAGTCCTGAT
>CM060349.1:15663056-15680012 GCA_030674155.1 Stramonita haemastoma
AAACAAGAAACCTAAAAAAAAATATTTAAAACCCCCCAAAAAACACCCTTACCACCACCAAAAAAAACCTCACCAAAAAACCCCACCCAAACCAATCTCTCCCTCTCCTAAACAGCAGAGATGCAGACAGACTGACCTGACTTGAGCAGCATGATCTGGTCGTCCTGAGAGAGGTCCATGAAGCCAGGGATCATCTTGGCAAACTCGATGATCTGCTGCACCGCCACCGTGATCTTCTCCGCCAGCTCCGTCCACATCCGCTGATGGCTCTGTGTATAGACAGAGAGAGAGAGAGAGACAGAGAGAGACAGATAAATTGACTTTAGTGTGTCTAGTGGGGGTCTGGGCTTGTACATGTACACACACAATGACTGTATCCAATGAGGTCTGGTACACACAGACACAATGATTGTTGTGTCTCCAGTGGGGGTCTGGGGGCTAGTTTTTCAGGCCAGGTAGAGGTAAAGGTGTTCCGATAACCTACCACTCCCCAATGAACCTATGTGTTCATTGGGGAGTGAGGCATCAGAGACCTCAGCTTCTCCAGGGGCCAGCATACACACACAATGCATGTATGCACTCACACATCTATGCATAACTATACATATTCTTGTAAACACGTTCACACATACACACTTACGCTCACACACACATACATGCCCGCGTGTGCGCACACGCATACACACACACGCGTCTGCCCGCCCACCCGCATACACACACACGTTCTCTGAATGTGACACACTTTCAATCTTCATCTTTCTTTTTTTTGTGTGTGTGTGTGTCTAGTATCACTTTGAGTGATCAGACGTTAAACTGAAGAAAGTCATACATGTGCACAAATTAAACCCTCTTACCCATCTGTTTAAACACACACACTCACTCACACACACTCTCTCTCTCTCTCACCCATCCCCAAACTGACCATATTTGTGTAAGCAGCGACGAGGTCCTGTGGAGCCACCTGTTTTTTCAGAGTTTCAATCTGGTCACTGCTGTGCAGACACGTTCGCAGGTGAGCGTCTGCAATGGCACTCCCCAAAGCCACTGCAACAGCAAAACACAGTCACTGCATTAACCCTCTCCTTCCTAGCACCTGCTATAACCCCTTTCACGAAAACCTATCCTTTGGGCTGATTACTTCCCTTAACCCTTTAAGTCGCGATCAGGGGATTTGCTGGGAATGAATAATTCCCCCCTCCCCCCCCCCCCCCCCCCCCCCCCCTCCCCTAAGTCCCGACCTGGAATTTGCTGGGATTTACACGCAGTAGATTTCCATCAGGCTGTGACCATCACTAATTGCTACCACATGTCAAAGTTCTATCAGGCTAGAAGGAGAAATAAATTCTTCTAGTAATAGGTAAAGGGAGGGAATCAACTACTCCCGGGCCAACGCTACCTTACCTTGTCACACACTACCAAAAAGAAAACAAATCCTCGCTCAAAGCCTTCAGACCCCCCCCCCCCCCATATATCACCTGACTTCAAAAAAACAATCCCTTTAGATACCACCCCATCTCACCTAGCACCAAACAGAAACAACCCCTTTAGACCCCCCCACCCCCATCTCACCTGGCTTCAAAAAAAAAGAAAATCCCTACCACACACATCTTTCTCACCTTGCTCCAAACAGAAACCAACCCTTTAGATACCACACGCATCTCACCTGGCCCCAAACAGAAACAAACCCTTTACCATACCATACTGTTTACAGCCCTACCGACCATGAAAGCCATATCAGGGCTGTCACCTCATTCTCTTTCAGAGGCTCCAGTAACTTTCAACTTCAGGTTCAAAACCAACACTTAATACCATCAGATTTATCTCTATCAACCTCCATCAGAAAAACCAACATTAACCGACACAATACCGAAGTCATCTCATTCCTTAAAGCAAATAAACCAGGCATGAGGCTGTGCTGCAAATGCCAGCGATTCCACTGAATTTATCATCCCCAGATTTCAAGAAATGTAAAAAATAAATAAATAAAAAAGGACAACAAACATGTTAAAGTACAAAAAATATACATAAAAAGTATCACATGGGCAAATCTCACTGCAGAATGGACATCCCGTGCCCAGCCCAGTGTCTAACTCTCACTACCTGGTCGCCAGAACAAAACAAAAAAAACACAGGCAGTGTGTGATATGATAAAAACAGAAAACTGTTTGAAAGAGTTGCTGGGGAAAAAAAAAAAGGCAGAAGAGTGGACTGGGAAGGCAGAAAATAGGCACAAGAAATTAGAGCAAGATAAGGAGGAGAAAGACAAAAACAAAGAGAGAGAGATACAGAGAAGTGGAAATGTCTGGCACAGAATTTCCAGAAGGTGGGGATGCTATTCATACCGAAAGAGCCCCCCGCCCCCCCCCCCTCCCTCCGGCATCCCCACAGGGGTACCTGGCTAAAAAAAAAAAAAAAGAAAGAAAAAAAAAAAAAAAAAAAAAAAGAAACCCTCTACACACACCCCTAGCCGCCGCTGTAGTCTAGTGGTTAGGGCATTGGACTCGTAATCTAAAGGTTGCGGGTTCGATCCCAGCTTTCAGCTATGGCATTGTGCCCTTGGAAAAGGCACTTTACGGCTATTTTCTCACCCCACCCAGGTGTAAAAGGGGTACCAACCTTGTGTTGGGGGTTAACCCTGCGATAGACTGGCGTCCTATCCAGGGGGGAGTCTAAGACTCTCAGTCGCTTAACGCCACAGAAACCGGGATGAGCACCGGCCTGATGAGCCTTAGGCTCGGGACAGACTTCAACTAAACCTATTTCGCACCCTCCTGCACCTAAAACCCCCCAGGAATTGAAAAAAAAAAAAAATAGTAGCACCAAGTTTTCCTCCTTACAAGACTTAAAGGATAGCAGAAAGCTTGAGCCGGGAAAACCGCACTGTACTGTACTGAAAGAGTTTTAAAAAAAAAAATAAAATAAAAAAAAAATAATAATCTCACCTGGCTCCATGATGTCCACAGGCCGCAGCAGCGTGACGGGGTGGGGTGGGGGCACGGGGGTGGTGGGGGTGGAGACAGGAGAGGTGGGGAAGGCCATGCCACCGCCGCCATTGTTGTTGTTGAGGTTGTTGTTGTTGTTGACCACCATGACGTTGTTGTTGTTCACCACGTTGTTGTTGATGTTGCTCACCAGGCCCCCCCCCACTCCTCCTCCCCCGTTGCTGTCCCCGGCCGAGGGGGGAGGAGGGGGGGGGAGTAGTCCGTCTGTGTTGACCCCACCGGGTACGAGTAGCCGTTGGCTGGGTAGTTGTACCCCGGCGTGGCCATGCTGCAAAAACGGCGAAAGCAATCCCAGTTTAATTAACCCTCTTAGTCCCGAACCGGGATTGAATAATTGCTCCTCCCTGAATCCTGAACCAGGATTTACACACAGAAGTTTTCCATCAGGCAGCAATCTTCACTGATCGCTACCACATGCCGAAGCTCTATCAGGCTAGAGGTACAAATCCTGTTGAGTGTCTGGAAGTAATTATTAGTCCCGAACCGGGATTGAATAATTGTCCCCCCATGAATCCTGAACCAGGATTTGCTGGGATTTACACACAGTAGTTTTCCATCAGGCTGTGACCTTCACTGATCGCTATCACATGCCGAAACTAGAGGTACAAATCCTGCTGAGAGTCTAGCAGAGAATCCGAATGCATGGGAGTTAACGTTTTTCACTCTCACCCACTCACACCTTGCTTCCCCACAGTGTGTGTGGTCTCTTGGATGTTACTATCCGCTGCTTGTATGTATTCTGGTGCGCACGCTCGCATGCGCACACACATACCACAAACTCACACATGCACGCACGCACACACACACACATACATGCACGCACACACACACGCTAAAAAATTTTTTTTTGTTATGTCGGGCCAAGAAAGAATACGACAGTAGTAGTAGGTCTCTGTCAGTCGGTGTTGACTATGGAATTCGCGCCAGAGGAGAGGTCATTTGTTCAGCGACAGCGCCAGCATGCATGTGCGTTCATATGTATGTGAACAGTTTTGAACTCACTCTTACACATACACAATGGTTCACAACAAGAATATTCAGAGAGTATATTCATACTGATCAGGAGGTCACAATATACACTGGTTTCTTGATGAAAAAGTTAGCTGATCATGATGTGCCAAAAACTTTGCCATTTCTTTTCCCTTCCTGCCATTTCTCTGGTACGTTTATCTGCATTTAAAAAACTACATGGAAAAATTTGTGTCCTCAAGACAAACAAGCTGAAACCCCCATCCCAAGCATCCAATTTACCACCGAATCACTTTCATTCTTTCATCTTTTAAAACTTGTTACTGCACAAACATTGTTTTTAACTATAAATACTTTGTAAATGCAGAAGCAATTTTTTTCTTCTTTTCGTTCACTTCTAGGCTTCTGTACTCAATTTTTTTTTAAAATCCACATTCAAAGTTGTTGGGGGTTTTTTTTGGAGGGGGGGAAGGGGGGTTGTATCTCGTTTCTTGGCAAGAGGTCCGAGGTTCACCAATAGATTTTTTTCTTCTTCTTTTTTTTCTGGCGTATGCAACAGATTTCTCACCTCCCACCATTTACGTAGTCCCATTCTGACTTCAAGGATACTTCAAAGAATAATCTGCAGAAAAGTAGTAAAAGAGGCAGCAAAGGTTGTTGCAGTGGCAGCGAAATATCGCACCATACTAGTAGCAGCAGTACATGTGGCAGCAGTAGAAATCACAGCAGTAGAAGCAAGGGCAGTAGAGTGACATTCTCACAGCAAAGTATCAACAGTAGCCACTCAAGTAGCAGAAGCAATAGCAGAAGCAGCAGCAAGTTACATTATCACCTTGCTTGCCATTGAGATTATCACCTTGCTTGCCATTGAGATAGCAGAAGTGGTGCCTTGTTTCAGACATCGTCCCCGAAGTCAGAATGCAGCTACCTTCATGGTGGGGAGACACGGTCACATATGTATGCAAAAATCTCACCTTTGGTCAGCCTCAAGAGCTCCAGCCAAGAAATTAAAAAAACAAAACAAAAAAAAAATCCTGGATGAACAGGATTCCCTCTACAGGTAACTCAGTGAATAGTTGAACCTGTGCCTTCAGATCACTCCCCCTCCTCCCCTCTCCCATTCCATGTTCTTACCAACCAAGCAAAGACTGGGTTCCATCCATAGCATGAAAAGAATGTATGATTTATAGAAGGTACACAAACATCTCCTCTGTGGGGATGTCGAGGTCCTGTCTGAATAAACTGCATTCCCACCTTCTGGAAATTCTCTACTAGGAATTTCCTCTTTTCTGTCTCTCTCTGTTTCTGCCTCGCTGCACTTCTTTTTCTCCCTGTCACCTCCTTCTCGTCTACTTTCTGCCCTTTTTATGCCATTCTCAGAATTTTTTTCCCAAGAAATATTTATAAGATAGCAATTCTCTCCCACACCAAAGTTGGATGTGCTGGGCCTGGCTTGTCAGGCGCTTAGCAGCAGTACAGTGCTTTTTTTCCCATATGACAGACAACAAAAGTTGCTGTCTGAGCATTCAAAGAAGAAGAATACCAATCTCTATGTCTACAAGACTGATCATCAGGATACTTGAGCAGTTGGGATTGGACCAGATGGTAGTAGCCACCCTGCTGAGGAATATTCACAGGGACGATTTCTGACAGGATTCTCTCATCAATGCATACTTGCTGGACCACGAACACACACTCACACAAACATGCATGCACACACTCACACACACACTCACACATACACACACAAACACCCAGGCACACAAAACACCCAGGCACACACACACACACACACACCATACACACACACACCACACAAACACACACGGTGGATGGGATAGCCTGGTAGCCTGACTCCACTCCTCTCAAAAGTCTTTCGGATGACGCTATACACCGCGGTCCCATGTGTGAATGCATGCAGAAAATCTTACGCACACATTTAAACCTGTTCCACTTTTTGGAAGAGTAGTCGGCCATTGTGAGCCGATGGGAACTGATGACAAAATTTCCAACACTGCATACACATGGGGACTGGATGTAATTTAAAAAAAAAAAAAAAAAAAAAAAAAAAGCCCACAAGAGCTTTTTCCATTATCATCCAAACAACACACTAAACAAACACACAAACCACACACACACAAAGAGACATTCAGCACAGAATGATAATAATACTCATTAGTTCCCCATGCTTACTAAGACAGTAAGGAATAGAGGTCAAACTCGGTGAAACTGTTAGTCGAGCATTTTCAGTCCATGGGTGTTGCTTTTTTTCTAAAAAATACTTTTTGTTATCAGCCCATACAGACAGAAAAAGAAAACCGAAGAAGAGAAAACGATAAATCCTATTTTCAAAAAGTTAGAATGTCAGTGAATATGGATGGTGACACAAAGGCATTCCTCTAACATTGAGCAAACCACAACCCATCAATAGAGGAGGACATTTCTGACGACAAAACCATAAGCACCACCAGCCTCTTTGTTATTAGAAAAAAACAACATATCAGTCGGGGGAAAGTTCTACACATCTAAGGATGCATGCCATCTCCATTCAAATACTTGTACCACGTCAATCCATCCACCTTAATCAAACGACTTGGGTTCGAACTTGCGCAACTGTCTGATTTAATCAGAACAAGCAACACAAGAACAAATTATGTGTGTGTCCTGCTAGTAAATTTTTTTAATATATTTTTTTTTAAGAAAAGAAATGTAGGTAAACATGGAAAACGTGACTGAAATAAAGAAAGGAGACCACACACTGAAGAAAATTTCAAAACTCAAAATGCTTTTCTCTCATAGCAAATTACAGCAAGATTTCAAACTTGCACACACACAAAAATATATTTCAAAAAACTATGAACACCAATTCCAAAAATGTTTCACATTTCAAAACAAAAACTGAAGAGATAAAATCAACCATAGGGTTCCTTACACCAAAACAGAAAAAAAGGGGAACTAAATATGGGAAGAAGTTATAAATACTTCACCACACAGAAGCATCAAACTTGTTCCTCTTTCTCTCCCCTTCACTACAGCAACTCAGAAAAAATAAAAAAATCGGAAAAGCAGCCTACAAATTCTAATAGGGGCGGGGGGAGGAAAAAATCCAGAGGGCTGAAATAATAAACCATATCACACCGTAAATAAATAAATATTTGAATATTTGCAAACAGAAAAAACCCAAACTGCCCAAACCAGCAAGCTTGCCATGAAACTACAATCTACGACGTGCAGAGATGGGTATCTGCAGGAATATACAACACATTAACACAATACTGCACACACACACACTCCCCAAACGTCCTTCGGATGAGACTATAAACCCGAGGCCCCGTGTGCGAATGCGCGAAGAACATCTTGCCCACACGTTAAATCCTGTTCCGCTTTTCGTAAGAGTAGGCCATCGTGTCCAGGTGGGAACAGATGACAAGACTGACAAAAACTGCATACACACGGGGACTGGATGTAAAAAAAAAAAAAAAAAAAAGCACATGAGTGCTTATTCCATTTATCCGATATAAATTTTTAAAATAAATAAATAAATAAATAAATCATATAAAATAAAAAACACACACACAGAGCCCCATAATGACCAGATACTATGGTGATTACTGGGCACTGCAGCAAGGCGTTAGACTTCTTTTTTTTTTTTTTTTTTTGCTGCTTGCTGTTGTTGTAGCAGAAGAAACCTCGCCCATCTCCTGGACTGACCCAGTCTAAGTCAGGCATGCATGCCACCACACATATAGAGAGAAAGAGAGAGACAACACTATGACAAACCTCAATGTTTCTCCTCGCTATCTATCACCCACTTTTTTTTCCCCCCACAAGACAAAAAATGATTACCCTTGTGTTATAACTTTTAAAACAATTTTTTTAAAGGTAAAAACCAGTTTGTTTTTCTGTCTCCTTTCTTACAAAAGGTTCTTATCCACAAATTTTCTATCTTTAAAATAATAGTAATAAAAAAAATATATTAAAAAAAGAAGACAAAAAATAGGCTGCTCTGGGCTAATCCCGAGTTGAGGTGATAGCATTACCTGAACCCTCTTAGTCCCAAAACGGGATTTGCCGGGATTCACACAAGGTAGATTTCCATCACGCTGTGACCATCACTAATTGCTACCACATGCCAAAGCTCTATCAGGCTAGAGGTACAAAGCCTGCTGAAGTCTGGAAGTAATCATAGCTGCTGGTATGTACTTAGAAGGAGGAAAAGGCAAGCGAGCATGTGTGCCTGACCTGATTTCGTGATGGAATGCGAAATCTAGGGGCAGTTTGTGTTCAGAGAATCTGAATGCCAGAGGGTTAAGCAGCACTTCCTCTTCTTTTCATAACAGAACATGGTGTTCAATTGTTCCAAACTATCTTGCCCCGAGTATGGTTCGTTCGTTCTCTTCCTTTACTACCAACCACTGACTACCATCTTGCCCGGTGTACAGCCCCTTAGTTCTTTCCCCTTGTGACCCACAATTTACCGCCATAACCCTTTGCCTCTCCCAGAAGGAAGGACCTAGCAAACATTGAGGTTTGTCATAATAATGTCTTCCCAAAAAATAATAATAATACCATCCAAACCAAAAGTCTAAATTAACTAAAACCAAAGTTAGTTCTAATAATAATAAAAAAAACCCAACCACAAAACAGATCCAGCAGACGCACTTGAGATATATAATTATGTCAAAACAAAAAACAGGGGTGAGAGTATTTCTGACAATTTGGCACCCCTCTCCTACCGGGCGGACAGGATAGCCTAGTGGTCAGAACATTGCGCTGGCAATTTGACGACCCGAGTTTGATTCCCGTTGGAGGGGATTTTTCCCCTGGAGTTAACATCAGTGCTGACTCCACTCTCCCCAAAAGTCCTTCGGATGAGACTGTAAACTGAGGCCCCGTGTGCGAACGCACGCAGAACATCTTGCGCACACGTTAAATCCTGTTCCGCTTTTTATAGTGCCTGTGACACAGACCAGGCCATATCAAAATTTCTTTACCAATCAAAATAGATTTGACATTCTGAGACTCAATCTTGCTCCGTTAATTTCTTTGAAATGTATTTTTCTACACATCTGCTCTGCTGGTTCTGTTTGTTAATGGAGTAACGTCCCCTACCGGGCTGGAGCGACTGACCAATCACACGTCATGTATCACGTCACCTCACATCCCCTTCATTTTAAAACACGCGGTCAGTAACAGCTACTCTTCCTAGAAACTTTTTTTTTTTTTAACCAACCCCACCATGATAACAACGCCTGGTCTACACCACGTTCACAGCTTTTGCAGGATTTCCCTTCAAGCATAACCATTAGTCAAAAACCTTCAACAAGACTCGGTATACATAGAGAGATCTCTTCTTCCTTTACCTCCCTCTTCCCTCATCCTGATAGAACCCCCCCCCCCCCAACACAAACTTCCAAATCAGCCACTTTACTGTCACCACATCACTGTGTCCACAGTACAAAATTGGTCACAAAGTGCAAAACATCCATTTAACTGTTGCCTCATCATGATCATCTTTTTTGTACCAGACCTTTTCCTGTTATCAATAATCTTCACACCCAAATAGCTGTCTTCATTATTTTTGTTTGTTTTTTTGGTTATGACAGTTATTTCTTCTCCTTCCCCCCCCCAGTCTACCCACCCCACTGTCATAATGACCATAGCCCTACACCCCCCTACCCCAATTATTTCTTCTTCTTCCCCACCCCAGTCTACCCACCCCACTGTCATAATGACCATAGCCCTACACCCCCCTACCCCAATTATTTCTTCTTCTTCCCCCCCCCAGTCTACCCACCCCACTGTCATAATGACCATAGCCCTACACCCCCCTACCCCAATTATTTCTTCTTCTTCCCCCCCCCAGTCTACCCACCCCACTGTCATAATGACCATAGCCCTACACCCCCCTACCCCAATTATTTCTTCTTCTTCCCCACCCCAGTCTACCCACCCCACTGTCATAATGACCATAGCCCTACACCCCCCTACCCCAATTATTTCTTCTTCTTCCCCCCCCCCCAGTCTACCCACCCCACTGTCATAATGACCATAGCCTTACACCCCCCTACCCCAATTATTTCTTCTTCTTCCCCCCCCCCAGTCTACCCACCCCACTGTCATAATGACCATAGCCCTACACCCCCCTACCCCAATTATTTCTTCTTCTTCCCCCCCCCAGTCTACCCACCCCACTGTCATAATGACCATAGCCCTACACCCCCCTACCCCAATTATTTCTTCTTCTTCCCCACCCCAGTCTACCCACCCCACTGTCATAATGACCATAGCCCTACACCCCCTACCCCAATTATTTCTTCTTCTTCCCCACCCCAGTCTACCCACCCCACTGTCATAATGACCATAGCCTTACACCCCCCTACCCCAATTATTTCTTCTTCTTCCCCACCCCACTGTCATAATGACCATAGCCTTACACCCCCCTACCCCAATTATTTCTTCTTCTTCCCCATCCCACTCTTATAATAACCACAACCTTACATCCCCCCTACCCCAATTATTTCTTCTTCTTCCCCATCCCACTCTTATAATAACCACAACCTTACATCCCCCCTACCCCAATTGTTTTTTTCTCCTTCCCCATCCCCCACCCCACACTGCTAATGACCACAGCCATACACCCCTACCCCAATTATTCTGTCTTCTTCCCCACCCCACTCTTTTGATGACAACAGTCCTTACATCCCCGTTCCCCACCCCAATTATTTTTTCCCCTTTTCCCACCCCAACACTTATAATGACCACAGCCTTACACCCCCCCTACCCAAACCCCCCTTCAACCCCCCAAAACCTCTTCAGCCCCTCCCCCCCACCCCCAACCTCTTTGCGCCCCCCCCCTCCCAAAAACCCAAAGTCGCTCCAACCCGGCTGTAAGGGGCAGACAGAAGGAGGAGGAAGGAAGGCAGGAAGCCACAGAAGGAGAGGAAGCTTACGTGACATATTGGTTGCTGTGAGGAAGAGAAGGGGAATAATTAAGGGAGGCAAATCCATCGCACCCGTTCTGCTGTGCCGCCTTCACCATCTTGGCCTCGTCCTCCACCTTCTCCCGCTGCTTCTTGGACATGCGCCCAAACTTGACCGCTGAAACCCAGGTTAAGTAAGTCACAGGTGAGTTACAGGTAAGTCATGGAGGTCATGTCCATGATCCACAGAAGAGATTCCTGTTTTTTCAAGATCAAAAAGTAATTTATAGATCAAACAAAAAATAATTTGATAATGACAGAATTTTGAAAGCATGTGAATAAGAGGTTAGCGAATGATAAAAACTTTTTTTTTTAACCTTAAAAATTTATTTTTTTTTTATATAAAAGGTTATCTGTATAGTACACCAATTTCAGTCACACACACAAACCCCTACCCACCCACACAACCCCCTACCCACCCACCCGCCCTCACACAAATCCATACCCACCCCCGCACTCATCCCTACACACCCACCCACACAAACCCCTACCCACCCACTCAAACAAATCCCTACCCACTCACACACACACACCCACATCCCTACCCACTCACACACACACCCACATCCCTACCCACTCACACACACACCCACATCCCTACCCACTCACACACACACCCACACCCCTACCCACTCACACACACACACCCCTACCCACTCACACACACACCCACACCCCTACCCACCCACAAACCCCTACCCACAACCACCCCCACACAAACCCATACCCCCCCCTCCACCCCTACCCAACCCCCCCCCCCCCCCCCCACCTACCCCTACCCCACCCCCCAAAACACCCACACAACCGTTTCTTCCTTACCATCCCTGGACATGCCCAGAGAGAGGCACTTCTGTAGGCGGCAGTACTGGCAGCGGTTTCTGTTGACTCTGTCGATGACGCAGTTCTTGTTTCGCGGACACTGGTAGTTCACTGGGCCCGACTGCGACCGCCGGAAAAATCCCTGCAGGAAAAAGATGAAAAAAATCTTTAATTTATCATATAAAAAAAAAAGTTAAAGTCTGTCCCGAGCCTAAGGCTCATCTGGCCGGTGCTTATCCCGGTTTCTGTGGCGTTAAGCGACTGAGAGTCATAGACTACCCCCCCCCTGGATAGGACGCCAGTCTATCGCAGGGTTAACCCCCAACACAAGGTTGGTACCCCTTTTACACCTGGTGGGGTGAGAAAATAGCCGTAAAGTGCCTTTTCCAAGGGCACAATGCCATAGCCGAAAGCTGGGATCGAACCCGCAACCTTTAGATTACGAGTCCAACGCCCTAACCACTAGACTACAGCGGCGGCATGTTTATCATATAGGTAAACAACAATATAATTGCACGCATAACTGAACTTTAATGGATTGACATCACAAACAAAACGCATTAAAAAAAAAAAAAAAAAAGGTCACTGAAAGCACAAACAAAAACAAAAAATAAACCATGCACGCAAGCACACACGCACACACACACACATGCATGTTTTTAATGCCGAGTTTCATCTCATGAAGTTGCTTCAAGAATTGTGACATTTTTGGGGTGCATGGCCCGAGGTGCTGAAGTGGGAGAACTTGCCGAAGCGTGGGACCTCTGACTTTTTTCTGGCTTCTGACCACAGTCCTGAAATCTGGAAAGGACTATAATTTGACTATATATAACATAACATGCAAAAAACACCCCCACAAAACTCATGTACACAGCAAAAGAATGAGAGAAGCTCAGAAAGAGGAAATGAATGCAAGATAGAAAGCAGTGCAGACAGTAAGTAAGAAAATGAGGAAGGACAAAAACAATGGAAATATGCAAAGACTGTAAGAAACGATGATGACGAAACTGTAGGAAGGAAAAAAAGAGCAGGAAGGAAGACGAAATGGAAATCTGATAACTAAAGACAAAAGCGGTGACAATGAGTACTTAACAACGTCAGCATTCGCCAATATTCATGACTAATTGATACACCAGAGAGTAACTGTACCTATAGAGTACATCTGAGTTTCTTACAAACCACTACAGTATGTATGCCACAATATATATCATAACAGAATACTGAGAATAGGGTGACACATTTTCGTTCAAACGAGAGACAACAGCAGTTTGCTGTCTGAAGCGTTCCACGAAGAAAAAGAAGAACAAAAAGAATGTGCTGTAGATCAGACAACAGTCTCTACAATAAATCATTTATCTCCAGGCATGGACATAATGTTCGGCCATAACTTCTCACAGAGCAAACTTCTAGCAGATGCAAGACTTCTGAATGACAAGAACACATTCAAAACAAACACTGACCAAAAGTTTTCAGACACAAGTATCAATAATTATCTGCAACATTTTAGCACACCTTCAAAAACAGACACATGTAACATACAAAAAACAACACCAACCCCCCCCCCCCCCCCCCCCCCAAAAAAAACCCCCACTAACAAACAAAAAAGCAAAACTATACTGATGATGATGATGATGATGATGATGATGATGATGATGATGATGATGATGATGATGATGAAACAGTGCAAGGTATTGCACAATTTTTAAACAGACCCCTGCTAAACAAAAGAAACGCACACACACACAAAGAAACGTGAATCCCCCCTTCCCCCCCGAATTCTCTTTGATTCCTTTATTCAAGATTACGTTTCTTGGTATTTTCTTTTCTCTTAGTCTCTAGCTAAGATTTTTTTCTGTTATTTTCTGTTTTTGCCTTCCTAGTAAAGCTCCATATACTTTTTCTTAGCCTAGTCTCTCCACACCTATAATATGATCAATCAATCGTGCTTTTGAAGGAGAGATTTCCAGTTTTAAAAAATATCTTTTTTTTTTTAAAGTTTAAAATAAAAGTTGTGGCATTTTTCAAGCATTTTTCTTCTTAGGCATTCCCGAGATTAAATCAATGTTATCCATACTCAATCAGTCGGGTGAAGCTATCATTTGATCACCCCCCTGTTGCATTAATGACAGAGGGTCAGCACAATAAACAGTGAAGCGAAAAACAGACCCCACACAAGCAAACAAAGAAAAACCCACACAAGCAAACAAACACAACCCACACAAACAAACAAACACAACCCACACAAGCAAACAAACACAACCCACACAAACAAACAAACACAACCCACACAAGCAAACAAACACAACCTACACAAACATACACAACCCACACAATCAAACAAACAAAACCCACACACACACACAAACAAAACCCACACAAGCAAACAAACACAACCCACACAAGCAAACAAACAAAACCCACACAAATGGAACCCACACAAGCAAACAAACAAACCTCACACAAGAAAAACAAACACAACCCACACTAGCAAGCAAACACAACCCACACAAGCAAAGTTTTAATAAAACCCACACAAGCAAACAAACAAACCTCACACAAGCAAACAAACACAACCCACACAAGCAAACAAACAAAACCAAAACAAGTTCTAACCCACACAAGCAAACAAACAAAACCCACACAAGCAAATAAACCCACACAAGCAAACAAACTAAACCCACACAAGCAAAGTTCTAACAAAACCTACACAAGCAAATGGAACCCACACAAGCAAACAGAACACAAACAAACAAAACCCACACAAACAAACAAACCCCACACAAGCAAACAAACCCCACACAAGCAAACAAACCCCACACAAGCAAACAAACCCCACACAAACACAACCCACACAAACAAACAAAACCCACACAAACAAAACCCACACAAGCAACACTAACAACAACAACACAAGCACATGGGTCTTTTCACGGCTGTTATGCAAACAAAGACGTAAAAAGCAATAAAGCTGTGAAAAAACAGAATGACTACATGTATATAATTTATACATGTGTGGATGTAGTCTAAGCCCCAAGTGCAAAATGTGAGAGATAAAGAGGTATTGTGTAAGAGACAAAAAGAGACAAAAAGGCAAGGGGCGGGGAGAGTGTTATCTGAACACAATAGTAGGCGGGAAGGAGTGAGAGAGAGGGGGAGGGGGGGGGGAACAGAGAGAGAGAGAGGGGGGGGGGGAGGGGAGGGGGGGAGAGAAAGAGGGAGACAGAGAGAGAGACAGAGAGAGGGGGAGGGTGGGAGAGAAAGAGAGGGAGACACAGAGACACAGAGAGAGAGAGAGAGAGAGAGAGAGAGAGAGAGAGAGAGAGAGAGAGAGAGAGAGCGGGGAGGGAGGGAGGGAGGGAGGGAGGGAGGGAGAGAGAGAGAGAGAGAGAGAGAGAGAGAGAGAGAGAGAGAGAGAGAGAGAGAGAGAGAGACAGAGACAGAGACAGAGAGAGAGAGACAGACAGACAGACAGACAGAGACAGACAGGCAGACCGACAGTGAGACAGTGTGTGTGTGTGTGTGTGTGTGTGTGTGTGTGTGTGTGTGTGTGTGTGTGTGTGTGTGTGTAGAAGGTGGGGGTGGATGTGCTAAATATTTAACTTTAAGAGACCGACTTTGAGCCGTCATGCCTAATTAACACCATATTTTTAAAACAGACTAGATGACAAACAAAAAAATACACAAGATGGACAACTTCTTCTGTTTTTCTTTCTTTTTCTTTTTTTAAATTCATCCCAGGTTCCGAGACAAGACATAAAATTTACACAGATTGCACTTTGAAAGTGAGATAAAGACTGTGCACATGTACACAGAACACACACACACACAGTCTCTCTCACCCCCCCCCCCCCCCCCACACACACACACACACACACTACACAACACCCCTACCCCCCACTTACACAAACTTACCCCTACCCCCCACCTACACAAACTTACCCCCCCCCCCCCACATACACACACACACACACACACACACACACACACACACACACACACACACACACACACACACACACAGATAAAAGAGGGCACACAGACACAGACAGATAAAAGAAGATACAAACAACTGGATAAAGAACAACACACACAAACACATCCACAAAAAGAGATAAAGAAAAAAGATTTGTAACAACACACACACACACACAGAGATAAAAGAGGAACAGCAAAATTAGATACACACACACACACACACACACACACACACACACACACACACACACACACACACACACCGGTTCAATTCCCAGTCGAGGGGATTTTTCCCGTGGAGTGAACATCAGTGCTGACTCCACTCTCCCCAAAAGTCCTTCAGGTGAGACCATAATCAGAGGCCCCGTGTGCAAACACACGCAAATCATCTCGCGCACACGTTAAATCCTGTTCTGCTTTTTGTAAGAGTAGGCCACCGTATGCCGGTGGGAACAGATGACAAGATTGACAAAACTGCATACACACGGGGACTGGATGTAAAAAAACAAAAACAAAAAAACAAACGAGTGCTTATTCCACTATCCTCAATATATAAAACAATAAATAAAAAAATAAATAAATAAAAATTAAAAAAACACACACAACTCTAAAACTGGAAAGATGTTCAACTAACACGACACTGCAGACTTCACAATTCAAACAATAATGGCATTATTAATGGGGATGTGAAGGCATTTACAACTGAAGACAGCTTGCATGATAGGCAGAAAGTTTGGAACAAAACTCCAGAACAATAGAATTAAAACTTTTGAAACATGCACAATTACAACTTTAAAACACACACACACACACACACACACACACACACACACACACACACACACTCTCTCTCTCTCTCCTCTCTCTCTCTCTCTCTCTAACACACACACACACTCTAACATACTAACACACACACACACACACACACACACACACACACACACACACACACACACACACACACACACACACACTCTCTCTCTCTCTCTCTCTCTCTCTCTCTCTCCTCTCTCTCTCTCTCTCTCACTCACACACACACACACACACACACACACACACACACACACACACACACACACACACACACACACACACACACACACACACACACACACACCACACACGTGACAGAGCAAAACCGAAAACTAGACAAACATGATACAAATTGAAATCTAGACAAAAGTGGGATGGGAAATGGAATCAAGGAA
>CM060349.1:15680112-15690112 GCA_030674155.1 Stramonita haemastoma
CAATCATTCGAAACACTCACACAGATGCTACCTTTCACAGGTTAAAACCCATTTAGCTTTTCGGAAAAGCAATTGTGTGCCGGTGGGAACGGATGACAAAATTTTACAAAACTGCATACACATGGGGACTGGATGTTGTAAAAAAAGCACAGGAGTGCTTGCTTATTTCATTATCCTTGAACTGAGTTGAAATTAAAGAAAAGAAAAAGAAAAAAAAATGTCACCAGAGATTTAACAGATTTTAAATTTAGACATTCAGGCGCACACAGCTATTATTGTATTAGGCAAGGTAATGGATACGGAGATCCTGTCGGTTGAAAGTAGGAACAGAATGAGATCTTTAAAGTGTAACTGTATGTAACTATGGGGGAAGAACCTAGGTCAGAAATAAATGTGTCTTGAGGCTGGATTTGATACTTCATTCATTCACTGTCAGCTTTTGTCAAAATTTTTTTCCCATTTCCTTGGCTACTACACAGATCTCCGAGGTTCACCAATGAGGACATTTTGTGTATCATGCGACCATTTTTACCCATCATTAAGGTAGCTGCATTCCAACTTCAGAGATGCTCTGATTCAAAATCGAGTCACTATATATAGATTAAGCATAAGCTTATTTAGAACTAACTTCAAAATTAAATCAAATGTCCTTGAGGCCCCTTTTCAGGTTGTGTGGGCGCCTTCCAACCCCCCCACCCCCCAGTCTCAGATTCCCTGATTTATTGATTCTCTGGTTTGTAATGATGCCCCTCCCCTCCCCCCCCCCCCTTTACTGAAGCTTGTTTTTCAAGGCCTTTTAAGAACATGATGTCTCTTTTTCCCTCCCTGCCCCCTTCCTTTTTTCTTTCTTTCCCATCTCCTCACACAAATGCTTGCATCACACACACAGAGACACACACACACACCACACACAGAGTCATACACACACCAAACAACAACACACCCACCACAACACACACACACTCACCCCCCCCCCCCCCCCCCCCCCCCCCACTCATTCACTCACTCCTTACCCACCCACCCACATGCACACAAAATTCCCCCTCAACTACCTGGAGTCAAAAGCATGTTAATGTGCAGACACACAAGCCGTTTGAACAGCGCAGTTCAGAAAAAAACAGATCCCAACTTGATCTCCAACAGATTACTCCCCACTGAAAAACTATATATATCTATAGATCTCAAAACTGCCTGAGTATTCAGTTCAACACGACCATTCAACACAGCAGGGTGAGCTATTCAAAAACAAGATAACTTGCACCTTCAACTCTAACCGGTGATCAGTGCTGAGCCCACATCCCCATTCCACCAGTGTCTGCACTGAGTGGCTTACTTTCAGTGAAGCTGAAGACGACCCAGGTTCGATTCCTGGTCGAGGAGATTTTTCTTCTGGAGTTAACATCAGTGCTGACTCCACCCCCCTCCCCAAAAAGTCTTTCGGATGAGACTATAGTCCGAGGTCCTGTGTGCGAACGTACGCAGAACATCTTGCCCACACGTTAAATCCTGTTCCCCTTTTTGTAAGAGTAGGCCATCGTGTGCCAGGGGTGGGAACGGATGACAAGATTTACAAAACTGCATACACACGGGGACTGGATGTTTAAAAAAAAGCACACGAGCGCTTATTCCATTATCCTCAATATAAATAAATAAAATAAACCAATGTTCAGCGCTAAGCCCACACCCCCATTCCACCACAGTGTCTGCACTGAGTCGCTAACTTCAGTGAAGCCGTCTCAAAGTATCTGCAACAGTTGCATCCAGCTAATCCTGCCCTTTGCAACAGGCCAGTAAAGAGAGAATAAAAAGTGACATTGCAACCTGGCTCAGAAAGCGCTATCGTCGTTTTCTTCTTTTTCTGAGGAGGAGGAGCAGCAAGTTTCGTGAGGAACAAAGCCGGGTTTTAAACTAAAAGAGAGGGAGTGCAGGAATGGCTGGCTATTTCTCGTTGGGTGCTTGACACCCAAGTCTATGTTGTAATTAAGCGACAAAAAAAAAAAAAAAAAAAAAAGGGAGGTAGTTGTGTGTGTGTGAGAGTAGTGTGTGTGTGTGTGTGTGTGTGTGTGTGTGTGTGTGTGTGTGTGTGTGTGTGTGTGTGTGTGTGTGTGTGTGTGTGGTGTACGTCTGTGTGAATACATACATAATGTACAAGCGCAGTATTTTTTCAACATGGAAAAGCTCCTCTTTTTTTTTTAATAGGAAAAAAGTTGAGCAAAGCACGTGGAAACCATACTGGTTTACAAATCTGACAACATTCAAATGCAGCCAATCTAAAAACCAAACAGCACAGCTGAAAGGAAACAAATCAAAACAAAAACCACACATTTTATAAACACCACAAATCAGGCCCAGTCAACCCTCCAACACTGGGTAACTGAAACAGTCTCCTCCCCCCTCCCCCCCACTTCAACCAGTGTCATTTTTAAAAGTACATAACCCTTCTTGCAGACACCAGGAGACAGACCGTACCCCAACACAACAGAACACATCCCCCATTTCTGTGTTGTACAGTTTTCAACAAAAATGACCCCCCCCCCCCCACAGAAGGCTTGTAGAATTTGTACAGGCAGTCTGAAGCGAAAGAACAAAGTATTTTACAAAGAAAAATTATTAAGTATACATACTAGAATAAGCAGAGGACCACGCCATTTTCTGATCATCGCTTTGTCTCTATAGTGGAGTATCATCTAGTACAGTATGGCAAAATAAACCTTTGGTACCCAGACTCTTCTAGTATTATAAGCATCTACGACTATGAGAAAGGAGAGAGACAGAGCTATCGTCAATACTTAGCGCAACAAGACACCATCAACTATCACAATGCCACACTCAAGGCACCTTTCTTCTTCGTTATCACAAACATTATTATCCGGTGATGCCCATTTATTTATTATCACACACTCACACTCACTCACTCGCACTCGCGCACACAACACACACACACACACACACACTCACACACACACACACACACACACTCACACACACACACTCGCTCATTCACTCACTCACACACACACACACTCACTCACTCTCACCCTCCCTCCCTCCCTCTCTCTCTCACACACACACAAACACAGAAACACACACACACACACACAAAGACACCACCACTCATGTTTAAATATAAAGCATGCTTTTCTTCTTTCTTTTTCCTCCCCCCCTTCTCTCTCGTATCTTCTTTAGCACTATGTTTGTGATTTTATCCACAAGGCAAGCTGCGTCTTCTCTTTCTTTGAATACATTACATGTGTCACTATAATGCAAAGATCAGGTTAAGTGCTGTGCAAAAACTTGGTATGCTTTCAAATAGTCCAGGGGGAGGGGGGCAGGAGAGCCTAGCGGTTTGAGCATTGGGGATGGGATTTTTAACCTAGTGGTCAGAACATTGCGCTTGCAATTTGATGACCTGGGTTTGATTCCCGGTCGAGGGGATTTTTTCCCCTGGAGTTAATATCAGTGCTGACTCCACTCTCCCCCCCAAAAGTCCTTCGGATGAGACTATAAACCGAGGCCCCGTGTGCGAACGCATGCAGAGCATCTTGCATACACGTTAAATCCTGTTCCGCTTTTCTTAAGAGTAGGGCATCGTGTGGCTGTGGGAATAGATGACAAGGTTGACAAAACTGCATACACACAGGGACTGGATGGTAAAAAAAAGCACACGAGAGCTTATTCCATTATCCTCGATATAAATTTATTAAAAGAATAAAATAAAATAAATGAATACAAAGTAAGAATATTTATTTATTTATTTATTCTTTTATATCGAGGATAACAGAATAAGCAATCATGTGCTTTTTTTCATCCGGTCCCCGTGTGCATGCAGTTTTGTAAATATTGTCATCTGTTCCCACCGGCACACAATGGCCTACTCTTACGAAAAGCGGAACAGGATTTAACGTGTGCGCAAGATGTTCTGCGTGCGTTCGCACACGGGGCCTCCGTTTATAGTCTCATCCGAAGGACTTTTGAATATGGCTACCCTAAGGCCGTAAGGGTGGATAAGAAACGGTTGCGTACGATATAAATGCAAAATCTCAACACTAGTAAACATGGAACTGTGGCCTAGAAACTTTAAAAGAAAAAAAAAAAGAAAGAAAGAAAAAGACTGTACAATAGTTCAGTAGATTTGCTGTCTCATGAAATATTTTAAATGTCTGCATACATGTAGTGTAACATAGGGCTCCATAAAAAAAATCTGCTCTCACAGTCGCACAGACAGAGACAGTCACATTCACGCACACAGAGTCTCACACACACACAGTGACACACACATGTATACCAAAACACACACTAACACACACTAACACACACACACACACACACACACACACACACACACACACACACACACACAACAGTCCCACAAAAGCCTGGTTTCCCTCTCCTACCCAAAGCAGAATCAGTATCAAAGCTCAAATTTCTTTTTTTCTTTCTTTCCTTCTTCTTTTCTTCCTTCCTTTCTGTTCATGAATGGCTGATATCTAAGATAGCTCACGCTCCATACCTGCTCAGTCAAATGTTTATAATACCTGAGCTTTTTTTTATTTTTTTTATTTTTTTTTTTACCTCTAGTCAACCACATTCTGTTACCTGAATGCTCAAACCATAAGTTCTTTTTCTTTTCACTTTCTCTGCACAAGCCATGTTTCTAAAAGGTGGGAGGGAGGGAAATTTTGGTTCTGATTTATGGTTGGCTACACAAAACTGAAGGTAAAAGGTAATATTCATTCATTTATTCATTCATTCCACCATGCACTGCTTGCTGAGTACTACAAGAGGAGAATGCCTGGGGAGATTGCTTAATACACCAACATTTCAGCACTCCTATTAAGTACTAGGGTTTGATGACCGCTTTGAATAGAAGAATCAATCATGTAATCAATAATGAGAAATTTTGTACTTTTATTATCTGTTATGTTAGCATATCATATCCTCTCCACCCCTCTCTTGCGCACATGTTAAATCCTGTTCCGCTTTTCGTAAGAGTAGGCCATCGTATGCCGGTGGGAACAGATGACATTTACAAAACTGCATACACACGGGGACTGGATGTAAAAAAGCACAAGAGTGCTTATCCCATTATCCTTGATATAAAAGAATAAATCAAATAAATCAAATCAAATCTCTTCCCAACTGCATAGTAAAACGATGTGAAATTAAATATAAGAACATGAAGCAATATGTTGAGGTTGTTTTTTGGTGGGTTTTTTTTTTTAAAGGACATTAAATAAGGTAGAGGAGATGGAGAGAGAGAGAGAGAGAGAGAGAGAGAGAGAGAGAGAGAGAGAGAGAGAGAGAATACAGTCATGTGTTATGGTGCACAAGTACACATGTATGTGAGTACATAGTTGTGTGTGTGTGTGTGTGTGTGTGTGTGTGTGTGTGTGTGTGTGTGTGTGTGTGTGTGTGTGTGTGTGTGTGTGTGTTGTGAGTGTGTGTATGTGTATCACTGTATGCACACCCGTCTATCACTGTGTGTGCCTGCACACATGCATGCAATCCCACATAGGAGTACACACATGTGTACACACATTCATGAAAACATACTTGTAAACAAACCTCCCTTTATAAAGTAACCTTACACTAAAATTACGTAAGCTTGCTTGTTTCATTCAGAGTGCTTGTGCACCAAACAGTATAACTATCATCCAAACACATGACATAAAAATAACCCCTCCCTGTTCATCCCACTTGTGCTCTCTCTACTTTTCCCCAACACACTGACAGTGCAGACAGCAGCACCAAGACAGGCAGGCAGAGAGGGAGGCAGGCAGACAGAGAGAGGCAGGCAGAGAGAGAGAGGCAGGCAGAGAGGCAGGCAGGCAGAGAGAGAGGCTGGCAGAGAGAGAGGCAGGCAGAGAGAGACAGAGAGAGGCAGAGAGAGAGGCAGAGAGAGAGGCAGAGGGGCAGAGAGAGAGGTAGGCAGAGAGGCAGAGGGGCAGAGAGGTAGGCAGAGAGGCAGAGGGGCAGAGAGAGAGAGAGGCAGGCAGAGAGAGGCAGAGAGAGAGGCAGAGAGAGAGAGAGGCAGACAGAGAGGCAGAGAGGCAGCAGAGAGAGAGTCAGGCAGAGAGAGAGGCAGGCAGGCAGAGAGAGAGGAAGAAAGAGAGGCAGAGAGAGAGAGAGGCAGACAGAGAGGCAGCGAGGCAGGCAGAGAGAGAGGCAGGCAGGCAGAGAGAGAGGCAGAAAGAGAGGCAGAAAGAGAGGCAGAAAGAGAGGCAGAGAGAGAGGCAGAGAGAGAGGCAGAGAGAGGCAGGCAGAGAGGCAGGCAGAGAGGCAGGCAGAGAGGCAGAGAGAGGCAGGCAGAGAGAGAGGCAGGCAGAGAGAGGCAGAGAGAGAGGCAGAGAGAGAGGCAGAGAGAGAGGCAGAGAGAAAGGCAGAGAGAGAGGCAGAGAGAGAGACAGAGAGGCAGAGAGGCAGAGAGAGAGGCAGAGAGAGAGACAGAGAGGCAGAGAGAGAGGCAGACAGACAGAGAGGCAGAGAGAGAGGCAGACAGACAGAGAGGCAGGCAGAGAGAGAGAGACAGAGAGGCAGAGAGGCAGGCAGAGAGGTAGAGACAGAGAGGCAGAGAGAGAGGCAGACAGACAGAGAGGCAGGCAGAGAGGTAGAGAGAGAGAGGTAGAGAGAGAGAGGCAGAGAGAGAGACAGAGAGGCAGAGAGAGAGAGAGAGGTAGAGAGAGAGGGGTAGAGAGAGAGAGGCAGAGAGAGAGAGACAGAGAGGCAGAGAGAGAGGCAGACAGACAGAGAGGCAGGCAGAGAGGTAGAGAGAGAGAGGCAGATAGAGAGGCAGAGAGAGGCAGAGAGGCAGAGAGAGAGGCAGAGAGAGAGGCAGAGAGAGAGGCAGGCAGGCAGAGAGAGGCAGAGAGAGAGGCAGGCAGGCAGAGAGAGGCAGAGAGAGAGGCAGAGAGAGAAGCAGAGAGACAGAGAGAGAGGCAGAGAGAGAGGCAGAGAGACAGAGAGGCAGAGAGAGAGGTAGGCAGAGAGACAGAGAGGCAGGCAGAGAGACAGGCAGAGAGGGAGGCAGAGAGAGAGGCAGAGAGAGAGGCAGGCAGGCAGAGAGAGGCAGGCAGGCAGAGAGAGAGGCAGGCAGGCAGAGAGGCAGGCAGAGAGGCAGGCAGAGAGACAGAGAGGGAGGCAGGCAGAGAGGCAGGCAGAGAGACAGAGAGGGAGGCAGGCAGAGAGGCAGGCAGGCCAATGCTGACTCCACTCTCCCCAAAAGTCTTTCCGATGAGACTTTAAAGCGAGGCCCCATGTACATGAACATGTTAAATCCTGTGTTTCGCTTTTCGTAAGAGTAGGCCATCGTGTGATGGGGGTGGGAACGGATGACATTTACAAAACTGCATACACACGGGGACTGGATGTAAAAAAGCACAAGAGTGCTTATAAAATCCTGTTTCGCTTTTCGTAAGAGCGGATGACAAAATTATAACAAACCAGCATGCACACAGGTGTCGTGTTTAGACACCATCCCTGAAGAAAAATCGGGGAGTTGAGTTGCGGATCTTTGCGCCTGGTGGCAGCATGATCTGTGGCTCTGTAGGTGAAATGCAAGCGCTTTGATTTGTCTTTACAAGAGATAGCGCTATACAAATTCCATGTATTATTATTATTATTATTAAGAGTAGGCCATCGTGTGCTGGGGGTGGGAACGGATGACATTTACAAAACTGCATACACACGGGGACTGGATGTAAAAAAAAAGCACAAGAGTGCTTATTCCATTATCCTCCATATAATAAAAGAAAGAAAAATAAGAAATAAGGCAGGGAAAAAGTCGTGCGCTCATCTGCTCTTGTATTGTATTGTATTGTATTGTATTGCATTGTATTGTATTGTATTGTATTGCATTGTATTGTGCTAATGACAGCCGCCAGCCTTGAAAGCTATCAGCCCAGATTGGGTGACACACACACACCACAGCCCATTTTCTGCTGAGATGCCCCATCTACTTACACAAATGAATGTATACTGTATGTATATGTATGCTTGACTTTGTAGTGTGCGTGCATCTGTTTCATCTGTATTGTATTGTAATCCATCCATCTATCCATATATAATATCTATTCATGTAGATCTAGATATCTACTTAGAACTGCATGTGTGTGTGTGTGTGTGTGTGTGTGTGTGTGTGTGTGTGTGTGTGTGTGTGTGTGTGTGTGTGTTTGTGTGTGTGTGTGTGTGTGTGTGTGCATGCGTGCGTGTGTGCGTGCGAGTGTTTTTTAATTTATTCTCTTATGTTATATTGAGGATAATGGATAATGTGTGTGTGTGTGTGTGTGTGTGTGTGTGTGTGTGTGTGTGTGTGTGTGTGTGTGTGTGTGTGTGTGTATGCGTGTGTGTGTGTGTGTATGCGTGTCTGTCTGTGTGTATGCGTGTCTGTGTGTGTGTGTGTGTGTGTGGTGTGTGTGTGTGTGTGTGTGTGTGTGTGTGTGTGTGTGTGTGTGTGTGTGCATCCATCCACACTACCGTAAGTCTGCCTGTCTGTCTAGTATCACTATCATAGTATCAGTGCGTGAAATCTAAGATCTGAGTGTGGGTTGGTGGGGAAGAAGAGGAGGAGGAGGAGGTGGGTGAGGGTGTGTGTGCAAACTGCATGCATGCGTGTGTGTGTGTGTGTGTGTGTGTGTGTGTGTGTGTGTGTGTGTGTGTGTGTGTGTGTGTGCATGTGTGTGGGGGGATGGGGGGGGGGGGGGGGAACACCTTCAGAAGGGAACCAAACCCTGGGCCTCTCACTCTCAAAATGGACGCTAATTGCTCTACATAATAAAATTTTATACACATGTCATTGCTAGACTGTCAATCCTCCTCCTCCCCCCCTCCCCCTTTATTTGCCAAACTTTGTATTCTATAATTCATTTGTTAATTTATATGAAATGTATAGCAGCAACTCTGGAGCAATACCCCCCCAAAAAAAAAAAAACAACAACAACCCCCCCCAAAAAACACAAAAATCACACCAAAAAAACCACAAAAAACAAACAAAACAAACAAAATACATTAGTTTTTACTGATAAAAGACAATAAACATAAATAATAAATGTAACGTAAAGTGTCATGAGGAAAGCACAGGACAATGAAATAGAAAAATTCCCATTACGGCATTATAGTCAAAATGCAGAACTACCTAAATGGTAAGGGACAAAAACAACAGTAGCATACGAAATTTTTTAAAAAATCCTCAGAACTGGTGAACCTCAGACATTCAGCCTAATAATAATAATAATAATAATAATAATAATAAAAAAGAACAAACAAAACCAGACACATGATGTAGTAACATTAATAATTGTATAGGAAATAGAAGCTTGTACTTGTGCATAATGGTAAGGGAAAACCGATATAGTACATATAGTAACCTCAGATCTTGGATCAAATTCTAGACCATCAGTATTCAGTAAATATTATCAGTTTCATGCCATAAACAGGTAATCCGACAAGTAACCTTACTTTAACAATAAGCAGAGATCACTGTGCAGTGTGCACCAAGGTTTTAATTAAATATTACAAATTAACAACACTGGCAACAGATGTTTAGAACTACAGGTTTCACTCGTTTTGTATCAAATTGATCATTTGATATCAAAATCGTTGTTGGGTGGTGGGTAAAGAATGCTCTCTGTTTACTGCAGTGCATGTTGAGAGTTTCGTGGCAATAAAGAGCAGAGTACATGTATACATACTTGTGACATATATGCATGTATACATGCAATCTAATATAATAATGCACACACACACACACACACACACACACACACACACACACAACACACACACACACACTATACTCTCTCTCTCTCTCTCTCTCCTCTCTCTCCTCCTCTCTCTCTCTCTCCTCTCTCTCTCTCTCACACACACACACACACACACACACACATTCTGTCTGTCTGTCTGTCTGTCTGTCTGTCTGTCTGTCTCTCTCTCTCTCTCTCACACACACACATACATACACACACAGTGACACACACACAGTGACACACACACAGTGGAACACACA
>CM060349.1:15698895-15706395 GCA_030674155.1 Stramonita haemastoma
ACAGCTAGTGACCTGAATTGCCTTAGGGAGGAGACAAACTGCTGACCTCATCAGACATGCCTCAGAAATTATTTTAGGTGGTTGCAATACTGCCTCTCTTTTGACACCTGCCAGCCTTCAAGTGGCCTTTAGAAACACATCGCTTAGAGACTTTAAATGTGACGGGACTGTGTTGAAACTTCTAATTCTACTTAGGAATTTGTTTGACTTGAAGTAGCTGTTGTGATTTATACCAGCTCAGACTTCTGATTCTGTATTGTCTCTCAGTTTTGCACAGTTTTAATCAATTTACCTATTATTCTTTGTGGTGTTTTCCAATTTGTTTGCTTCATTTTGTTTTCCTTTTACTTATTGAAATGTGTTGATACTTTCAATTTTACTGACAAATTTGTTTGACTTGAAGTAGCTGCTGTGATTCATACCGGCTCAGACCTGATTTCTGTATTGTCAATTTTGACTAGTTGAATCACTTTGTCATGGCATGTCTGCCTGTGGTCCCTTCTGGGGCATAGGCCGCCAACCAGCTATCTCCAGGCATCTCGGCTCTGGGCTAGGCATTCCAGTTGTCCTCACTTCTTGCCCATATTTTTCTTATCTGCATCCAGATCCCGGTGCCAGGTATTTCTAGGCTGCCCTCTCTTTCTTTTCCCTTGTGGATTCCAGGTGAGAGCTTGTCTTGTGATGCTGGATACAGGTTTCCGTAGGGTGTGTCCTATCCATCGCCAACGTCTCTGTAGGATTTCTTTCTCAACAAGCTGTTGTCTGGTTCTTTGCCATAATTCTTCATTACTGATCTTGTCTGGCCAGCGTATCTTGAGGATCTTCCTGAGGCAAGTGTTGATGAAGACCTGGATTTTTATCATGGTGGTGACGGTATTTCTCCAGATCTCTGCTCCATACAGTAGTATTGGCTTGATGATGGTGTTGAAGAGCCTGGTCTTGGTGGCAATGCTGATGTCACTTGATCCCCAGATGTTTCTGAGCTGCTTGAAGGCTGCACTTGCTTTGCCATGTGGGTTCTGATGTCTGCATCCGTTCCTCCCTGTGTGTCCACAATGCTGCCGAGGTATGTGAAGCTTTCCACCTCTTCCAGTGCTTCGCCTTGGACTGTGATAGGTGTCTCATTGGCTGCATTGGTTTGAGTACCTTGCTGTTTCCTCTGTTGATATTAAGGCCCAGTCTAGCTGAGTTCTCCACAACGATGTCGGTCTTTTCCTGCATCTGTTGCTGGGTGTGGGAGAGAAGTGCCAGGTCATCTGCAAAGTCGAGGTCGTCCTGCTGCTTCCAGAGTGTCCACTGGATGCTGTTACATTTCTGGTCTGTTGAAGCCTTCATGACCCAGTTGATGGCCAGCAGGAACAGGAAAGGAGAGAGTAAGCATCCTTGCCTTACTCCGGTATCTACTTCAAAGGCGTCGGTGAGCTATCTGCCATGAAGTATTCTGCAGGTCATTCCTTCATATGATTTCCTGATGATGTTGGTAATTTTCTCTGGCACTCCATAGTGTCTCAGTAGTCTCCAGAGGGTCTGTCTGTCAACGCTGTCAAAAGTCTTCTCATAGTCTATGAAGTTGACGTATAGTGGCGAATTCCATTCCAGGGACTGTTCCAGGATGATGTGCAGTGTTGCAGTCTGATCCGTGCATGATCTTTCCTTTTGGAAACCAGCTTATTGGTCACGGAGATGCGGGTCTACTTTGTCCTTCATCCAGTTCAGCAGGGTGCGGTTAAACACCTTTCGTGGGATGGACAACAGTGTTATTCCTCTGTAGTTGGAGCAGGAACTAACGTCGCCTGTCTTGGGGAGTTTGATGAGGTAACCCTCTTTCCATTCTGTTGGTATTTCTTCTTCCTCCCAGATCTTGCTGAAGAGCGGGTAGAGGAGCTCCACACTGGTCTCGCTGTAGGCCTTCAGCGCTTCTGCTGGGATGCTGTCAGGTCCTGCAGACTTACCGTTCTTCAATTGCTTGATGGCGCTGCAGATCTCTTCTTTGTGGGAGCACTCCACTTCATCAGCAGGTCACTTGCAGCTGTCGGTATCTCTGGTGGGTTTGTAGGAGCTGGTCTGTTGAGTACCTCCTGAAAGTGCTCAATCCACCTGTTCTTCTGTCCTTCATCATCAGCTATTACTCCTCCGTTCTTGTCTTTTACTGGTCTCTCTGGCTTGGCAAACTTCCCTGATAACTTCTTTATGATGAAGTACAGGTCCTTGGTGCTATTCTGGTGAGCTGCATCTTCTGCTTCTGTTGCTGATGTCTCCAAGTAGTTTTGCTTATCTGCTTTAATGCTTCGCTTTACAACCCTATTTGCTTCTGTGTATTCCTCTTGGGCTTTTGTTTTTGCTGATCGTGTCCTGCTGCTGTTGACAGCTAATTTCTTTTCTCTTCTTTCTTCTATTTTCTCTAGCGTAGCTGCTGAAATCCATTCCTTGTGTGTGAATGATTTGGGGCCCAGTACTTCCTGACATGTTGAGGTCACTGTCTCTTTCACTTTCTGCCACCTCTCTTCTATTGTCTCCTCTTCAAGCAGCTCTCCTAGGACTTGGAACTTGTTGGATAGAGTGACCTTGAACTCTTTTTGCTTCCTGTTGTCCTTCAGCGCCGTGGTGTTGTAACGCTGGCGTTGACTGATCTCCCCGTCTAATTTCTCTTCAGCTTCTGCTTCAATCGGCAACAAGTAGATGGTGATCCGAAGCAACGTCTGCTCCTCGCTTGACGCGTACATCCTGCAGGGAGCGGCAAAACTTCTTCACGATGCATATGTGGTCGATCTGGTTCTCCGTTGAGAGGTCTGAAGACACCCAAGTTGCCTTGTGTATCCTTCTGTGCGGGAAAACACTTCCTCCGATGACCAGGTTGCTTGTGGCACACAGGCCTGCAAACCTCTCCCCGTTGTCGTTCATCTCGCCTAGCCCATGCCGCCCCATGATCTCCTTGTATCCCCGGTTGTCACTACCTATCTTGGCATTGAAGTCGCCCATTAGAAGATGATGTTTCTCTTCGGTCTGTCTTGTATGATGGTCTGCAATCTATTGTAAAAGTCGTCCTTCTCCTTCTCCTCCTCCTCGCTGTCGTTCGTTGGGGCGTAGTACTGGATAATGTCCATGTTGATCCTCTTCTTCTTTGTATGGAAAGAGGCTGTCATGATCCTTGGTCCGTGCCCTCCCACCCGATGAGTGCTCCCTGTGCTGGCTTGGAAAGCATCAGGGCAACTCCCTGGGTGTGTGGAGCATCTTCCTGCTCGTGTCCTGAGAACAGCAGCAGCTGCCCAGAAGTCAGTCGCTTCTGCCCGAAACCAGTCCATCTTGCATCGCTGATTCCTAGGATGGTGAGGTTGAATTTCCTCATCTCTGTGGCTACTTGCGCTGTCTTCCCCGTCTCATACATGGTCCTGACGTTCTACGTATTGATGGATGTGGTGGTCCTGGTGGAGATGATGGTCTTCGGTCTGATGGCTTCCAGATGGCTCTGGTTTTCACCGCCCGACTTCATACACCTTCCAGATGGAGGTCCATCCCTCCCCAGGTCCGCAATGTCTGTTAAATTTCTGTTTGGCATCTCTGTAGCTAGAGTTTTTTTCACAGGGTGGGGTAGCTAACCCTACGCCTAACCCTCCTCCTTTTTCAGCCGGCTTGGGACCATCCTAGGCAGAGTTTGAATCACTTTACCTATCTATATTTGGGGGGTTCTTTCCAGTTGTTTTGTTTTGTTTTCTTCTTACTTATTCTTACCCTCCCCCTCTCTCTCTCTCACACACATTTCCAGCAAAAACTGACACACATAGATGCTTTCAAGACACAACATGTGGCCCTTAAGAAGGCCTACGAATTTGCCATTTAAATATAAATCACGCAGTTAATAAAATTGACGACATATCAACACTTATTAGAAACCATGGCAAACCATTTCACATACTAGGGCTATCTGAATCAAGACTTTTGAAGCACATAGTTGACACTGATTTATATATCCCTGGATATAAAATCATACGAAAGGATCCACAAAAGCAAAAAGAAACAGGAATCATCATAAACATTAGTGAATCTATAACGTTCAAACGTCTTATCCATCTAGAACATTATGATGTAGAATCTGTCTGGTTTAAAGTGTCCATAAAAGGTTCACCACCTATTGCAATGGGATTCTGCTAAGGAATCCGGCAGAAAGAAAAAATGGATGACAAGTTTGACGCAATGATGAATGTAGTCTTATTAGAATCCAGGGAAGTAATACTACTAGGTGATTTTAATATCGATCTAACAAAAGTAAATAATCCATTAATGCAAATTACTAATTCATTCAACCTTCACCAACTAGTTAGTTTACCCACGAGAGTCACACCAAACTCAAGCACAATAATTGATCACATCTATGTATCAAATCCTAAAAACATAGAAACATGTGTCCCTGTCTATAACTGCAGCGATCACTACCCAGCATATACTACATGGTCAAAAAAAGGAACAAAAATTCCCAAATCTGGCCATAAAAACATAACATATCGTTCTTTTGCAAAATTTAAGGAACAGCTTTTCCTTCTTGAACCAAGTAACTCGATACTCTCAGAACATTCAACATTACTGATCCAGACTTAGTCATCGAGTTTTGGATAAAAACTTTCACTGAAATTTACAATAAACATGCTCCACTTAAAACCATAAGGGTCAAACATGTCCCCAAACCGCCTTGGCTCACAAAAGAACTAGAAGAAGCATGCTATCTTAGGGATTTCTTAAAAAAAACATAAATACCATGAAGAGTCAAAAAGATTATGAAATGCCATAAACTCACAGAAACATTGAGAAATTTTTTTTTCCAAGATTTACTATCTTCCAAACAAAACTCAAAAATTATTTGGAGGGCCATTAATCAAATAACAAACAAACAATCATCTTCCAAATCAAATGTAATCAAAGATGTTACTGCTGAACAACTCAATAATCACTTCATAAACGTCTCTACTAACTTGTTAGCCATGACAATTCAAAATCCAATAACCTAAACACATTAAAACAATACTGCCAAGAAAAGCATATTCCTTCAAAACTCCACATACCATTTATTTCTGTTTTTGAGGTCCATAATTACATGATTCACCTCAAACAGTCAAGGACACGAGGTCTTGATGGAATAGACAGCAAAATTCTGAAACTTTCAGCCTCAGTTATCACAGACACTCTCACACACACACACACACACACACACACACACACACACACACACACACACCACACACACACACACACACACACACACATAATACAAAATATCATAATATATATATATATAATATATAATATAATATAAAATATAATATATATATATGATATATAATATATAAAACCAATGTCTTAAAAAGAACTATTTTCCCAATGCCTTCAAAACTGCTAAACTGATCCCCATCTACAAATCTGGTGACACTTCAGATCCCTCAAATTATAGGCCAATTTCTATTATATCCATTCTTTCAAAACCCCTGGAAAAACATATAAATAAACACTTAGTCAGTCATATAGACACTAACAACCTACTCCACCCTAATCAGTCAGGATTCAGACAAAATCACTCGTGTCATACTGCACTGACTAGTCTCATAGACAATTGGCTAACAAACATTAATGAAAATTAATTTTGTGGAGTATTATTTGTAGATTTCAAAAAAGCATTTGATACAATTGACCACACACTTCTCATCAGAAAGCTAGACCTGTACAATCCATAATCAAATAGTCTAGAACTACTCGCTTCTTATCTCAAGAACAGACAACAGTGTGTTTCAACAACTACATCCACATCCAGTCTTAAACCCATTCATTATGGAGTACCACAGGGATCTATACTAGGACCATTCTCTTTTCATTATACATAAATGACCTTCCTCTACATATTACATCCAAATGTGAACTATTTGCTGATGACACAACCATACATACAAGCCATAATGACATTGACTCTCTTGCAACCATATTACAACAAAGCTGTAATGATCTTGTCATATGGACAGAACTGAACCATTTGTCTATTCACCCCAAAAAAACAAAATGCATGCTTATCACCACCAGACAAAAGCGACAAAATTTACTTCATAAACAGTTTCCAATCCATATAAAAAAAGAAGCAATCAAATAAACCCTCATCACAAAGTTCTAGGAGTAACAATCGATGAAAATCTCAGCTGGTTTTACCATATATCTCACCTATGCAAATACTTGTCCCAAAGAGTATACCAGTTGACTAAAATTAAACATTTCCTGGACTACAATTCAAGGAAATTATTCTTTCAAGCTTATATACAATCCTCAATAGACTATGCTTCAACCCTCTGGGATTCTCTCAGTGCAAACACTATGAAACCCTTATTAAGTCTGTATAAATGTGCTTTCAAACTTATCCTCCTGAAGAAAACAACCTTACTTGAAGTGGATTATACTCAATTAAGTATGCTCCCCCTACAACAAAGACTAAAATATAACAAAGGCATCCTGATGTTTAAGATAATGGCAGGAACTGTCCCCACATTCTTAAGAGATAAGTTCCCAATGAATCATTCCAGAAATACTGAAAAGCCAAGTGTCCCAATCCCAAGAATAGACTTGTACAAGTCTAGTTTACTATATTCAGGCCCTGTACTGTGGAACTCCCTTCCCAATTCAATTAATCAGCACCAATCATTGACAACCTTCAAAAATCACCTTCTAATCCACTTGATGCATCAATACTAATGAACCAGTCCTCACCCTGTTGGATATATATATTTCTCCCCCTTTTCTCTCTCTTCCTCTGTGTGTGTGTGTGTGTGTGTGTGTGTGTGTGTGTGTGTGTGTGTGTGTGTGTGTGGTGTGTGTGTGTGTGTAAATATGTTTATATGTATCTTATGATTGTGTAGTTGTAACTGATTTCAAAGAGTAAATATTTAATATTTTATTTTTCGTATCACATTTATCATATGGTATATTTTCTATATATGCTTAACTAGAAAGATAGTGTTAAGGGATGATATTATTGGTCAGTTGATAATTGTACGCAACACTACCTGGCTTACAATGTACTGTGTACTCTCTCTCTCTCTCTCTCTCTCTCTCTCTCTCTCTCTCTCTCTCTCTCTCTCTCTCTCTCTCTCTCTCTCTCTCTCTCTCTCTCTCTCTCTCATTTGTAGATTTCAAAAAAGCATTTGATACAATTGACCACACACTTCTCATCAGAAAGCTAGACCTGTACAATCCATAATCAAATAGTCTAGAACTACTCACTTCTTATCTTAAAAACAGACAACAGTGTGTCTCAACAACTACATCCACATCCAAACTAAAACCCATTCATTATGGAGTACAACAGGGATCTATACTAGGACCTATTCTCTTTTTCCTTATACATAAATGACCTTCCTTTACTTATCAAATCTAAATGTGAACTATTTGCTGATGATACAACCATGCATACAAGCCATAATGACATTGACTCTCTTGCAACCATATTACAACAAAGCTGTAATGATCTTGTCA
>CM060349.1:15711395-15714964 GCA_030674155.1 Stramonita haemastoma
GCATTGGATAGAGTGACTGAAGTATTGCCGAATTCTACTGAAGCTGTAGTAATGGAAGAAAGTTTGTGTTTGGTGCCTACCAGCATGGCTTCAGTTTTATCTGCATTTAGCTGTAATTTATTCTGTATCATCCAGTTTTGGATATCTTCAAGGCAGTGGGACATATTTATCAAGAGAGAAGGTAGATTTTCAGGAGTGTCACAGCTTAGATTCTGAGAGTCATCAGCATAGAAATGATAGTTGATTTGATGAGGGTTTATTATATGTGACAGTGGAGCAGTGTATAGAGTGAAAAGAACAGGGCCCAGAACTGATCCCTGCGGGACTCCACATTCCAGTTTGACAGGTTTGGATTGAATCCTATTTACTGCAACTGTTTGTAATGGATTGGTAAAGTATGAATTAAACCAAGTGAGAGCTGTGCCTGTGATGCCAAACGTTTTTTGAAGACTGGAGAGAAGAATTGAATGGTCTATAGTGTCGAAAGCTGCAGATAGATCAAGAAGAGTGAGAAGGGATATTTTTCCTGTCAGAAGCGTGCAGAAGCGTATTTAAGGTTTGCACTAGGGTGGTTTCAGTGCTGTGGTTGGCGCGATAGGCAGACTGGAAAGGCAGAAGGAGGCTATTGGAATGAAGATGGCTGTTGAGTTGTCTGAGAACGACTTTTTCCAGGATTTTTGAGACAAAAGGCAGGTTAGAAACAGGTCTATGGTTCTTCAGAATGTTAGGGTTGAGATCGTGCTTTTTTTTAAGAAGAGGTGTGACTATAGCGGTTTTGAGAGCTGGTGGAAAATTTCCTGAAAGAAGTGATGAATTTACTATTTTCGTGATCATAATCGTGATTATAACAAACACTTTGCTCCCCCTCCCCTTACATTACTGGTTGTTATTGTTGTTTGATTTGAATACAAGCCCTTTGAGTTGTATGCTTCATAAGATTCAGTGATACTGACATTTCTATTATTATTATTATTATTATTATTATTATTATTATTATTATTATTATTATTATTATTATTATTATATATCATCATCATCATCATCATCATCATCATCATCATCATCATCATCATCATCATCATCTTATTATATATGATTATGATTATGATGTATGATTGATGATTATGATTATTTATTATTATTATTTTATTATTATTATTATATATTATATAGTGAAGTCCGGATGTAGTGATAGCCCCCCCACCAATTTTTTCATCATTACATCGGACTATCATGGACCAATTTTTTATCACTACATCCCGACTATCATTACACCCAGACGTCCGGTTATAGTGATATTTTTGTAGGCTTTATCATGCATCCAGACGTCTGGTTATAGTGATATTTTTGTTGGTTTTATCACTACATCCCAGGTCTGGTTGTAGTTCTATTTTTGTAGGTTTTATTACTACATCCGGCCAATCGCTTGTAGTTGTAGTGATATCTTCAAAGCTTTTATTGCTACATGCAGGGGCACATTTGGTAAACTAGCCTCAAGGCAGTAACAATGTGATTTTGGAACCACTATTGATTTCCTGTTGTGACTTTCTTCTGTCGTCTTTGTCAGGCTTGCAAATGTCCTGTGTTAACCTACCCCCGTCCTGGCAGTTCAACAGCCCGTGTGTGTGTGTGCCTGCGTGTGTGTGTGTGTTTTAGAGAGAGAGAGAGAGAGAGAGAGAGAGAGAGAGAGAGAGAGAGAGAGAGAGAGAGAGAGAGAGAGAGAGAGAGAGAGAGAGAAGGGCCACTTAGAAATAAGGGTTAAATGAAAAATTGTCAGATTTTTTAGGAATGAAATGTAGTCTTTAATCAGTAACAAATGAAAAAATAAAAATGTACACATGTACAGGTAAATGTACTTCCTTTTAACGCAAACACTATCCAATTCTTTGGATTGAAACTTCAAACACAGGCTAAAAGATACAACATGTAACTACATGTATTAAAATTATTATGTCGAAAACAATAGTGATTAAGGAGATAAAACACAATATCTGTATCAATCAATTTTAAATAATGACTTAGCTGAATTAGTTTTGTGCTAAAAAAGAACAATGCTTTTTAATGCTAGTATTCCACAGACTGTGTGTAATTTAAATGGTAAGTAAAGCTTATATGTACATGTGCATGTACATGTACACTGATTGTGAAACAGCATCTTAGTAGCTACTTCCAGTGTAGCCTATGTGACATAGTCTGAGCTTAGTGAATGCTGACAACACACGTTCAAAGTGGCCCCATAGGTTTCTTAGATAAATGTTTTCCTGGCTGAACCCAATGGATGGAATTGGGAAGAGGGGCAGGTGATGGATCCCTTCTCTCCGGGACTTATTCACTGCCGTGTACACGACAATACCTGTTTGGAGAAGTGTTGCCGCAGCATAAATCTCTGCGTCAGTTCCCTATGTGGGCAACGAAGGCTATGTTCCAAAACGTAATCGCCAATGCTTCTTCCTACATACCCCTCCAAGGTGTTTGGATTTTGAAGCATAATATCAACAATTCTCGCCCTGATTTCCTCACGATAATTTTGTGTACCAGGAACTTCTAGGCTGAGTGCCCGATATAAACAATTGCCATCGCCAATGACAAGGTCTACTTCACAAGGCTCACCCAAAGCAGACTTTGCCCGCCCTTCTTCGGGCAACGTCAAAGGAGCGGGTAACCCCAGCTGAAAGGCATGCTCTCTTCGCCAATGGGACCCAGTTGGCGTAAAAATAAGTTGAGGTCCAGTTCAACTTCTAGGATTTCGACATCCGAATCATTATCATCAGATCCCTGTCCAGTGTACCTAGATCCCTGTTCTGTGTGACTACATCCTTGTCCTGTGTGACTAGACCCCTGTCCTGTGTGACTAGACCCCTGTCCTGTGTGACTAGACCCCTGTGCTGTGAGACTAGACCCCTGTTCTGTGTGACTATAACCTTGTCCTGTGGACTAGACCCCTGTCCTGTGTGACTAGACCCCTGTCCTGTGTGACTAGACCCCTGTCCTGTGTGACTAGACCCCTGTCCTGTGTGACTAGACCCCTGTCCTGTGTGACTAGACCCCTGTCCTGTGTGGCTAGGCCCCTGTCCTGTGTGACTAGACCCCTGTCCTGTGTGACTAGACCCCTGTCCTGTGTGACTAGACCCCTGTCCTGTGTGACTAGACCCCTGTCCTGTGTGACTAGACCCCTGTCCTGTGTGACTAGACCCCTGTCCTGTGTGACTAGACCCCTGTCCTGTGTGACTAGGCCCCTGTCCTGTGTGACTAGACCCCTGTCCTGTGTGACTAGACCCCTGTCCTGTGTGACTAGACCCCTGTCCTGTGTGACTAGACCCCTGTCCTTGTGACTAGCCCCTGTCCTGTGTGACTAGACCCCTGTCCTGTGTGACTAGACCCCTGTCCTGTGTGACTAGACCCCTGTCCCGTGTGACTAGACCCCTGTCTGTGTGACTTAGACCCTGTCCTGTGTGCTAGACCCCTGTCCTGTGTGACTATACCTTGTCCTGTGTGACTAGACCCCTGTCCTGTGTGACTAGACCCCTGTCCTGTGTGACTAGACCCTGTCCTGTGTGACTAGACCCCTG
>CM060349.1:15715064-15810064 GCA_030674155.1 Stramonita haemastoma
TGAGTTTCTTCCACTACCATACTTTAAATCACACACATATAATGGCTAAAATACAGGGGTCAGAATGGGCTAAAAAAAAAAAAACCATCTAAATGGGCTAAAACAAAACCATCTACATGGGCTAAAACAACAATCTAAATGGGCTAAAAACAAAACCATCTAAATGAGCTAAAATAATCTAAATGAGCAAAAACAAAACCATCTAAATGGGCTAAAACAAAACCAACTAAATGAGCTAAAACAAAATCTAAATGGGCTTAATTAAAGGATCTGAATGGGCTAAAACAGCCATCTAAATGAATGAAAATAATCTAAATGAGCTAAAACAAAACCATCTAAATACATAAAGCTGTAGCAGACATCCAGAGTCATGAACTGGATGTGGGCCAGGCTCCCTAGAGTGTAAGGGAGATAAAAGGCCCAAAACACTTGTTTGAAGGGGGCTTCTCCTCTGAGGACTCTCTGCTGCCATGCTCTATGTGAGTTTCTTGCCACTATACCATGCTTTAAATCACAACCACATAATGGCTAAAATACAGCTGTCTAAATGGGCTAAAACAAGACTATCATGATAAAATCTAAATGGGATAAAACAAAACCATCTAAATGGGCTAAAACAATCCATCTAAATGGGCTAAAATAATCTAAATGAGCTAAAACAAAACCATCTAAATGGGCTAAAAAAAACACAATCAAAATGAGCTAAAACAAAACCATCTAAATGGGCTAAAATAATCAAAATGAACTAAAACAAACCCATCTAAATGGGCTAAAATAACTAAATGGGCTAAAACAGAACCATCTAAATAGGTTAAAATAACAATCAAAATGGGCTAAAACAGAACCATCTAAATAGGCTAAAATAAACAAACTGAGCTAAAACAAAACCTCTTAAATGGGCTAAAATGATTATCTAAATGGGCTAAAACAAAACCATCTAAATGGGCTTAAACAAAAGGAAACAAAAGTCTCATTGGATGAGACTATAAACCAAGCCTCAAGTACCTTTGCAGGCAGAACATTTTGCACACATTAAAGTTCTGCCTTTCATCTGATGACAATATTATAAATAAATTAAAAATAACAGCATGCGCAGGTGTGGTGTTTAGACACCAGCACTTGTTTGAAGGGGGCTTCTCCTCTGAGGACTCTCTGCTGCCATGCTCTACAAGAGTTTCTTACCACTTCCATACTTTAAATCACACACATATAATGGCTGAAATAGAGTCGTCTAAATGTGCTGAAACAAAACCATCTAATTGGGCTAAAACACCATTTAAATGGGCTAAAACACCATCTAAATAGGCTAAAATAAGATATAAATGGGATAAAATAAGATGTAAATGGGATAAACAAAACCATCTAAATGGGCTAAAACAAAACCTCTTAAATGGGCATCAATAACCATGGGCATAAATAACCATAACTAAATGGGCTAAAACAAAACCATTTAAATGAGCTAAAACTAAACCATCTAAATATGCTAAAATAACAATTAACATAAGCTAAATCCAAACCATCTAAATGAGCTAAAACCAAACCATTGAAATGGGCTAAAGTACAATCAAATGAGTTAAACAACATCTAAAGAGCTAAAACCAAACCATCTAAATGGGCTAAAATAAATCTAAATGGGCTAAAACAAAATCACTGAATGGGCTAAACAAACGAACAAATTCATAATGAGATATAACAAGCTCCTGGCTTCAGAAGAACTTTTGCACACATTAAAGTTGCTCTAAAGAACAGGCATTGATGACAAATTATAAATTAAAAAACCAGCATGACAATGGTGTTAGAACACACTGTTTAAGGGCTCTAGGACCATCGCGCATGTCTAAGGTTTACATTCGTACTTAAATGGCAAACCTATAATGGCTAAATAGAGCCTAAATGGGCTAAAACAACACACTAATGGGCTAAAAATATGTAATGGATAAATTAAACATCAAATGGCTAAAACAACACCTCTAAATGGGCTAAAATAACAATCAAATGAGCTAAACATAAACTATAAATGGGTTAAAACAAAACCATCTAAATGGGCTAAACAAAATAAACAAAAGTCTCATTCCATGAGAACAAATATAAACCAAGCCTCTGACCTTCTTGCAGGCAGAACATTTTGCACACATTGAAAGTTCTTCCTTCAAGAACAGTCCCTCTGATGACAAATTATAAATAAAAAAACCAGCATGCACAGGTGTCGTGTTTAGACACATCACTTGTTTGAAGGGGGCTTCTCCTCTGAGGACTCTCTGCTGCCATGCTTACAGATTTTCTTACCACTTCCATACTTAAAATCACACACACATAATGGCTAAAATAGCATCGAAGGGCTAAACAACTCTAAATGGGCTGAAACAAATCCATCTAATGGGCTAAAACAAAACCATCTGAATGGGCTAAAACACCATCTAAATGAGCTAAAACAAAACAATCATAATGAGCTAAAAAAACATTGAAAGGTTAAATGACTAATGACTAAACAAAACCACTGAATGGGCTAATACAAATACTAAAACAAACCATCTAAATGGGCTAAATACAATCAATATGAGCTAAAACAACTATCTAATAGTAAACCAAACATCTAAATGGGCTAATAACATCAATAACAAAACAAACTATCTAAATGGCTAAAACAAAACCATCTAAATGGCTAAAATATATATCTAAATGGATAGGACAAATATCTAAATGGGCTAAAAAAACCATGTAAATGGGCTAAAACAAACCATCTAATGGTAATAATCAAAATGGGCTAAAGCAAACCACTAAATGGGCTAATAATCTAATGGCTAAAGCAAACATCTAAATGGCAAAACAAAACATCTAAATGGTAAAATATCTAAATGCCTAAGCAAACCATCTAAATGGGCTAAAATAATCTAATGGCTAAAGAAGCTCTAATGGAAACAAAATCATCTAAATGGGCTAAATATCAACAAACGAAACAAAATCTCATTCGATGAGACTATAAACCCAAGCCCCATTTGCATGCAGAACATTTTGCACACATTACAGTTTTGCCTTTCAAAGAACAGGCCATCTGCCATGACAAATATTAAATAAACCAAAAACAAACCCAACATGCACACAGGTGTCTGTTTAGACACCATTCTGAGTAAAACCAACAATGGGAGGCCTTGCACTTGTGGCAATGGGCTCCCCCCCCCCCCCCCAGAGCAGCCCATTTCACACAGAAAATCTGCTGATGACTAAAGTGGTATAAATAAAATAAAATAAATAAACATTGGGCTATCCTGCTCCCTCAGTCACAATCAGATCACTTTGGTTATCCCTTCCAAATTCAAACCAGCAGATTACATAAAACAGGTATTCAGTAACAGCCAGGGCATCAAAGAAAACACCCACTGTCACTCCACCCAGGTAAGGTGGCTAATGTATGTCACACAATACAAAACAATAACTCTACCACCACCAAAAAGACCAACACAGGTATCAACTCGACTGACGAAGAGTTACCACCAGGGAAACAGCAGGATATGTATATCAGAGATCTAAACCCCACCTAAAGAACATCCAAAGTCACCAGCAGGTATGACATCAAGCAAATTGCCACACAAAACAAAGAATGCACTACTGCCAGTCAAAACTATAAATTCCCTCAAAAGAGGTATAATAAATAATAATACTACATGGAATTTATATAGCACTAAATGTTGTAATGCAAACAAATCGAAGTGCTTGCTAGCATTCAAATCAGTAGCAGGGATGCAAACATTCAAAAATGAATTAAATTATATCTTTACACACACACACACACACACACACACACACACACACACACACACACACACACACACACACACACACACACAAAGGTATAAACAATAATATAACCAAGACAATAAACTGGCACCACTTTTTGAAGCAACCACTGGAAGGAACAAACTACAGTTGTCAACTCATCCTAGGAAGAGTCCCCACACTGCAAAACAGCACAAATGCCACAGATACATAAAGCCCAACATCACCTGAAGACTTAACACACAAGTCACCAGCAGGTGATAAGTCGGACCAACCGACAGCACACCGCCAGAGATTGCACAAATGCAACTGGCTTGACCACAGCCACCTCACTGGAACCAGACTGACAAACAAAACTCTCCATTTCACAAAGAAAACTTCCCTCTGATAAACAACCCCAAAATAATACCAGCTTAAAAAATAGGTACCCAAACACCATCCTTGCCCTAAAACAAATGACCTCCCCCCTTCCAAACTTTGCCTAATAAACTAAGAATGACCTCTTACAAAACCTCCAGTCAGCAAGCTTGGCCTGCTAACCCCAGATTGACCTACACAAAAAGCCCCCCCCCCCCCCCTCCCTCTCTTCTCTCTCCTTGTCTCTCTTTGCTGTCTCTGTCTCTGTCTGTCTTCGTCTGTCTGTCTCTCTGTCTCTCTGTCTCTCTCTCTCTCTCTCTCTCTCTCTCTCTCTCTCTCTCAGTCAGTGCCGACTCTACTCTCCCCAAAAGTCCTTTGGATGAGATAATAAACCGAGGCCCAGTGTTCTGATGCACACAAGGCAGAACATCTTGGGCACACATTAAATCCTGTTGGGCTTATGCTAAGAGCAGGCCAAGCGAGCCATCATGTGCCAGTGGGAACATATGACATTTACAAAACTGCAGATACACGCGGACTGGATGTAAAAAAGCACAAGAGTGCTTTTATCCCATTATCCTTGATATAAAAGAATCCAATCAATTGAATCAAATCTCTCTCTCTCTCTCTCTCTCTCTCTCTCTCTCTCTCTCTCTCTCTCTCTCTCTCTCTCTCTCTCTCTCTCTCTCAAAACAAAGGATGTCATGATCACAGTGACACCCATCCCTTCTCTTCGCCCTCCATGGCTGTCACAAAGCCATGTGAAATATTTTTTATAGCAAAAAGTAAAATAAAATAAAATGTGAAATACTCCATGGCAACCATCCTCCCATCCATTTCACAATTCAAAGATTTATTATCTCACAAATAGAGAAATTCATGTGGGTTACAAGCCCCCCCCCCCCCCCCCCCCAAAAGCAAATAGGAAAAACATTTATCACAGAGTAATAACACAGCACAGTACACAGGCTATATATACATTAAAAAAAAGATCAACAGAAACATTTATCACCCAAAACAATAAAATTCAATCATTAAAAACTGATACACAGACCATGATTCACATCCTTGTATCTATGTGAATCATGGACCCTGACTGCAGATTTGGAGAGAAGAGTACAGGCAGTAGAGATGAGATGCTTCCAGAGACTCCTTGGCATCTCCTACAGAGACCACATGAGCAACGAAAAGGTGTATAACAGAATCCAGCAAACCATTGGTCCCTACGAAAATCTTCTATCAATCATAAAGAAGCATAAACTTAAATGGTATGGGCATGTCACAAGATCAAAAGGACTAGCAAAAACAGTACTGCAAGGCACTGTCCAAGGAAGAAGAAAAAGAGGCAGGCCAAAGAAGAGATGGGAGGACAACATCAGCCAATGGACAGGCCTAGAACTCAACAAAACTCTGAGAAAGGCAGAACAGAGAGGAATGGAGGGAACTGGTTGTCAAGTTTCCATGGGTGCCCCCACTGTTGCCAGACTAAGGGATAGATAGATAGATAGATAGATAGATAGATAGATAGATAGATAGATAGATAGATAGATAGATAGATAGATAGATAGATAGATAAACACTCAGACACACATAGAGGGGCAAACACACATGCCTGCCCCCACCACATACACACACTGTAGGCATAATCCTATACCAATGCACACATGATTACAACATGTCATACAATAAGAGCACTATCAATTGTTAAGAAGTACATATGTGACGCTCCACCACAAAATGAGTCGCTTAGCACATTACCCAATTTTGCGCTAGGAGCCATTAAAGGCAGGTGGGGGTCAAGCTGTCGATTTTGAGATTTTGATTGATTACTAAACTAGATCTGTTTATTTATCTTATGATGAAATATCAAGGCATAATTTTTTATTCCTTTTGCTTTTAAATGTGTTTTGAAAATACCCAAGCCCTCATTCTGACATCCTGTTACTAAAATAAACTTGCCCGTTTCTCATTTTGTCACATCCTGCAGTCTATCATTTCAATTTGTAATAATGTTGCACAGAATTGTCCGATTTTCAATCTGTTTTTTGTATTTAATAGCCACTTTATTGCACATTAATAACATGTCAATAACTAAAAAATGACCTCATGTGCACTCCGTCTCATTATGTGGTGGAGCGTCACATATAATACTTTTCTCTAAAACAGACAAAATTTGAAACAATCCACACACACATTCACTCACTCACTCACTCAGTCCCATGTCCCAAAGGACGTAGGGGGGATATGAGAGAAGACGCAACGGAGATCTTTTTCCATGCTTCATGATCCTGTGTGGCTATTAGGAGGCGTTGCAGGGGTTGGGCAGTCCAGTCTTTGATGTTGTCAACCCATGATTTCTTTTGGCGGCCTCTTCTTCTCTTGCCCTCGACTGTTCCTTGCAAGATGGTTTTTGCTAGGGTGTTGTGTCTTGTGGTGTGACCAAACCACATCAGCTTTCTCCTCTTTATGGTGGAGAGCAAAGGCTCTTGGGGGCCCACACGCTTTTTGATTTCTTCTTTCACATAGTTATTGGTCTTGTGTTCTTTGTATGATATTTTGAGGAGTCTTCTGTGGCACTTGTTCTCGAATGCTTGGATTTTTTCTCTAACTCTGCTGTCAGAGTCCATGATTCACAGCCATATAGGAGGATAGATATCACGAGGGATTTGTAGAGGTGGTATTTGGTGCAGAAGCTGATGTTGTTGCTTCTGATGATCCTCTGGAGTCTGACTAGAGCAGATGTTGCTGTTGCAATGCGAGCTTTCACCTCATTGTTTGATGTGCCATCTTTTGTTAGGATGGAGCCTAAGTATTTGAATTGGCTCACCTCTTCCAATATTTCTCCATTCATCTTTATTTCCGTGCTGTCATTACTCGCGCTGTTGACCATGATCTTCGATTTCTCTGTACTGACCTCCATGCCGTATGCGCTCACTCGATGTGTTAGACTGTCTGTGAGGATTTGCAGTTCTTGTTTGCTGCTGCCCATGAGGTCAATGTCATCTGCAAATCTGAGGTTGCAAAGGGGTCTTCCACCAATGGAGATGGAAGTGTGGTGGTTTTGCAGTGTCTCTGTCATGATGTTTTAGAGGAAGAGGTTGAAGAGTACAGGTGAGAGAAGGCAGCCCTGGCGGACTCCAACCGTGGTCTTGAAGAACTCGCCCACGTGATTGTTCATGAAAACTGCACTTCTTGCATTCTCGTACAGAGCCTTGATGACGTCAATTAGGCAGTTGTCGATGTTGAAGTGCCTGAGTACTTGCCAGAGGCCGTCATGCCATACCCTGTCAAAGGCCTTTTGAAGTCTATAAAATTGTGGTACAAGTCTTTTCGGTGTTGGAGATGCTTCTCTATCAGAATTCTCAGGTTGAAAATTTGTTCCATTGTGCTGCGTTTTGGTCTAAAGCCCGCTTGTTCTTCTGCCAGGAGTTTTTCTGCTTGGTTTTTCAGTCTGTTGAGGACTACCTGCAGCATGATCTTGCTAGGATGGCTTATGAGACTGATGGTTCTGTAGTTCTGACATTGCTTGAGGTTTCCTTTCTTTGGCAGGGGTATTACAAGAGACTGTGTCCATTCTTTTGGCCATTCTTTGGTGTCGTGGATCTTCTGACAAAGATTTGTGAATCGGTTAAGGACCATAAGGACCGGTTATGGTTAAGGACCCGGACCCAGAAGTGAGAGTTGAGTGCCAAGTGAGGACCAGTCCTCCCATCCATCCCGAGGGATGCTACTGCCAGGTTTACAAAGGTACCACCTCTCCTTAAGCACCCCATACACGCCCACACACACATTGCTTCTAGTAAAAGAAACCTACATGGCGAAAGGCATTCCATAAATCAAATCATGCTGTTCTCTCTCTCTCTCTCTCTCTCTCTCCTCTCTCTCTCTCTCTCTCTCTCTCTCTCTCTCCTCTCTCTCTTCTCTCTCTCTCTCTCTCTCTCTTCATGGCTTTTGCAGCTAGTCCACGTGTGCATGCTGTGTGTGGATCTTGGCATCTGTTCCCGCCGGCACACGGTGGCCTGCTCGTGCGAAGGGTGGAGTAGGGTTTGACGTGTGTGCGGGGTGTTCTGCGTGTGTGTTCGCACGCGGGGCCTCGGTTTGTGGTCTCATACCAAAGGACTTTGGGGGCATGTGTGTATGTGTGCGTGCGTGCGTGTGCCTGTGTCTGAGGGTATGTATGTGAGGAGTGTGTGTGTGCGTGCGCGCGTGCGTGTGCGTGTGTGTATATATGTGAGTGCAAGTGCGCGCATAACTGTAATAATGATGAGAGGATAGAGATGACAGCTGGGTTCATGACAGTGATGATGATGCTATGTTTCGTATGTACACTACTATTTGATTATATGTACGTGTTGACAGTTATTATAAGAAAATGTGTCATCACCATGCCACCACCCACCTTCTTTATTTTTGTTGCTTGTATTGTGGCCTATGGCCGAAGTACATTAAAAGCATTTCAGAGTTCAGAGTTCAGAGTTCTCTCTCTCTCTCTCTCTCTCTCTCTCTGGGGGAGGGATAGCCCGGTGGTCAGAACATTGCGCTGGCAATTTGACGACCCAGGATCCATTCCAGTTGAGGAGATTTTTCTCCTGGAGATAACATCAGTGCTGACTCCACTCTCCCCAAAAGTCCTTTGGATGAGACTTTAAACCACCCGTGTGCAACGCAAGCAGAACATCATGTGCACACCTTCAATCCTGTTCTGCTTTTCATAAGAGCAGGCCATCTGTGCCGGTGGGAACAGATGACATTTACAAAACTGCATATATACGGGGACTGGGAGTAAAAAAAGTACAAGAGTGCTTATTCCATTATCCTCGAAATAAAAGAATAGATCAAATCAAATCTCTCTCTCTCTCTCTCTCTCTCTCTCTCTCTCTCTCTCTCTCTCTCTCTCTCTCTCTCTCTCTCTCTCTCTCTCTCTCTCTCTCTCTCTACTGGAAGATTTTCTTTGTGACTGTATGCTTTCTTGTGGTGATGTTTATGTCATATTGGGAGGGGATTTAAATAGTAGAATATCCAATGTTTCTTTAGATTTTGAGGACAGTCATGCGCCATTTACAGATCAATACCTAAGTGGACCTTTACATTCAAATAGAATGTCACAAGATAATGTCTTAAATCAATATGGTAAAATGTTATTAAATATGTGCACTGCATTACATTTACATATTTTAAATGGTTCGTGTCATGGCGACCGTCAGGGTTGCTACACGTACATTTCTGAGACTGGAAGCAGTGTCAATGATTATTTCATGATGTCTGAAGATATTTTTATTCAATTTTCTGAGGATTGTGAGATGAATGTTTCTGAAAGGTGTGAATCTGACCACATGCCTTTGGTGCTTTATGTTAATTTTCCTAAGGAAAACATGGTTGAAGAAAAAGAGGAAAAAAACAAATGTACAGTGGAGAAGTTTGTTTGGAATTAAATATATTGTGAAATGTTTGACAGGGCATAGACTCAGATGAGATACAAGAAAAATTAAGTATGGCTAGTGATCTGATAGATGTTGATATTAACCAAGCTCTTGATATTTTTAACAGTTGCATGAAAGACTGTGCTGATTGCATGAAAAAGCAGACAAATGTAAATAGAAAGTATGGCTACAGTGATTGGTATGATATGGAATGTCGTGTATGTAAAAGAAATGTTCGTAAATTATTAAACAAGCATCGTAGTTCTTTATCCCCATTTGATCGTGATCTGTATCGTACTGCAAGGCGTGACTATAAGAAGCTTTTGAGGACAAAACGTAAACTATTCAATAACGCTATGTTAGATAAATTGATTGCTTCTGTTGGTAGTCAGAAGGAGTTCTGGAATGTAATGCGTAGTATACAGTGTAAAAGAAAGCAGCCTGTGAATAATGTTAGTCTAGACGATTGGTTTCAACATTTCCAGAAATTGTTAGAAAAAAATGATGATATTCATAATGTTACAGACAGGGAAGAAGTGACTGATGATAGTGATGATACTGATTATGGTGATGATTATTTTAATCATCAAATTTCGAAAGAAGAAGTAATATTAGCCTTAAGGAAATTAAAAAACCAAAAGGCTGCTGGACCTGATGGTATTATTGGAGAGATGATAAAAACTGCTTGTAAATCAGAGTTGGTAATAAAATTTCTTGTACAATTTTTTAATGTTTTATTTGATAAGGGCATGTATCCTGATAGTTGGACGGAGTCAATTGTTCTCCCTTTGTACAAAAAGGGTAATGTTAATAATCCAAATAACTACAGAGGAATTTCTTTGTGTAATATTAGTAGTAAATTATATAGTGCAGTTATAAATAGAAGACTTCAGGAGTGGGTAGAGGAGAACAACATAACTGGTGAATTTCAGGCTGGGTTTAAACGAAAATACTCCACTATAGATCACATGTTTACTTTAATGGCTTTTGTTCAGAAGCAGTTTTGTTTGAATCGTAAGTTATATGTGGCTTTCATCGATTTTGAGAAAGCCTTTGATTCTGTTAATAGAAGTATATTGTGGCCTATTTTGTTTAAGAATGGAATTCGGGGAAAACTGTTTAAATGCATTATGAGTATGTATGAATTTGTAAATGCAAGAGTTAGATGTGGTGCTTCATTGACAGATTATATAAACTGTACAGCTGGTGTTAAACAAGGAGATGTGTGTAGTCCTATTTTGTTTTCCTTATTTATTAATGAGTTAACATTAGAAGTTATACGTAATGGAAGACATGGTGCACAATTCATTGATGACAGTTTAGAAATATTTTTACTCCTTCTGGCTGATGATGTAGTGTTAGTTTCAGAGACAATAGTGGGGTTACAAAGACAATTAAATAGTTTAGAAAAAACATCAGTTTCACTCCACTTAAAGGTAAATATGTCAAAAAGTAATATTATAGTATTCAGAAAAGGAGGGTATCTTGCAGAGCGGGAAAGATGGACATATAATGGAAGCGTTATGCCAGTTGTCAACGTCTACAAGTATTTAGGAATATATTTCTCAACACAATTAAGTTTTTCTTTTGCATGTCGAGATCTGGTAAGTAGAGCAAAATTTCCTTTGTTGTGTATTCAGAGAAAATTAATGCAATTAAATAATGAATCTCTTACGTTATTTTTGAAACTATTTGATGCACAAATTCAACCCATGGTACAATATGGTGCTGAATTATGGGGCTTGGATGCAGGTGTGGCTGAAATTGAGAAAATACATTTGTATGCATTGAAGAAATTTCTGGGCGTTTCAATCCAAACTCCTAATGACTTAGTGTATGGGGAAACTAACAGGTATCCAATTAGTTTAATTTCTATAGTTAAGTGTATTCGTTACTGGCTAAAAATAATACAAATGGAATCACATAGACTGCCCCACAAAGCTTACAAAATGTTGATGAATTTAGATGCAAGAGGTAAGAAAAACTGGGCCACGAGAATAAGATTAATGTTATATGAATGCGGTTTTGGTTTTGTATGGGAAAATCAAGGTGTAGGGGACGTAACTGGGTTCATTCATATGTTTCGCCAAAGACTGGTAGATTGCAGATGGCAGAATTGGTCTTCACATGTTCAGGAGAGTGATCGATTTGATATGTACAGAATGTTGAACCCTTTGCATTGTGTTCCAGTATATTTGTCAATGCACTTAGATAGGCATCTGAAACGCATCATGACTAAATTCAGATTTGGTATTTCTGATATATATTTACATTCTTATCGATATAAATCTGTTAATGATCATTATTTGATGTGTCCTTTATGTCATGATGCACTTGAAAATGAACTACACTTTGTTTTGTCTTGTCCGGAGCTGAAAGAGCTGCGAGAGCAACTGATTCCGTTAAAGTATTTTCGACAACCAGTTTCATTCAAATTAATCATGTTGATTAAGAGAAGCCAAAGAAGCGTGGATAGAAGAACAATGCAACAACATCGAAGATGGAATGGCCAAGGGAAACAGCAAAACAGCTTACAACACTCTGAAAGCACTAACTAAAACCACACAGCCTAAAGCCTCTGTTATTGAAGACAAAGAAGAAAATCTTTTAACGGAAAACAATGCCATCCTCCAACGCTGGACAGAATACTGTGAGGGATTGTATAACTACCCACTATGCCCAGATACCAACATAGTTTCCAACAAACCCCCTGAACACCAAGATAAAGACCCACCAATACTAAGGTGTAAAGTAGACACAGCTATTAAACAATTGAAGAAGGGGAAGTCCCCTGGAATCGATAACATCCCAGCTGAACTCATAAAAAATGGAGGGAATGAAACAGCAAGGCGATTCACAGATCTTTGTCAGAAGATCCACGACACCAAAGAATGGCCAAAAGAATGGACACAGTCTCTTGTAATACCCTGCCAAAGAAAGGAAACCTCAAGCAATGTCAGAACTACAGAACCATCAGTCTCATAAGCCATCCTAGCAAGATCATGCTGCAGGTAGTCCTCAACAGACTGAAAAACCAAGCAGAAAAACTCCTGGCAGAAGAACAAGCGGGCTTTAGACCAAAACGCAGCACAATGGAACAAATTTTCAACCTGAGAATTCTGATAGAGAAGCATCTCCAACACCGAAAAGACTTGTACCACAATTTTATAGACTTCAAAAAGGCCTTTGACAGGGTATGGCATGACGGCCTCTGGCAAGTACTCAGGCACTTCAACATCGACAACTGCCTAATTGAAGTCATCAAGGCTCTGTACAGAATGCAAGAAGTGCAGTTTTTGCATCACGTGGGCGAGTTCTTCAAGACCACGGTTGGAGTCCGCCAGGGCTGCCTTCTCTCACCTGTACTCTTCAATCTCTTCCTCGAAAACATCATGACAGAGACACTGCAAAACCACCACACTTCCATCTCCATTGGTGGAAGACCCCTTTGCAACCTCAGATTTGCAGATGACATTGACCTCATGGGCAGCAGCAAACAAGAACTGCAAATCCTCACAGACAGTCTAACAGATCGAGTGAGCGCATACGGCATGGAGGTCAGTACAGAGAAATCGAAGATCATGGTCAACAGCACGAGTAATGACAGCACGGAAATAAAGATGAATGGAGAAATATTGGAAGAGGTGAGCCAATTCAAATACTTAGGCTCCATCCTAACAAAAGATGGCACATCAAACAATGAGGTGAAAGCTCGCATTGCAACAGCAACATCTGCTCTAGTCAGACTCCAGAGGATCATCAGAAGCAACAACATCAGCTTCTGCACCAAATACCACCTCTACAAATCCCTCGTGATATCTATCCTCCTATATGGCTGTGAATCATGGACTCTGACAGCAGAGTTAGAGAGAAAAATCCAAGCATTCGAGAACAAGTGCCACAGAAGACTCCTCAAAATATCATACAAAGAACACAAGACCAATAACTATGTGAAAGAAGAAATCAAAAAGCGTGTGGGCCCCCAAGAGCCTTTGCTCTCCACCATAAAGAGGAGAAAGCTGATGTGGTTTGGTCACACCACAAGACACAACACCCTAGCAAAAACCATCTTGCAAGGAACAGTCGAGGGCAAGAGAAGAAGAGGCCGCCAAAAGAAATCATGGGTTGACAACATCAAAGACTGGACTGCCCAACCCCTGCAACGCCTCCTAATAGCCACACAGGATCGTGAAGCATGGAAAAAGATCTCCGTTGCGTCTTCTCTCATATCCCCCCTACGTCCTTTGGGACATGGGACTGAGTGAGTGAGTGAATCATGTTGATGACTACCCCAAATGAAACAATTGCAAAAAACCTTGTTGTTTATTTGTACAAAGCGTTTAAAGTATGCAGTATGTTGTAAACATGGTATGTCAATCTCTGAAAACCTAGAAAGTGTGTGTGTTTATATTTTGTATGAACCCCTTCTAAGGGGCAATGGCCGTTACAAAAATTTCCGAATCCGAATTCTCTCTCTCTCTCTCTCTCTCTCTCTCTCTCTCCCATGCCCCCCTACCTCTCCCCCCTCCTGCCCCATCTTCCCTCTTCTGGCTGTCTGATGCCATGGCAAACATCACTGTGATGCTATTGGGGGTTAGCAGTAAGACACCCTCTGGAGTAAGTGACAAGTGTTTGGGTTTGATCCTCTCCTGAACCATAATTTTCCCCATCCAATAAGAGGTGGTCTGGGTGCCAGTCTTTCAGTGAGATGATAAACCAGGGATCAGTGCACAACACACCTTTACCATACCAAAAAACCCCAACCAGGCCACAAGAGAATTTATCAGGCAAAGTGCTGCAGAAAAAAAGCCACTCTCACAGGAAACAAAGACATGCAGACAGGAACAGTGAAGCCTCAAACCTGGGTGGCCCTGCTCTTGTAACAACACTCTCTCCCCAGGGAGAGCAGCCCTCATTTTACAGACATCTGCTGTGACTGAAAGTGCTAGACATCTATAGATTATAAGCGGCATAACCTAGTAGTCAGAACATTGCACTTGCAATATGATGACTGGGTTGATTCCCCATTGAGGAGATTTTTCTCCTGGAGTTAACATCAGTGCTGACTCCACTCTCCCCCAAAGTCCTTCGGATGAGACTATAACCCAGGCCCCGTGTGCCAACACTTGTGCACAGGGTAAATCCTGTTCGGTAAGAGTAGGCCTTTGTGTGCTGGTGGGAACAGATGACATTTACAAAACTGCATACACATGGGGACTGGATGTAAAAAAGTACATGAGTGCTTATTCCATTATCCTCCATATAAAAGAATAAACTAATATAAATAAATAAAAGGTAGAGTAGACAATAGAATAACTCCTCCCTCCCTCCATGTGACAGAGAATAAAATTGACAATGGTCGTCACTACTGGCTTTACACAGATTTGGATTCCAAACTTGACCCCAAGCAGTTTCAATTGCTTTTTTGACACAACCAGAGTCAAACATTGCTTACATGAAGCATTTATTCATAAGTGGTAGCAGTAGTAAATACAGAAGTGATTTATACAAATTATATAATGATTAAAACAAAATTTTGTGTTGGAAAGTATTTGCTCTTATTGCCATCCGATATTTCTGTTCATTTGCCCAGTTTCACACAAATAATAACAATCTGCCTAATTAAAAATATCCTATGTTTTGGGAGAATTCAAAGAAATAAAAGATACTGTACAAAATGCAATAGTGATGATATTGGTGACGAATTTCATTACATTTATATTTGTCTAATGTTTCATGAAACTCATACAAAATGTTTATCAATCCAATCATGTTGTTTATAACCACATCGAAAATGTTTATGAAAATATTATGTGGAACATTCAAAGACTTTGAAGTATGAACAACTCTTTTCTTCATCAAATGTGAAGTCTCTGCTCAATGTTGTTAAAATGATTACTATTATAAGAAATAATGTGTAAGCTTTGTTCAAAGAGTTTAGTATATATAAACAGGCAATTTCACTCAGTGGTCAAAGCAGCTCGCTTTCCCCCAGCCAAAGTGAAGGAGCATTAAGAGTGGTTACCAATTGGGCGGGTGACCCTTTGCATGCCTTGGCTTAAGTACAGTCCCCCAGTTCACCCATCAGGAAATGGGTACCTGCCCTCTTTAGGGTCAGGGAAGGTAAAGCAGCGAGGGAGAGGGAGATGGGCACTGCCCTTATCATGCTGGCTCCTGGAGAAGCTGAGGTTTCTGACACCTTGCTCCCCTACAACCACCACCACATAGGTTATGGGACACCTTTAAGAAAAGAGAATTTACACTTCAGTAGTAAATGGATAGACACCTTATGACAAGAAAACTGACCACAAATATCTTTCAGTGTGTAGGAGCTAAGAAATAAAGAGATTTTTCTGTACACTAGAAAACTGACCACAAGTATCAGTTAGCTGTGGGACAGAAGAAATAGAGAGATGTTTCTGTACATTAGAAAGCTGACCCCAAATATCAGTTAGCATGTGGGACAGAAGAAACATGTTTCTGTTCACTAGAAAACTGATAACAAATATCAGTTAGCGTGTGGGACAGAAGAAATAGAGAGATGTTTCTGCACACTAGAAAACTGACTACAAATATCAGTTAGCCTGTGGGACAGAAGAAATAGAGAGATGTTTCTGTACACTAGAAAACTGACCACAAATATCAGTTAGCGTGTGGGACAGAAGAAATAGAGAGATGTTTCTGCACACTAGAAAACTGACCACAAATATCAGTTAGCCTGTGGGACAGAAGAAATAGAGAGATGTTTCTGTACACTAGAAAACTGACAACAAACATCAGTTAGCGTGTGGGACAGAAGAAACAGAGAGATGTTTCTGTACAAATGTATGAAGAACTGATCTGGGAAAACCCATTGCAGTCCTTGTTTTGTTATCTCCATGAATCAGGGGAAGGGAGACAGCTGACAGAGTGATGCTGCCAACAGACAACAGGTTCACTGAATGTTGCAAACTTTTTCTGTTGCTCATATTCGTCAGTCATCCTTCTTTCACCTTCACCTATCCCACAGTCTGGTAGACCATGGGGACACCACTGAAGATTTTGCAACCAGCTTCCTCCACTCCTTGTAGTTTTCAGCTTTCCATAGTAGGCTATGTTGTTCCACTCAAGACCAGCCCACTCTCTGATATTGTCTTCCCATCGTTTTCTCTGTCTGCCTCTTCATCTTCCTCCTTGTACTGTTCCCTGTAGGACAGTCTTGGTCGGTCCAGATGTTTGTGTGACGTGTCTGTACCACTTCAGTTTGCCTTTTTACACTGAAGTAAGATCTTCGTTTGGCTTGATGGCATTTTCAATTCTGTTTTATCAGCATCCATTTGCAACTTGTTCTGAAATCCAGATTTGAATATCTTGAGGACAGTAGGACGTGTTTGTCAAGAAAGAAAGCAGATTTTCAAAAATAGAACTGCTTTGAAGCTGATCAGCATAAAAATGATGATTAAGGCTGTCTGATGAGGGCTTATTGTATGTGAAAGTGGAGCAGTGTAGACAGTGAAAGGATAAGGACCCAACACCGATCCCTGTGAGACTCCACATTCTAGTTTGACAGATTTTGATCAAATTTGGTTGACAATAGCTGTCTGGAATTGGTATGTGAGATCAGAAATAAAGCAATTGAGAGCTGTGCCATTAATGCCAAACGTGGTTTGGAGGCAGAAGAGAAGCAGAGTGGTCTGTAGTGTCAATGGCTGCTGATAAATCAAGAAGAGTGAGAAGGGAAATATTTCCTGACTCAGAAGCCAGCAGAAGTGTATGTGTCTGATGTGAGGACTGGAATAGTATCAGAGCTGTGGTCGGCACCATAGGCAGACTGGAACGTGTTCTGTGCTGTGGAGTATGTGAGGTTCTGTGTCTGTGTGTCAGAGCTGTGGTTCTGGGTCTGTGTGTCAGAGCTGTGGAGTGCCTGAGGTTCTGTGTCTGTGTGTCAGAGCTGTGGAGTACCTGAGGTTCTGTGTCTGTGTGTCAGAGCTGTGGTTCTGTGTCTGTGTGTCAGAGCTGTGGAGTGCCTGAGGTTCTGTGTCTGTGTGTCAGAGCTGTGGTTCAGTGTCTGTGTGTCAGAGCTGTGGAGTGCCTGAGGTTCTGTGTCTGTGTGTCAGAGCTGAGGTTCTGTGTCTGTGTGTCAGAGCTGAGGTTCTGTGTCTGTGTGTCAGAGCTGTGGCACCATTTGCTCATTCATGAGGTTTTGGTATCTTGGCTACCACAGTCTGGCGTCAACACTTCAACATGGCTGAAGATGGTCTAAGCATCTGGAGCATTCTAGAACCTCTTTCCCCCTTCTATTAATCCTCCCTCCTCTCTAGGGAATCAGCAGATTTTGTCCTCAAGTGATAGCATTGGTTGATTTGACCTTCTAAAGTTATTTGTTTGTAGTGATAGTATTGGTTGATCTGACCTTCTAACGTTATTTGTTTGTAGTGATAGCATTGGATGATCTGTCCTTCTAAAGTTATTTGTTTGTAGTGATAGCATTTGTTGATATGTCCTTCTAAACTTATTTGTTTGTCAGCTGATTCCAATGTGTGGTAATGATTGGCTAGTCTCAGTTTCCAAATATATTCATTGGTCTGTAGGAATCCACACTTCTGCATTTAAATCAATAGAACAGTGTGTGTGTGTGTGTGTGTGTGTGTGTGTGTGTGTGTGTGTGTGTGTGTGTGTGTGTGTGTGTGTGTGTGTGTGTGTGTGTGTGTGTGTGTGTGTGTGGCTACTGGCTGAGGTATTGCTGACTTGTGGGTGCTTTTTATACCGTGATGGGTGTGTGCTGATGTTCAGAACCTGTGTTGTGCTATATTGATATTATTTTTATGTGGTTTTTGTTTTTTATTTTGTTCTGGAATTTCTCTGTTTTAGAGATAATAAAGTATTTTTGAATTTGAATTTGAAGTGTATTGTGTATGTGTGTGTGTGTGTGTGTGTGTGTGGTGTGTGTGTGTGTGTGTGTGTGTGTGTGTGTGTGTGTGTGTGTGTGTGTGTGTGTGTGTGTGTGTGACACATTTCAAAGTCATTCTCTTGCTTGCTGTCTGGGGCCACATTCTACTTGAAGCTAGATGGGCTGTAGTCTGATGACACTGGACAGAATGACCAAGACTGGAAAACAGCAGTTTTGTTCTCCTGCCTGATCTGTGTGTGTGTTGTAGGTGATAAAAACAAGACAGGGTGTCAGCATAATACCCCTGCCTGGCCTCACATCAGTCTTGCAGACCAACACAAAACTAAAAGTATACAAATCAAACGTCCACTCAGTCCTCCTCTACGCTTCAGAGACGTGGAGAACCAACAAAAAGATTGACAGCTGACTCAGAGGCTTCGAAAGCAGGTGTCTTCGTCGCATCCTCAAGATCCACTGGGAACAACATGTTACCAACAGAGAAGTGAGCAAAAGGACTGGCATCAACAGCATCATAGAAGAAGTGAAACAAAGGTGATGGAGATGGCTGGGCCATGTCCTCAGGATGAACAAGACCCGACATCCACATGCTGCACTCAGATGGGCACCACCTGGGAAAAGGAAGAGGGCAGGCCCTTAGGTACATGAAAGAGAACTATAGAAGAAGAAATGAAAATAATGGGCAAAACATGGAATGAGATCAGCTGGCTTGCCCAAGACAGAGATGGCTGGAGGAGACTTGTTGGCACCTTTTGCTCCACCTGGAGCGAGGAGGATTAAGGTTAAGGTAAGGCCTCACATCATTCCTTTGAGTAGAGTGCCTGAGTCCCCACGTCCTGTATTCACCAACCTTCCAACATGGACAACAAGATTCTCTCTTTGTTTTACGTCTTACATAGAGACTGTTCTTAGTTTGACTTTCATTTAAAAGTTAAAGTTAAAGTCTGTCCCGGGCCTAAGGCTCATCAGGCTTGTGCTCGGTTTTTGTGGCGTTAAGCGACTGAGAGTCATAGACTCCCCCCTGGATAGGACGCCAGTCTATCGCAGGGTTAACCCCCAACACAAGGTTGGTACCCCTTTTACACCTGACTTCCATTTGGTGCTACAATAACCTTCATGTTAAAAACAGGAGGGTTTTAAGAGAAGTGTGAGAATCTGCTAAAGAAAAATAATGGAAAAAGTTAAAGAGATCTCAATTTGTTCTGCAATCAGCAGCTGCTATACAAAAGTGACTGCCATTTTAATAATAATAATAATAATACATGGAATTTATATAGCACTATATCTTGTAAAAACAAATCAAAGCATTTGTATTCGACCTATACAACACACAATCAATCATTAACCATTTATAGCTTTAGCAAATTCAAATGTACACACACACACATACACACACGCGCGCACACACACCTGCGCACATATAAAGGTTATACACTTTGGCAGGTAGATGTTGAAGGCAGGGACAGATAAGAGATGGAAACAGGAGAAAAATCTAGGGTTTGAAATAAGTGTGTCTTTAGGTTAGATTTAAAATGTCATAAGAAGGCTTTTGCCCGAGGGAGGTCATTCCAGATCGAGGGACCAGAAACTGAGAAAGAGCAGCGGCCAACGGTAGATAGGTTGAATCTAGGTATACTTAAGGACAAAGTATCTGCTGGCGAGTGGAGGGAGCGAGAGGGTGTGTACACGTGAAGACATTCACAGAGGTAAGAGGGTGCAGTTTTGTGGAGACATTTGTAACAGAGGGTACTGATCTTGTAGTTTACTCTCTGTGGTAAGGGCAGCCAGTAGAGAGATTGCAAGAGAGGGGTAATATGCTCAGACTGAGGACCAGTCGAGCTGCAGAGTTTTGTATACGTTGAAGGGAGTGGATAGATGATGCTGGCAGACCAGCCAAAAGAGAATTGCAATAGTCCAGACATGAAAGAATAAGAGAAGTGACAAGTTTGGATGTTGCATCAGTGGACAGGTACTTTTGAATTGCACTAATACGCCGTAGTTGATAGTAGCATGACTGACAGGTTTGGGTAATGAATTTTTGCATGGAGAGTGTGTTGTCGACAATGACCCCTAGATACTTCACAGAAGTGGATAGCAGAACTGACGTGTTACAGAATTCTATTGAAGTTGTGGAAATGGAGGAGAGTTTATGTTTGGTGCCTACGAGCATGGCTTCAGTTTTATCTGCATTTAATTGTAACTTGTTTTGTATCATCCAGTGTTCGATATCTTGAAGGCAGTTGGTCATATTTGTCAAGAGAGATGGCAGATTTTCAGGTGTATCACTGTTTTGAATCTGAGAGTCATCAGCATAAAAGTGATAATTGATATGATGACGGTCTATTATATGTGACAGTGGAGCAGTATAGAGGGTAAAGATAAGAGGGCCCAGAACTGATCCCTGAGTGACACCACATTTCAGTTTGGTAGGTGCTGATTGAATCTTGTTTACTGCAACTGTGTGGACTCGGTCTTTAAGGTATGAAGTAAACCAGGTGAGGGCTGTGCCTTTAATACCAAACATGTTTTGGAGACGGGAGAGAAGAATTGAATGATCTATAGTGTCAAAGGCAGCAGATAAGTCAAGAAGAGTGAGAAGGAATATTTTCCCTATCTTGGCCAGTCCATCCCATGCCATGTTTTTACAATTTCCACTGCTTTCATCTGGGTGTCATATTCAGTGCCCCATTAGCAAACCTTACCTTAACCTTAATTCTCTCCATGCCAGAAGGCACATAAGGCCTGGACATCATTTCTCCACTGGTTGCAATCTGTAGCTGCGCTGCATGCTGCGCTGTTTGCTGCGCTCCAAGAGCTCCATCCAGCAGCATTCCGCTCCACCTCCACCATTCTTTGCCAGGTTGTCTTTGGCCGGCCTCTCTTCTTTCTTCCCTCTGGTGTCCAACCGAGGGCCACAGCACAGTCATTCTTCTGATCTTTTCCTAGGACATGGCCAATCCAATTCCATTTCTTTCTTCTTATTCCTGCACTTATCTTCTCTGCCCCTGCCATCTGAACGGTTGCCTTGTTGGAAATGTGCTGTTGCCATCTAATCTTAAAAATCTTCCGGAGGCATTTGGTTTGAAAGGTGTCCAGTTTTTCTTCTCCTATTGTGAGCTTCCAGGTTTCACATCCATACAAAAGTATTGAGAGCACCAAGCTCTTGAAGAGGGAGGTTTTGGTTTTGCTGCCGATGTCTCCAGCTTGCTAGATGTTAGACAGGCGTTTGAACTGGGCGTTCACCAAGGCTATCCTTCTTTTGATATCTGCTGTTCCTCCTCCATCCTTCGTCACGTTGGCCCCTAGATAGGTGAAGCTGTCCACCTCTTCAACATCATTCCCCTTGACTTTCAGCTTCTCCTTGCTCTTGCTGTTGGCTTTTATTGCTTTGCATTTCTTGTTGTTCATCCTCAGGCCTACTTTAGCAGCATTGTTTTCTAGCTCGGCTGTTTTCTGCTGTAGATGGTCCATGGCTGAAAAGGGCTAGGTCGTCTGCAAAATCGAGGTCTTCTAGCATGGTAGTGAAACTCCACCTGATCCCTGTTCTTTCGCCCTCTGTCGTCTTCCTCATGACAGTCAATCACCAACAGGAAAAGGAATCCAGACATGACACCCCTGTCTCACTCAAGTAATCACCGGAAACAAGTCTGTTGTTTCATTTTCAACTATGACAGTGCACTGAAAGTTCTTATATAGGGACTTAACCATCCTGATCAATTTCCCAGGGATTCCATACTGGTGCATGATGATCCAAAGACTGTTTCTGTGTATGGAGTCGAAGGCTTTTTCAAAATCTACAAAGTGGATGTACATTGTTGCATTCCATTCGTTGACTTGTTCTAAGATGTTCCTGATGATGAATATCTGTTCCGTGGTTCTTCTCCCTTTCCTAAAGCCAGCTTGTTCTTTTCTTAGTGATGGATCCACTCCTGCTTGTATCCTGCTGACCAAGATCCTGCTCAGCACCTTGCTGGCCAGTGGCAGTAGTGTGACTCCTCTCCAGTTTCCACAGTCCTGAAGATTGCCTTTCTTTGGTATCTTGCAGATGAGTCCTTTTGTCCATTGTGTGGGAACAGTTGCTTTCTCCCATATGAGGTAAAATATTCTTTTCAGTTCTTTGCTGGTATTCTCTGGGTCTGCTTTCAGCATCTCTGTTGTAACTTGGTCTATTCCTGTGCTTTTCCATTGTTGAGGGTGCATAGTGCATTTCTTATCTCTTGCAGTGTAGGGGTTTCTATTGAAATATCTAGTTCTTCTCTCTCCTTGTCTTCTTCTTGTGGTGGGTCATCTGGTGTATCCCTGTTGAGTACCTCCTGAAAGTGTTCCTTCCACCTTTCTAGTCTGGCCTCCTTACTCTTCAGCAGGTCTCCGTTCTTGTTCTTCACTGCTGCCGCTTGTCTTGTGCCTTGTCCTGTCAGCTGTTTCACTATGTTGTATACTTCTTTCTGTTGTCCATTCTCTGCTGCAGCCTGTGCTCTCTGTGCTTTCTCTGCTATCCATTTTCTCTTGTCTTCTCTTGCGCTCCTTTTCACTTCCTTGTCCTTTTCTTTGTACCTTTCCTTCCTCCTGTTCCGAATCCTTTCTGACCGGATGCTATCTATCTTGATCTTGATTTCCTTCCTCTCGTCTATCAGCTTCCATGTGTTGTCACTGATCCATGGTTTGCTTTTTCCTTTTCTGAATCCAGGTACCTCCTCTGCAGCGTTGACATAAGCACTCCTCTGCTGCTCCCATATCTTCTCTATGTCTTCACTCTCTGTCCTGTTTTCTTCCAGCTTGTTCTTCACTGCCTCACAGTATTTTTTCTTTGCTTCTTCATCCTTCAGTCTATCCACGTTTATCTTTGGCTTCACCCTGTTCTTGTTCCTGTGTATCTTGAGCCGTAGTTTGAAGCTGGTCCTCACCAGGTAGTGGTCGCTGTTGGCATCCTCTCCCCTCTGTACTCTCGAGTCTATTACAGATGATCTCCATTGTCCGCTAATCAGCAGGTGATCTATCTGGTTCCTACTCTTCCCGTCAGGTGAGACCCATGTGGCTTTATGTATGTCCTTGTGTGGAAACAGTGTGCCTGTTATGACGAAGCCATTCATCTGACTGAACTCACACAGCCTCTCTCCATTGTTGTTCTGCTCTCCAAGGCCATGCACCCCCATCGTCCTTTCATATCCAGTGTTGTCGCTTCCTTCTTTGGCATTGAAGTCACCCATGATGATGATGATGTCGTTTTTGTTGCATCCATCTATCGTTTCTTGCAGTTCTTGATAAAATTGCTCCTTCTCCATGTCTTCCTTTCCATTGTGGGGGGCATATACTTGTATGACTGTTGCTCTCCTGAATCTTGAATAGAAAATGGCAGTTAATATCCTTTGGTTGACAGGCATCCACTCCATTAGTGACTTTGCTGCTGCTTGGCTGATCATGAGCGCAACCCCTCTCTCATGTATTTCATCCTCCCCGCTGTAGATTACAGTCTGCCCTGATGCTAGTTTTACTTTGCCAGCTCCCGTCCATCTACTTTCGCTAATCCCTAATATATCTAGTTGATAGCCCTCCATTTCTCTTGCAATCTGAGCTGCTGTTCCTATACTATACATTGTTCTCACATTCCAGTGTCCGATGTTAAGTTTAGTGGTGGGACTTGCAAAGAACCTCGTAAGACGTTGGGCTTCCCGGAGGCTTTCACCTATGGTCGTCATGTTGCCAGAGTTGGTGATCCCTGCTCCTCCCTGCTCCTCCCTGGTTTCGTTGTAAATTTATGTCCATGGTTTCTGTAACTGGGTTTTTTTTTTACGGGAGGAGGTAGTTGGCCTTCAGCCCACCATTAGCAAAACAAACAGAAAAAAAGAATTTTTCTTCTGTCAGTAGTCCTTCTAGTTCTTAATTCAAACAATACTGACTGAGGGGTTTCCCCGTTTCTTTAAAAATGAATACCTGTCTGATTGTTACAGTCAGGAGTGCAGGCAGGATATAGGAACATGGCGTGTGTGTGTGTGTGTGTGTGTGTGGTGTGTGTGTGTGTGTGTGTGTGTGTGTGTGTGTGTGTGTGTGTGTGTGTGTTGTGTGTGTGCCCTGGCGCGTGGGGCACGTGTGTGCGCCTGTGCAGGTGCGTGTGCATGTGTGTGGGTGTATATGAGTTTTTAATTGTAAGTTTATTGCAATGCCCCTGGCTTGTTCTGGCATCCATGACTGATGTTTGTCAAACTGTGTCAATCAGTATATCATCGATTTGATGGCGACTTTCATCTCTGGGTGAGATCTATGTGTATCTCCTTCTGTTGGAGTACTTAGAGAAAATGTTTTATAATGAAACTGTTTGCTTGGCAGAAGGCAGCAAGTGCTTAGAGAAAGTGTTGTGTGATGAAACTGTTTGCTGTGCAGAAGGCAACAAGTACTTAGCAAAAGTGTTGTACGATGAAACAGTTTGGCAGAAGGCAGCAAGTGCTTAGCGAAAGTGTTGTATGATGAAACTGTTTGCCTGGCAGAAGGCAGCAAGTGCTTAGAGAAAGTGTTGTATGATGAAACTGTTTGCCTGGCAGAAGGCAGCAAGTGCTTAGAGAAAGTGTTGGATTATGAAACTTTTTGGCAGAAGGCAGCAAGTGTTTAGCGAAAGTGTTGTATGATGAAACTGTTTGCCTGGCAGAAGGCAGCAAGTGCTTAGAGAAAGTGTTGTATGATGAAACTGTTTGCCTGGCAGAAGGCAGCAAGTGCTTAAAGTGTTGTATGATGAAACTGGTTGCTTTGCAGAAGGCAGCAAGTGCTTAAAGTGTTGTATGATAAAACTGCTTGGCAGAAGGTAGCAAGCGCTTAGAGAAAGTGTTGTATTATGAAACTGTTTGTTGTGCAGAAAGCAGAAAGTACTTAGAGAAAGTGTTGTTTGATGAAACTGTTTGCTGTGCAGAAGGCAGCAAGTGCTTAGAGACAGTGATGTATGATGAAACTGTTTGCTGTGCAGAAAGCGCAGAAGGGAGCAAGTGCTTAGAGAAAGTGTTGTATTAAGTGTTTAGAGAAAGTGTTGTATGATGAAACTGTTTGCTTGGCAGAAGGCAGCACATGTATCTCCTCTGATGTTTTTGGAGCCATGGCCAAAAGGTGGATGATGCCACACTCCATGTTTTTTCCTTCCTCTCCTGTTGCCTTCAGTCTCCCTTGACTGTGCAGACTTTCCTGCCGGCTGTTTTGTCTGTGGCTGTCTGTAGAACAGCGCTGTCCTCTGGTCAGCTGTTTTGTCTGTGGCTGTCTGTAGAACAGCTGTGTCTTCTGGTCAGCTGTTTTGTCTGTGGCTGTCTGTAGAACAGCTCTGTCTTCTGGTCAGCTGTTTTGTCTGTGGCTGTCTGTAGGTCCTTAGAACAGCTCTGTCTTCTGGTCAGCTGTTTTGTCTGTGGCTGTCTGTAGAACAGCTCTGTCTTCTGGCTAGCTGTTTTGTCTGTGGCTGTCTGTAGAACAGCTCTGTCTTCTGGTCAGCTGTTTTGTCTGTGGCTGTCTGTAGAACAGCTCTGTCTTCTGGCTAGTTGTTTTGTCTGTGGCTGCCTGTAGGTCCTTAGAACAGCTCTGTCTTCTGGTCAGCTGTTTTGTCTGTGGCTGTCTGTAGAACAGTGCTGCCTTCTGGTCAGCTGTCTTGTCTGTAGGTCCTTAGGACAGCTCTGTCTTCTGGTCAGCTGTTTTGTCTGTGGCTGTCTGTAGAACAGTACTGTCTTCTGGTCAGCTCTCTTGTCTGTAGGTCCTTAGGACAGTGCTGTCTTCTGGTCAGCTGTTTTGTCTGTGGCTGTCTGTAGAACTGCTACTGGTATCCATGTAACCCAGTACTACCTGTCCCATGTGGGGAGTAAATCCAACAGAAAAATCAGTCTGGAGAGGAATGGGCTCCGCAAGGCTTTGTTCGCCCAAGATACTCTATGGAAGACAAAACCAAATCGAAATCCATACCGGCTCAGTCGTTTCCCGGGTCACCAAGGACTGCGCCTTCTACTTCTGGACACCAGGGTGGAGGTGAAAAGTGTATGACTGGTGTACCAAACAGAATTTGTGTCAGAAATAACATCACCATTGGCACATGGAATGTTAGAACATTGAGAGAAACAGGCAAACTTGAAGAACTCGCCCATGAAATTGATAGGTACCGCTGGAACATCCTAGGACTCTGTGAAGTACGATGGAAGAACATTGGAGAAACATCAACCCAGGAAGGCCACAAACTATACTTCAGTGGGAAAGAGGACAAACATGAACAAGGTGTTGGATTTCTGGTCCACAAGGACATTGTGAACAGTGTCATGGGTTGCCGACCAATCTCTAGCAGGCTTATTACCATCCGCCTGAGGGCAACTCCTTTCAACATCACATTATCCAGGCATATGCCCCAACATCGAGCCACGATGATGACAAGGTGGAAGACTTCTATGAACTGCTGCAAGAAGTTATAGATCAGACCCCCAAGAAAGACATCCTTGTTGTACAAGGTGATTGGAATGCCAAATTAGGAGATGAAGATGCTTGCAAGAACTGGAGTGGCACATGTGGGCAATATTGTAACAAAGAGACTAATGAAAGAGGCTTGAGACTCCTGGAATTTGCTAACTGCAACGACCTCAAGTTGATGAACACATATGGTCTACACAAAGCATCTCGAAAATGGACATGGCATAGCCCTGACAGAGTAACCCACAACCAGATTGACTACACCATGGTGAAGAGGTGCTTCCAGTCCAGCGTAAACATCACAAGGACACGCAGTTTTCCAGGAGTTGACATTGGAAGTGACCATGATTTAGTGATGATGACCTTCTGCCTTCATCTGAGAAAGGTCATGAAGCAGGGCCAGACAAGGATCAGATTTGATCTCGAGAAACTGAAGGATCCAGAGGTGGCTGAAGCCTTCCAGACCATAATAGGAGGGAAATTTGCACATCTCACCAAACCCAGATGACACAGATATTGACAAGTTTGTCGACACCTTTAACGAGGCAGTAACTAATACAGCCAATGAGATTCTTGGCAGGCAATGATGAATGAAGCAGCCCTGGGTCACAGCCAACATCCTTGACCAGTGTGACAAATGAAGAGAACTGAAGAAAAAGAAGAACGAGATAGAAGGAGCGAGGCAGTATAAGGCAGTCACCAAAGAAATTAGAACAAGTATGAGAAATTCCAGAAGAAAATAAGAACAAAAACCACATAAAAATAATATCAATATAGCACAACACAGGTTCTGAACATCAGCACACACCCATCACAGTATAAAAAAGCACCCACAAGTCAGCAATACCTCAGCCAGTAGCCACACGCGCGCACACACACACACACTGTTCTATGAATCTAACTGCAGAAGTGTGGATTCCTACAGACCAATGAACACATTTGGAAACTGAGACTCTGCATTCCTGACCACATGTTGGAATTAGCTGACAATGAAATAAGTTTAGAATGACAGATCAACCAATACTTTCTTCTTCTTCCTCTTCTATCCCATAGTCTATTTACACCATAGGGGCACCTGGAAGACCTCGCAACCAGCTATCTCCATTTCCCTCTGTCCTCGACCTTTCTCAAGGTGTCACTCAGCCTGAGGCCCATCCACTCTCGGACGTTGTCCTCCCATCTCTTCCTCTGCCTGCCTCTCTTTCTCCCGCCTTGCACAGTTCCCTGCAGAATCATCTTGGCAAACCCTGTTGATCTTGCGATGTGCCCATACCACTTCAGTTTGCGTTTTTTGACTGTGGTCAGGAGATCTCCAAAGGGTCTGATGGCTTGACCAATTCTGATTCTCACTTCCTCGTTAGTAATGTGGTCTTTGTAAGAGATGCCAAGGAGTCTGCGAAAGCATCTCATCTCTGTGGCCTGTATTCTCCTCTCCAGATCCGCTATGAGGGTCCATGACTCACAAGCACACAGGAATATTGAGATGACCAGAGTGCCCATCAGCCTGATCTTTGAGCTGAGCTTGTTTGAACTGGGTGTTCCTGTTCTTCAATTTTGTCAGTGCTGTAACTGTCTGTGTAATCCTTGCGAATATCTCAGGCTTGGATCCCTTGTCTGTTACAATTGCTCCCAGCTACTTGAAGATTTGTACCGTTTCCAAATTCTGACCACCGACCCTGATGTTGGTGTTGATGCCGTTGATGCTGTTGGTCATTAGCTTGGTCTTCTGTGCACTGATCTCCATGCCATAGGCTGTTGAAGTCTTGTCAAGGCGTTCCACTAGCCGAACTAACTCTTCTTCTTTCCCTGCCAGTCCATCGATGTCATCAGCAAAACTCAAGTTAGTAGTTGGTCTGCCTCCAATGCCGACTGTTCCTTCATGATCTTCTAGTGCATCAGTCATGATTCTCTCAAGGAAGATGTTAAAGAGAGTAGGTGACAGCAAGCAGCCTTGTCTGATGCCAACCGTCATCCTGAACCAATCCCCTATGCCACCATTGAAATAGACTGCGCTAGTGGCCTTGTTGTAGAGCTCCTCAATGACTCTGATCAGGTTGGCATTGATGTTGTACAGCCTCATAGTAGCCTACAGAGCTGCATGCCATACCCTGTCAAAGGCCTTTTTGAAATCCACAAAAACATAGTAAAGGTCTTGCTGATGCTGTAGGTACTTCTCGCATAGTATTCTTAGATTAAAAATCTGCTCTGTTGTACTTTGCCCTGCCCTGAAGCCTGCCTGTTCTTCAGTAATGATCGTCTCTGCTTGTGGCTTCAGTCGATTCAGTAGGATCTTCAGCATGACTTTGCTTGGATGACAAATCAAGCTGATTGTGCGATAGTCCTGGAATTGTTGTAGGTTGCCTTTCTTGGGAAGGGTGATGATTAGTGATTGTGTCCATGGTGTAGGCCAGTCTCCTGTCTGCCAGATCTTGTTGCAGATTATCAGTAGGATGTTTATCATGGCTTCCCCCCCCCTGCTTGGACCAGTTTTGCCAGGATGTTGTCTATTCCTGCTGATTTCTTCTTCTTCATTGATTTCACAGCTACTTCTACCTCTTACCAAAGGATGGGGTCGTTGTCAAAGTCTGTTGGTGGAGGGACATTCAGTACCTCTGGATCTCCTGAGGTTTTCTAGTTATACAGGTCTACTCAATATTATGTCCATCTATTTAGAATGTTCTGGTCTTCTGTTAAGATCTTTCCATTTTTGTCTTGTATGGTGCTGGTTTTACCCTGTTTTGTGCCTGACAGGTCTTTTACTAGCTGGTACGCTTTATTGCTGTTGTTCTTGCTCAGATTTTCTTCAATGTCTTGGCACTTTTCTTTAATCCAGGTTTCTGCTGCCTCTTTCATGCTTTTTCTAATTTCTTTGTTGATTGCCTTATACTGCCTCGCCCCTTCTATCTCGTTCTTCTTTTTCTTCAGTTCTCTTCATTTGTCACACTGGTCAAGGATGTTGGTTGTGACCCAGGGCTGCTTCGCTCGTTGTTGCTTACCAAGAATCTCATTGGCTGAATCGAATCAGTTACTGCCTCGTTAAAGGTGTCGACAAACTTGTCAATATCTGTGTCATCTGGGTTGAACATGGTGAGGGGTGAAAATTTCCCTCCTATCATGGCTTGGAAGGCTTCAGCCACCTCTGGATCCTTCAGTTTCTTGAGATTGAATCTGATCCTTGTCTGGCCCTGCTTCATGACCTTCCTCAGATGAAGGCGGAAGGTCATCATCACTAAATCATGGTCACTTTCAATGTCAGCTCCTGGAAAACTGCGTGTCCTTGCGATGTTTACGCTGGACTGGAAGCACCTCCTCACCATGGTGTAGTCAATCAGGCTGTGGGTTACTTCGTCAGGGCTATGCCATGTCCATTTTCGAGATGCTTAGTGTGGACCATATGTGTTCATCAACTTGAGGTTGTTGCAGTTAGCAAATTCAAGGAGTCTCAAGCCTCTTTCATTAGTCTCTTTGTTACAATATCGCCCACATGTGCCACTCCAGTTCTTGCAAGCATCTTCTACTTTGGCATTCCAATCACCTTGTACAACAAGGATGTCTTTCTTGGGGGTCTGATCTATAACTTCTTGCAGCAGTTCATAGAAGTCTTCTACCTCATCATCATCGTTGCTGGATGTTGGGGCATATACCTGGATAATGGTGATGTTGAAAGGAGTTGCCCTCAGGCGGATGGTGATAAGCCTGCTAGAGATTGGTTAGCAACCCATGACACTGTTCACAATGTCCTTGGGGACCAGAAATCCAATGCCTTGTTCATGTTTGTCCTCTTTCCCACTGAAGTATAGTTTGTGGCCTTCCTGGGTTGATGTTTCTCCAACGTTCTTCCATTGTACTTCACAGAGTCCTAGGATGTTCCAGCAGTACCTATCAATTTCATGTGCGAGTTCTTCAAGTTTGCCTGTTTCTCTCAATGTTCTAACATTCCATGTGCCAATGGTGATGTTATTTCTGACACAAATTCTGTTTGGTACACCAGTCATACACTTTTCACCTCCACCCTGGTGTCCAGAAGTGGAAGGCGAGGTCCTTGGGGACCCGCGACGACTGAGCCAGTATGGATTTCGATTTGGTTTTGTCTTCCATAGCGTATCTTGGACGAAGGAAGCCTGGCAGAGCCCATTCCTCTCCAGACTGATTTTTCTGTTGAATTTACTCCCCACATGGGACAGGTAGTACTGGGTTACATGGATACCAGTAGCAGTTCTACAGACAACCACAGACAAAACAGCTGACCAGAAGACAGCGCTGTCCTAAGGACCTACAGACAAGAGAGCTGACCAGAAGACAGCACTGTTCTACAGACAGCCACAGACAAAACAGCTGACCAGAAGACAGCGCTGTTCTACAGACAGCCACAGACAAAACAGCTGGCCAGAAGACACAGCTGTTCTACAGACAGCCACATACAAAACAGCTAACCAGAAGACAGCCGTGTTCAAAGGACCTACAGACAGCCACAGACAAAACTGCTGACCAGAAGACAGAGCTGTTCTACAGACAGCCACAGACAAAACAGCTGACCAGAAGACAGAGCTGTTCTACAGACAGCCACAGACAAAACAGCTGACCAGAAGACACAGCTGTTCTACAGACAGCCACAGACAAAACAGCTGACCAGAAGACACAGCTGTTCTACAGACAGCCACAGACAAAACAGCTGACCAGAAGACACAGCTGTTCTACAGACAGCCACAGATAAAACAGCTGACCAGAAGACAGAGCTGTTCTACAGACAGCCACAGATAAAACAGCTGACCAGAAGACAGAGCTGTTCTACAGACAGCCACAGACAAAACAGCTGACCAGAAGACAGAGCTGTTCTACAGACAGCCACAGACAAAACAGCTGACCAGAAGACAGCGCTGTTCTACAGACAGCCACAGATAAAACAGCTGGCAGGAAAGTCTGCACAGTCAAGGGAGACTGAAGGCAACAGGGGGGAAGGAAAAAAATGGAGTGTGGCATCATCCACCTTTTGGCCACAGCTCCAAAAACCTCAAAAGAGATGCATGTGCTGCCTTCTGCCAGGCAAACAGTTTCATCATACAACACTTTCTCTAAGCACTTGTTGCCTTCTACACAGCAAACAGTTTCATCATACAACACTTTCTCTAAGCACTTGCTGCCCTCTGCCAAGCAGTTTCATCATACAACACTTTAAGTACTTGTTGCCTTCTGCCAAGCAAACAGTTTCATCATACAACACTTTCTCTAAGCACTTGCTGCCTTCTGCCTAACAAACAGTTTCACCATACAACACTCTCTAAGCACTCCAACAGGAGGAGATACACATAGACCTCAGCCATATATGAAAGTTGCCATCAGATTGATGATATACTGATTGACCCAGTTTGACAAACATCAGTCATGGATGCCAGAACAAGCCAGGGGCATTGCAATAAACTTATAATTAAAAACTCATATACACCCATACCCACGCACTTGCACGACCCCTCCCCCCCCCCCCCCTACACACACACTGTGTGTATATCTATTTACGTGTGTGTGTGTGTGTGTGTGTGTGTGTGTGTGTGTGTGTGTGTGTGTGTGTGTGTTGTGTGTGTGTGTGTGTGTGTGTGTGTGTGTGTGTGTGTGTGTGTGCCTGCCTGCCTGCCTGCCTGTGTGTATGTGCGACTTTTGAGTGTTTTTTTTCTGGGTTTTTTGTTGCTTGTATTTTCTATTAAAGTTAAAGTCTCTCCCGAGCCTTAGGCTCATCAGCCGGTGCTTATCCCGGTTTCTGTGGCGTTAAGCGACTGAGAGTTATAGACTCCCCCCTGGATAGGACGCCAGTCTATCGCAGGGTTAACCCCAACACAAGGTTGGTACCCCTTCACACCTGGGTGGGGTGAGAAAATAGCTGTAAAGTGCCTTTTCCAAGGGCACAACGCCATAGCCGAAAGCTGGGATCGAACCCGCAACCTTTAGATTACGAGTCCAACGCCCTAACCACTAGACTACAGCGGTGCTTGTATTTTCTATAGGCACATTTTATTTTTTTTTCTATAGGCACATTTTATTTTTAAGGCTGTTGAAATCATGTCAGTTAATTAATGTTCATCATCATCATCCTTTACAGCCAGTGGTGTGTAGGGCAGCAACAAAGACTTTCCACCCCTGCCTATCCTGGGCCAGCCTGGTCAATGAACTCTAAGAGTGTTGCATGGCTTCCATCTCACATGCCACTGTCCTTCTCCATGTTGTTCTTGGTCTTCCTCTCTTTCTTTTGCCATCTGGGGTCCAGTGCAGTGCTGTTCTTGCGACAGATTGTGTGTCTCTCCGGAGTACATGCCCAATCCATCTCCATCTTCGTTTGCTAATGATGGTGCCCATGTCAGTTTGGTTGCATTTCCTCAGTAGATCTTCATTGTAAATCTTTTCTGGCCAAAAGATTTCTCCGGAGGCAGGTGGTGTGGAAGGATCTAAGTTTGGCAAGATCCGTCTCGGTCATCCTCCAACATTCAGATCCATACAGGAGTGTAGACACAACACAGCTCTGGTACAACTTCAGCTTGGTGTTGGTACCATACTGTGGAGATCTCCAGATGTTGTTCATCTCCCTAAACACATTCCTGGCCTTTCCCAGTCTGCTGTGGATGTCTTCTTTGGTGCCGCCCTCAGGTTTGATGCTGCTACCCAGATACGTGAATTTGTCCGCCTGGCGTAAATCTGTTCCATTTACTTTCACATGGGCTGGTGTTTTAACATTTAGCGTCATTGTCTCCGTCTTTTTGGTGCTGATTTGTAGCCCCACTTGCTGTCCAAAGGTTTGAAGTCTGCTGGTCTTGTCCTGTATATGCTGGTGTGTGTGGGATAGTAGCGCCAGGTCATCTGCAAAGTCCAAGTCATCAAGAGTTGAGAAGAGGTTCCATCTGATCCCTCTTGGAGTGTCTTCTGTTGTCTGCCTCATGACCCAATCAATGACAAGATTGAAGAGAACGGCTGACATTACACATCCTTGTCTTACACCTATCCTGACTTCAAAGAGTGTGTCACTACGGCCTACTGAGCATCTGAAGTTGTTGTAGAAGCTCTTAATCAGGTTTATCAGCTTGGATGGAATGCCATAGTGTCGTAGGATGTTTCAAAGGCTGTCCCTGTGAATACTGTCAAAGGCCTTTTCAAAATCAACGAAATTCACATATAGTTGCCTTTGCCACTCGGTGCATTGTTCAATGATGGTATGTAGTGCAAAGATCTGATCAGAACAACTTCTTTGTTTTCTGAACCCTGCTTGTTCTTTTCTCAATGACTTGTCTACAGCATCTGACATTCTTCTGATGATGACCTTGGCCAGTATCTTGCTTGGCACTGACAGAAGGGTGATTCCTCTCCAGTTATTGCAGTCGTTCAGAGCTCCTTTCTTGGGGATCTTGACAATTACCCCTTTGGTCCAGTCATCAGGTACTTTTTCTCCCTCCCATATGGCTGTGAACAGTGGCTGAAGAATGGTCACTGCCAGCTCAGGATCGGCCTTGAACAGTTCTGCATCAAGGTTGTCCCGGCCTGGCGACTTGCCATTTTTGAGTGTCTTGATTGCAGCCACTATTTCTTCTTTTGACGGAAGGTCAGTGTCAATGTCCAGGTCTTCTGCAGCTTCTGGAATGTCTGTTATCTCTTCAGGAGATGGTCGATTGAGAGACAGAGACAGAGAGAACTGAGCGTGATAATATGATGTATGGGATGCCTTTAGCAAAGTCCAGGTAGGTTTCTTTTACTAAAAGCAATGTGTGTGTGTGGATTGTTTCAAATTTGTCTACTTTACAAAAAAAAGTATTATATGTACTTCTTAACAATTGATAGTGCTCTTATTGTATGACATGTTGTAATCATTTGTGCATTGGTATAGGATTATGCTTGCAGTGTGTGTGTGTGGGGGGGGGTATGTGTGTTTGCCCATGTGTGTGTCTGTGTTTGTGTCTGTGTTTGTATGTTTGTGTCTTATCTATCTATCTATCTATCTATCTATCTATCTATCTATCTTCTTCTATCTATCTATCTATCTATCCCTTAGTATGGCAACCCATGAAGACTTGACAACCAGTTCCCTCCATTCCTCTCTCTGTTCTGCCTTTCTAAGGGTTTTGTTGAGTTCTAGGCCTGTCCATTCGCTGATGTTTCCTTCCATCTCTTCTTTGGCCTGTCTCTTTTTCTCCCTCCTTGGATAGTGCCTTGCAGTATTGTTTTTGCAAGTCCTTTTGATCTTGTGACATGCCCCTACCATTTAAGTTTACCTTCTTTATGATTGATAGAAGATTTTCGTAGGGCCCAATGGTTTGTTGGATTCTGTTATGCACTTCTTCGTTGCTCATGTGGTCTTTGTAGGTGTAGAAGATGCCAAGGAGTCTCCTAAAGCATCTCATCTCTACTGCTTGTACTCTTCTCTCCAAATCTGCAGTCAGGGTCCATGATTCACAGGGATACATGAATGTGAATCATGGTCTGTGTGTGTATCCATTTTTAATGATTGAATCTTATTGTTTTGGGTGATAAATGTTTCTGTTGATCTTTTTTAAAAATGTATATATAGCTTGTGTACTGTGCTGTGTTACTACTCTGTGATAAATGTTTTTCCTATTTATTTTTTTTTGTTTTGGCTGGTAACCCACATAATAATAATAATAATGAATATTTCTATTAAGTTTGTGAGATAATAAATCTTTTGGATTGTGAAATGGATGGGAGGGTGGTTGCCATGGAGTATTTCACATGGCTTTGTGACAGCCATGGAGGAGTAAGAGAAGGGATGGGTGTCACTGTGATTATGAGTCCTTTGTTTTCAGAGAGAGAGAGAGAGAGAGAGAGAGAGGGAGAGAGAGAGAGAGAGAGAGAGAGAGAGAGAGAGAGAGAGAGAGAGAGAGAGAGAGAGAGAGAGAGAGAGAGAGAGAGAGAGAGAGAGAGAGAGATTCTTTTATATCAACATAACAGAATAAGCATTCATGTGCTTTTTTTCATCCAGTCCCCATGTGTGTGCAGTTTTGTAAATCTTGTCATCTGTTCCCACCAGCACACAATGGCCTACTCTTATGAAAGGCGGAACAGGATTTAATGTGTGCCAAGATGTTCTGCATGGGTTAGCACACAGGGCCTGGTTTACAGTCTCATCCAAAGACTTTTGGGGAGAGTGGAGTCAGCACTGATGTTACTCCAGGGGAAAAATCCCCTCCAACAGGAAGGTCGTCAAATTGCCAGCCAATGTTCTGACCATTATGCTATCCCCTCCCCATCAGAGAGAGAGACAGAGAGAGAGAGAGAGAGAGAGACAGAGACAGAGACAGAGAGAGAGAGAGAAAAAGAGAGAGAGAGAGAGATTTGATTTGATTTGATTGATTCTTTTATATCAAGGATAATGAGATAAGCACTTGTTTTTTTTTTACATCCAGTCCTGTGTATATGTAGTTTTGTAAATGTCATATGTTCCCACTGGCACACAATGCCTGCTCAGCTTGCTCTTAGCATAAGCCCAACAGGATTTAATGTGTGCCCAAGATGTTCTGCCTTGTGTGCATCAGAACACTGGGCCTCGGTTTATAATCTCATCCAAAGGACTTTTGGGGAGAGTAGAGTCGGCACTGACTGAGAGAGAGAGACAGAGAGAGAGAGACAGACAGACAGACAGACAGAGACACAGAGAGAGAGACAGAGAGAGAGAGGGGGGGCTTTTTGTGTAGGTCAATCTGGGGTTAGCAGGCCAAGCTTGCTGATTGGAGGTTTTGTAAGAGGTCATTCTTAGTTTATCAGGCAAAGTTTGGAAGGGGGGAGGTCATTTGTTTTAGGGCAAGGATGGTGTCTGGATACATTTTTTTAAAGCTGGTATCATTTTGGGGTTCTTCATCAGAGGGAAGTTTTCTTTGTGAAGTGAAGAGTTTTGTTTGTTAGCTGGGTACATATTTTTTAAGCTGGTGTTATTTTGGGGTTGTTTATCAGAGGGAAGTTTTCTTTGTGAAGTGAAGAGTTTTGTTTGTCAGTCTGGTTCCAGTGAGGTGGCTGTGGTCAAGCCAGATGCATGTGTGCAATCTCTGGTGGTTTGCTGTCGGTTGGTCTGACTTATCACCTGCTGGTGACTTGTGTGTTAAGTCTTCAGGTGATGCTAAGCTCTATGTATCTGTGGCATTTGTGCTGTTTGCAGTGTGGGGACTCTTCTGGTGACTTGTGTGTTAAGGCTTCAGGTGATGCTAAGCTCTATGTATCTGTGGCATTTGTGCTGTTTGCAGTGTGGGGGACTCTTCCTAGGATAAGTTGACAGCTGTAGTTTGTTCCTTCCAGTGGTTGCTTCAAAGAGTGGTTCCAGTTTATTGTCTTGGTTATGTTTATACCTTGTGTGTGTGTATGTTTGTGTGTGTGTGTGTGTGTGTGTGTGTGTGTGTGTGTGTGTGTGTGTGTGTGTGTGTGTGTGTAAATATATGATTTAATTCATTTGTGAATGGTTGCATCCCTGCCACTGATTTGAATGCTAGCAAGTACTTCGATTTGTTTGCATTACAACATTTAGTGCTATATAAATTCCATGTATTATTATTATTATCATTTATTATACCTCTTTTGAGGGAATGGATAGTTTTGACTGGCAGTAGTGCAGTCTTTGTTTTGTGTGGCAATTTGCTTGATGTCATTCCTGCTGGTGACTTTGGATGGTCTTCAGGTGGGGGTTTAGATCTCTGATATATCCTGCCGTTTCCCTTGTGGTAACTCTTTATCAGTTGAGTTGATACCTGTGTTGGTCTTTGTGGTGGTGGTGGTGGAGTTATTGTTTTGTATTATGTGACATACATTAGTCACCTTACTGTGGTGGAGTGACAGTGGGTGGGAGTGTTATCTTTGATGCCCTGGCTGTGACTGAATACCTGTTTTATGTACACTGCTGGTTTGGATTGGGAAGGGACAACCAAAGTGATCTGATTGTGACTGAAGGGAGCCGGATAGCCTGATGGCAATTTATTTTATTTTATTTTATTTTATTTTATGCCACTTTATGTCACAGCAAATTTTTCTGTGTAAAATTCGGGCTGCTCTGGGTGGGTGGGTGGGGAGCTCATTGCCACAAGTGCAGCCCCTACCCATGGTTCCCCCCCCCCCCCCCCCAGGGATGGTGTCTAAACATGACACCTGTGTGCATGCTGGTTTAAAAAAAAATAATTTTGTCATTGGCTCCTACTGGCACAGATGGCCTGTTCCTTTCGAAATGGGTTTTAACTTGTGCAAAATGTTTTGCATGTGTTGCACACGGGGTGTTGGTTTATAGTCTCATCCCAATGAGACTTTAGTTTTGTTTTGTTTTAGCCCATTTAGATGGTTTTGTTTTATCCCATTTAGATGGTTTTAGCCAATTTGGATGGTTTTGTTTATCCTGTTTACATTGTTATTTTAGCCCATTTAGATGGTTTTGTTTCAGCCCATTTAAATGTTGTTTTAGTCCATTTAAATCGTAATTTTAACCCATTTAGATGGTTTTGTTTTAGCCCTTTAGATGGTTATTCATTTAGATGGTTTTGTTTTAGCTCATTTAGATGGTTTTGTTTTAGCCCATTTAGATGGTTTTGTTTTAGCCCATTTAGATGGTTTTGTTTTAGCCCATTTAGATGGTTTTGTTTTAGCCCATTTAGACGGCAGTATTTTAGCCATTATGTGTGTGTGATTTAAAGTATGGTAGTGGTAAGAAACTCTCCTAGAGCATGGCAGCAGAGAGTCCTCAGAGGAGAAGCCCCCTTCAAACAAGTGATGGTGTCTAAACACCACACCTGTGTGCATGCTGGTATTTTTTTATATTTATAATTTTGTCATCTGTTCTTAAGAAAGGCAAAACTTTAATGTGTGCAAAATGTTCTGCGTGCAAAGGCACTCGAGGCTTGGTTTATAGTCCCATCCAATGAGACTTTTGTTTTGTTTCAGCCCATTTAGATGGTTTTGTTTTAGCCCATTTAGATAATCATTTTAGCCCATTTAAGAGGTTTTGTTTTAACTCATTTTGATTATTTTAGCCCATTTAGATGGTTCTGTTTTAGCCCATTTAGTTATTTTAGCCCATTTAGATGGGTTTGTTTTTAGTTCATTTTGATTGTTGTTTTAGCCCATTTAGATGGTTTGTTTTAGCTCATTTTGATGGTTATTTTAACCCATTTAGATGGGTTTGTTTTAGCTCATTTTATTTTAGCCCATTTAGATGGTTTTGTTTTAGTTCATTTTGATTGTTTTTTAACCCATTTAGATGGTTTTGTTTTAGCTCATTTAGATGGTTTTGTTTCAGCCCATTTAGATTATTTTAGCCCATTTAGATGGTTTTGGTTTAGCCCATTTAGACGGCAGTATTTTAGCCATTATGTGTGTGTGATTTAAAGTATGGTAGTGGTAAGAAACTCACGTAGAGCAAGGCAGTAGAGAGTCCTCAGAGGAGAAGCCCCCTTCAAACAAGTGTTTCGGCCTTTAATCTTCCTTACACTCTAGGGAGGCCGGCCCACATCCAGTTCAATGACTCTGGATGTCTCTCTGCTGCCCCTTTAGGTATTCAAATGGTTTTGTTTAGCCCATTTAGAGGTTTTGTATGTGCTCATTTAGATCATTTTAGCTCATTTAGATGCTTCTGTTTTAGCTCATTTAGATGGTTCTGTTTTAGCCCATTTAGATGATTTCGTTTTAGCTCATTTTGATTATTTTAGCCCAATTAGATAGGATTTTTTAGCCCATTTAGATGGCAGTATTTAAGCCCATTATGTGAGTGTGATTTAAAGTATGGTAGCGATAAGAAGGTAAGAAACTCACATAGAGCATGGCAGCAGAGAGTCCCAGAGGAGAAGCTCCCTTCAAACAAGTGTTTTCCAGACATCTTTCTTGCACTTTAGGGAGGCCAGCCACATCCAGTTCAGGACTCTGGATGTCTCTCTGCTGCTGCATTTATGTATTTAAACTTTTTGTTTTAGCCCATTTAGATTGTTTAATTTAGCTCATTTAGATTGTTTTAGCTCATTTAGATAGTTTACTTTTAGCCCATTTAGATAATTATTTTAGCCCATTTAGATGGTTTGTTTTAGCACATTTAGATGGTTTTTTAGCCCATTTGAGGTTTTTAGCCCATTTAAGATGTTTGTTGAGCTCATTTGGATTATTTAGCCCATTTAAATGGATTTTTTAGCCCATTTAGATGATTTTTTAGCCCATTTAGATGGTTTTGTTTTAGCCCATTTAGATTGTTTGTTTTTAGCCCATTAAGATTGTTTTGTTTTAGCTTATTTTAATTGTTTATTTTAGCCCATTTAGATGGTTTTGTTTTAGCCTATTTAGATTATTTTAGTTCATTTAGGTGGTTTTGTTTTAGCCCATTTACATGGTTTTGTTTTAGCCCATTTAACGGCTCTAATTTAGCCATTATATGTGTGTGATTTAAAGTATGGTAGTGGTAAGAAACTCTCATAAGAGCAAGGCAGCAGAGAGTCCTCAGAGGAGAAGCCCCCTTCAAACAAGTGATGGTGTCTTAACACAACACCTGTGTGCATGCTGGTTTTTTAAAAATATAATTTTGTCATTGGCAGATGGCCTGTTCTTTGGAAAGGTAGAACTTTAATGTGTGCAAATTGTTCTGCCTGGGACACACACTGGTTTATATTGGTTTATAGTTTATAGTTTTATATTGGTTTATAGTCTCATCAAATGACACGTTTGTTTTGTTTCAGCCCATGTCGATGGTTGTTTTAGCCCATGTAGATGGTTGTTTTAGCCCATTTACATGGTTGTTTTAGCCCATGTAGATGGTTGTTTTAGCCCATGTCGATGGTTGTTTAGCCCATGTCGATGGTTGCTTTAGCCCACCCTGTCGATGGTTGTTTTAGCCCATGTCGATGGTTGTTTTAGCCCATGTCGATGGTTGTTTCAGCCCATGTCGATGGTTGTTTTAGCCCATTCGATGGTTGTTTAGCCCATGTCGATGGTTGCTTTAGCCCATGTAGATGGTTGCTTTAGCCCATTTACATGGCTGTTTTAGCCCATTTACATGGCTGTTTTAACCCATTTACATGGCTGTTTTAGCCCATTTACATGGCTGTTTTAGCCCATTTACATGGTTGTTTTAGTCCATTTACATGGCTGTTTTAGCCCATTTACATGGCTGTTTTAGCCCATTTACATGGTTGTTTTAGCCCATTTACATGGCTGTTTTAGCCCATTTACATGGTTTTTAGCCCATTTACATGGCTGTTTTAGCCCATTTACATGGTTGTTTTAGCCCTTTTACATGGTTGTTTTAGCCCATTTGCATGGTTTTTTAGCCCATTTACATGGCTGTTTTAGCCCATTTACATGGTTGTTTTAGCCTATTTTGATGTTATTTTAGCTCATTTAGATGTTGTTTTACCCATTTAGACGTTTTGTTTTAGCCCATTGAGATGGTGTTTTAGCCCATTTAGATTATTTTAGTTAATTTACATGGTTTTGTTTTAGCCCATTTAGATGGTTTTGTTTTATCCCATTTAAGTTTTGTTTTAGCCCATTTAGATGGTTTTGTTTTAGCCCATTTAAGTTTTGTTTTAGCCCATTTAACTTTTGTTTTTTAGCCCATTTAGTGTGATTTAAAGTATGGTAGTGGTCAGAAACTCTCGTAAAGCATGGCAGCAGAGAGTCCTCAGAGGAGAAGCCCCCTTCAAACAAGTGATGGTGTCTTAACACAACACCTGTGTGCATGCTGTGTTTTTAAAAAATATAATTTTGTCATTGGCAGATGGCCTGATCTTTGGAAAGGTAGAACTTTAATGTGTGCAAATTGTTCTGCCTGGGACACACACTGGGCCTTGGTTTATAGTCTCATCAAATGACACTTTTGTTTTGTTTCAGCCCATTTAGATGGTTTAGTTTTAGCCCATTTAGATGGTTTAGTTTTAGCCCATTTAGATGGTTTAATTTTAGCCCATTTAGATGGTTTAGTTTTAGCCCATTTAGATGGTTTAGTTTTAGCCCATTTAGATGGTTTAGTTTTAGCCCATTTAGATGGTTTTGTTTTAGCCCATTTAGATGGTATGTTTTAGCCCATTTAGATGGTATGTTTTAGCCCATTTAGATGGTTTGTTTTAGCCCATTTAGATGGTGGTTTTAGCTCATTTAGACGTTTTGTTTTAGCCCATTTAGATGGTTTCGTTTTAGCCCATTTAGATGGTTTTGTTTTAGCCCATTTACATGGTTTTGTTTTAGCCCATTTAGATGGTGGTTTTAGCCCATTGAGACGTTTTGTTTTAGCCCATTGAGATGGTTTCGTTTTAGCCCATTAAGATGGTTTAGTTTTAGCCCATTTAGATGGTTTTGTTTTAGCCCATTTAGATGGTATGTTTTAGCCCATTTAGATGGTATGTTTTAGCCCATTTAGATGGTTTTGTTTTAGCCCATTTAGATGGTGGTTTTAGCTCATTTAGACGTTTTGTTTTAGCCCATTGAGATGGTTTCGTTTTAGCCCATTAAGATGGTTTTGTTTTAGCCCATTTACATGGTTTTGTTTTAGCCCATTTAGATGGTGGTTTTAGCCCATTGAGAAGTTTTGTTTTAGCCTATTGAGATGGTTTCGTTTTAAGCCCATTAAGATGGTTTAGTTTTAGCCCATTTAGATGGTTTTGTTTTAGCCCATTTAGATGGTTTTGTTTTAGCCCATTTAATGGTTTTGTTTTAGCCCATTTACAGTTTTGTTTAGCCATTTACATGGTTTTTAGCCCATTTAAGTTTTGTTTTAACCCATTTATGGTTTTGTTTTTAACCCATTTAGTGTGATTTAAAGTATGGTAGTGGTCAGAAACTCTCGTAAAGCATGGCAGCAGAGAGTCCTCAGAGGAGAAGCCCCCTTCAAACAAGTGATGGTGTCTAAACAGGACACCTGTGTGCATGCAGGTTTTTTTTTCATTTATAATTTTGTCATCAGATGGCCTATTCTTTCGAAAGGCAGAACTTTGTGTGCAAAATGTTCTGCCTGGAAGGCACAGGAGGCTTGGTTTATAGTCCCATTGGAATGAAAATTTTGTTTCTCGTTTTCTTTTAGCCCATTCAGATGATTTTGTTTTAGCCCATTTATGTTGTTTTAGCCCATTTAGATGGGTTTGTTTTAGCTTATTTAGATGGGTTTGTTTTAGCTCATTTTGATTGTTATTTTAACCCATTTAGATGGTTTGGTTTAGCCCATTTAATTATTTTAGCCCATTTAGATGGTTTGTTTTAGCTCATTTTGATTATTTTAGCCCATTTAGATGGTTTTGTTTTAGCTCATTTTTATTGGGTTTTTTTAGCCCATTTAGATGGTTTTTGTTTTAGCTCATTTAGATGGTTTTGTTTTAGCCCATTTACATGGTTTTGTTTTAGCCCCTTTTAGATTATTTTAGCCCATTTAGATGGATTTGTTTTAGCCCATTTAGATGGTTTTGTTTTAGCCCATTTAGATGGTCTTGTTTTAGCCCTTTTAGACAGCTCTGTTTTAGCTATTATATGCGTGTGGTTTAAAGTATGGTATCGGTCAGAAACTCGCGTAGAGCATGGCAGCAGAGAGTCCTCAGAGGAGAAGCCCCCTTCAAACAAGTGTTTCGGGCCTTTAATCTTCCTTACACTCTAGGGAGGCCGGCCCACATCCAGTTCATGACTCTGGATGTCTCTCTGCTGCCCCTTTATGTATTCAGATGTTGTTGTTTTTTAGCACATTTAGAGGGGTTTGTTTTAGCTCATTTAGATGGTTTTGTTTTAGCTCATTTTGATTATTTTAGCCCAATTAGATGGGGGTTTTGAGCCCATTTAGATGGCAGTATTTAAGCCATTATGTGTGTGTGATTTAAAGTATGGTAGTGGTAAGAAGGTAGGTAAGAAATTCGCCTACAGCATGGCAGCAGAGTCCTCAGAGGAGAAGCCCCCTTCAAACAAGTGTTTTCGGGCCTTTAATCTTCCTTACACTCTAGGGAGGCCGGCCCACATCCAGTTCATGACTCTCGATGTCTCTCTGCTACTGCTTTATGTATCAAGATGGTTTTGTTTTAGCCCATTTAGATTGTTTTAGCTCATTTAGATGGTTTTGTTTTAGCTTGTTTAGATGGTTTTGTTTTGGCACATTTAGATGGTTTCATTTTAGCTCATTTTGATTATTCTAGCCCAATTAGATGGCTGTATTTTAGCCATTATGTGTGTGTGATTTAAAGTATGGTAGCGGTAAGAAATTCCCATAGAGCATGGCAGCAGAGAGTCCTCAGAGGAGAAGCCCCCTTCGAACAAGTGTTTCGGGCCTTTAATCTTCCTTACACTCTAGGGGGGCTGGCCCACATCCAGTTCATGACTCTGGATGTCTCTCTGCTGCCGCTTTATACATTTAGATGGTTTTGTTTTAGCCCATTTAGATAGTTTTGTTTTAGCCCATTTATATTATTTTAGCCCATTTAGATGGTTTTTGTTTTAGTTCTTTTAGCTGGGTTTTTTTTTAGCCAATTTCGATAGCTGTATTTTAGCCATTGTATGTGTGATTTAAAGTATGGAAGTGGCAAGAAACAAGTAGAGCATGGCAGCAGAGAGGGGGGGGGAGATTAGCCCATTAGACGGCCGTTTTATTTTTTTAATTCTGTGTGTGATTTAAATATTGGGTATTTTTATACAGCACGTTTAGGTGGCTGTAATTAAGGCATTTTATGTGCAAGATTTAGATGGCTGTATTTAGTCTTTTTTGTCTACAATTGACATGTTTATCCCATTTACACGGTTGTATTTTAACCATTTTTGTATACGTTTTAATTATGGTATTTTTGAACCACTGTATTTGAACCCTTTTATGTGTGCAATTTAAATGTTTGTATTTTTAGATGGTTTTATCATGGCCCATTTAGGTTCATTTTAGCTCATTTGGGTGGTTTATTTTAACCCATGTAGATAAGCTATTTTAGCCATTTAATGTGTGCGATTTAAATGTTGGTATGGCGTTTTTAGATGATGACTGTAGCCCATTTGGATATCTGTACTTCAGCCATTTTAGATGGCTGTATGAGTCAATTTAGATAGCAGTATTTTAGCCATTTATTCGTCTGATTTAAACGTTGGTATTTTTAAATGGTTGTATTTTAGTCATTTTATTTTAGAGGATAAAATATCAGTGTTTTTAGATGACATGCCTCCCCAAAGTCAAAATGTGGCTACCTTCAGGGTCAGCAAAAATGGTCGTATATGCAAAACATCTCACCATTGGTGAACCTCAGAGCTGTAGCAGGGAGTCTACTGTTCTCTCTCTCTCACACACACATGCAATTCACGCACATACCCCTCAGAAAGAAAAAAACCACAAGTCAGGGGTGCGTACAGAAGCTCACAAAGAAAGCAGTCCACAGTTCTGGCAATGAACACGTTGAGAGGCAGGAGAGAGGGGGGTGGTTGTAATGACACTTTCTTTTATTTCAGCAGTCACATCTCCTGCCTCCCAACACAATGCCTGTTGCAAGATGTGTGGCCGTGGTTTGATGCGATGATGTGTTGCAAGATGTGTGGCCATGGTTTCATACACACTTGTGGTGCCCATTGCCCCTTCCATCATGACAGACACCATCTGCACACAGCAACATCAGTGACACATCAGTCACCACATAACACAGTAACACATCAGTCACCACATAACACAGTAACACATCAGTCACCACATAACACAGTAACACATCAGTCACCACATAACACAGTAACACATCAGTCACCACATAACACAGCATCAGTGACACGTCAATCACCACATAACACAGTAACACATCAGTCACTACATAACACAGCATCAGTGACATGTCAGTCACCACATAACACAGTAATATTAGTGACACATCAGTCACCACATTAACACAGCATCAGTGACACGTCAGTCACCACATAACATCAGCGATGTTGGCTCAATAGTCTAATCATACTACACTAGTGTAGAAAGTAAGGAAGGAAGGATATTTTGTGCATCTAATCTCTCTAACAGGGGTGATTTTCAACTTTGCTTTTTTACCAATACTGAACTTTTTTTTAACCATAGCCAGCCCATACATGTTAGTCTTTATGAAATAATCATCGCAAACAAAGATGTCTAAATCTGTAAGCGAATACCTGAAATACACACTGCATGAAAAACAGAGTCTTTTGTTTGTTCTTTCTTTAGATAGATGGCTTGATGAAAAAAAAAGCAAATTGATGCTTATTCAATGTACCATCTGGAAATAAAAATTTGATTTGATTTGATTCGATTAAAGCAGAGTTTTTAAGAGTCAAAATGAGGAATATGAATCACAGTGGATGAGTTCACGGGAGAGGTGTGACCCCTTCCCCTCCTAAATGCGAGTCAGGGGCTATACCCACTAAAGCTGAAGCCTTTTTATTATTTTTTTAATTTTAAAGTAGACAAACTTTCTCCTAATGAAAACCTATCATGTGTGAAAATACTGATCAACTGTGGTCCCGTGTGTTACATATAATTATTCAGCACATTAAAAAAAAAACACAGAAACAAGAGGGTTGTCCCTGGCAAAATTCTATAGAAAAAAGCCACTCTACCAATACCAAACACAGTTGCAGACAGGAAAAGACAATTTGTAGTTTGTATTTTGTAACACTTTATGTCATAGCAGATTTCTCTGTGTGAAATACGAGCTGCTCTCCCCGGGGAGAGCGCCTCGCCACAAGTGCAGTGCCTACCCTAACAAAAAAATGAGTGGCGCTGCACTTGTGGCAACGCGCTCTCCCTGGTAAGAGCAGCCCAAATTTCATGTGGAGAAATCTGCTGTGACATAAAATGGTATAAAATAAAAAAAATTTAAATAACCACCTGTCCAGTAGATCCCCATTCAGCAAGTCCTGACTTGTGTCTCTGAACAGTCTTCAGCTGTCTGCATGTGCCAACCCTGTGAACACACAATACATACTTTAGTCATTGACAATGTAGCGCGCACACACACATACACACACAAACACACACACATGCAAAAAAAAAAAATTCCCCTCATGTTCCTGCCTGTAGAAAGATACTAGTTAGAAAGCTAAATGAATATCGCACTCACCTGTGCACACCTAAATAAATAAAGAGCGCATTCAGCAAAATACCAGACTGGCCATTTGTGCTAGTTAGTAAAAACATAACCAACAAAAAGGAAGTGCCAATGCAATGATGACATGCTCCTAGGTGTGGAGAAAATAGCCAGCCTCTGACCTTCTCACCTTTCAGTCACAGGTAAACACACACACATAACACGCACGCATGAACACACACACAAACAGTGCACTTAACTTGTGATGGAGATGGTAGCCTCCTGTCCTGATCTCTTCAGTCTTGGTTCATCAGCCCTGTAACACACAGCAGTGAACATGTAGAAACAACAGCTACTTCACTACATAGATGAAGCGCTCTCTCACAACACACACACAATTTGCAAATATAACAACTTTGGAAAGCAGAAGAGCAAATAGCTGATGTGACGATATTGTGACTTGATTTTTTTTGTGGTCTTTTTTTTGTTCTTTCTTTATTCAAATAAATAGGTTTTATCATGGATATTTGTGATGGGATTATTAGTACTACCATAATTGCTATTGTTTTGGTTTGATAGTCTGTCTGTGAGCTTTGGGTTTTGTTTTGATCATGTAGTTCTTGTTTGCTTGTAAAACTTTTATATATCTTTATTATTTTTGTTGGTTGATTGTGTTCTCTCCCCCCCCCCCACCTCGTCCTTTTCAATTACTTTTTTTTAGTTATTGTTGTATTATTGCACTTAGTGGTGATGGGTGTTTATATTATCATAGCGTTATTATCATAATCATTATTGTTGATTCCCTAGACTGATTTTTTTGGCTTGTATAATTGTTATGGTATAAGTGCAAATTTGGGGGGTTTTGTTCCTGTTTTTAATTTTTGGCTTTATAAGGTATGAACCTTAAAGCATGGAAGATATTCTAACCCGATATAAATTTTTTGTTTGACATTTTATAATGTTTCTAAAATAATTTCTTTTTAATCTCAGTGCGTGCATGTGCGTGCGCATATATGAACATTTATGTGTGTATGTGTATGTGTCTTTTATCTATTTATTTATTCTTTCTTTAATATCGAGGACAATGCAATAAGCACAGAAACACAAAGACAAACACAAGCTTTTTTTACATTGCAATATACATCCAAGTGAGGTGAAATCCAACACAATGTTTTATCTGAGTCTTTTCAATGTTTTAAATCTTGCTTTAAATAGGTGACACTGCTCTTGAGACGACATGCTCTCCCTGGGGAGAGCAGCCTGACTTTCATGCAGAGAACTCTGCTGTGACTGACAGAGGTATGCGCAGCACTCACCTGCATGCAGATCCCCATTCAGCAAATCCTGACTCCTCTCTCTGCACAGTCTTCAGCTGTCTGCATGTGCCAACCCTGTGAACACACAACAAATATTTTAGTCACTGACAATGCAACTCACACACACACACACGCGCAAAATACAAAATTCCTCAAATGTTCCTGCATGTACAAAAATGCTAATCTGAAGACTAAACAAAGACCACACTCACCTGTGCACACCCAACTAAATGAACACAACACTGAAATAAAACACTCAGTAAACCCCCCCCCCCCCCCCCCTCCACGACTGGCCATTTGTGCTGGTTAGTAAAAACATGACCAACAAAAAGAGAGCAACGGTGGATTGGTGACATGCTCTTAGGTGAAGAGAAAATGACCAGCCTCTGACCTCCTCTTTTATCTACCTGTCACAGGTAAACCACACACCGCACGCAAATACACACAGTGCACTTAACTTGTGATGGAGATGGCAGCCTCTTGTCCTGATCTCTTCAGTCTTGGTTCATCAGCCCTGTAAACACACAGCGATCAACATGTAGAAACAACAGCTACCCCACTACCTGCATGAAGCACACCCACCCACAAAAAGCATGCACACACACACAACTTTTTTTTGATAATATAAAGCAAAATCAGATGGATTCCAACAAACTGCATTTGCAACATATTCCTCTTCCCTGGAACATTAAGAAAACATCTAACCTCAACAGAGAGCTTCTGACAACCACAATTGAAATTTTATAAGAGCATAGACACAGATATGTGATAGATATGCATTTTCCAAATCAATATCGAATTTATAGTTTTATAATAAAGACATCTACTATTGTCATGAAGCATATTGCTCCAATCACTAACAAAACAAAAAACAAATTTAAAAAGCCTTTAATATGTGAGCTTGTAGGATTGATAATTGAACAAAACTGTCCCACATATGTAAAAAAAACCCCAAAAAACCCCAACCAACCAAACACTGCAAAAAGAGGTTTGTTCCTGGCAACATTCTGTACAGAATCACCACTCTCATAGCTAAACAAATACACATGCAGACAATTTTATTTTTTAATTTCAAATGGGTGGTGCTGCTCTTGAGACTACATGTTCTCCCTGGGGAGAGCAGCCCGACTTACATGCAGAGAATTCTGCTGTGACTGACAGAGGTATGCACAGCACTCACCTGCATGTAGATCCCCATTCAGAAAATCCTGACTCCTCTCTCTGCAGTCTTCAGCTGTCTGCATGTGCCAACCCTGTGAACACACAATAAATACTTTAGTCACTGACAATGACACACAAACACACACACGCAAAAAAACAAAATTCCTGTCATGTTCCTGCATGTACAAAAATGCTAATTTGAAGACTAGACAAACACCACACTCACCTGGCACACCTACCTAAATGAACAAAACACTCAAATAACACACTCAGTAAATCTACGACTGGCCATTTGTGTTGGTTAGTAAAAACATGGCCATCAAAAAGAGAATGACCATCGACTGGTGACATGCTTTCAGCCTTTGACCTTCTCACCTCTCATCTTCCTGTCACAGGTAAACACACACGCACACAAGCACGCACACAAACACACACAGTGCACTTAACTTGTGATGGAGATGGCAGCCTCCTGTTCTGATCTCTTCAGTATTGGTTCATCAGCCCTGTAACACACAACAGTGAAGATTGTAGAAACAACAGCTACCTCACTACATAAACGAACAACACACACACACAAAGTCAAAAAACATGCCTACATACAAATAAATGAAATCCACCCCTCTCCCCTCCAAACAAGACCCAGAAATGTACAGACCGAGTACTTACCGCAGAAAAAAAATGGCGCCATCAGAAAATATAGACACCATCTATACACAACCCCCCTCCCCCCCCCAAAAAAAAATGTACAAACTCAATACTTACCACAGAAAAAAAGATGGCACCACCAGTCTTTGGTCATCATGGAACGCCCACCCTGAAACGCACAAACACAAATTAATATACATAACAGCTGTACAAAAATGCATGGGCTTCAGCACACAACATGACAAACACCTGTGTTATACCTCTCTCATTTACAACACAAATCATTTCAAGGTTCGACAGATGCCACAGTCAAGTGGTTAAGACCGTTCAACTTCAATACCATGGATCCATCAAGTCCTGGGTTCAAACCTCAATGCAGTCTGGTGAATTCAACCCCCCAAATAACTCCATCCTTTTCTCCCCTTCTCCCCCTACCATTTTTTTTCCAAAACAACAAAATAAACCCGGGGATTTAAAAGTGCACACAACTGCTTATTCTGATATCCTCAAAATAAATTACTTTTTAAAAAATACAAATAAACACACAAAACTCCTTGGTCATCATGGAATACCGACCTTGAAACGCACAAACACAAATTAAAACCCATTCCTCTTTTCAAAACAGTAAGCCATTATGTGCAAGTGGGAACGGATGACAAACTTTACAAAACTTCATTCACATCAGGCACATGAGTGCTTATTCTGATATCTTCAAAAAAATTTTTTTAATACAGACACACACACACGCATGCAACACACAGACAAGAACAGATGTAGAACAAGCCTACACACAAATACATGAAATACCCATCCCCCCCTTCCCGCTTCCCCCCCACCCCCCCGACAAGACACAAATGTACAGACTGAGTACGTACCGCACAAAAAAATGATGGCGCCATCAGTCCTCAGCCATCTGGGAACACCAACGCTGAAACGCACAAACAGAAAATATAGACACCATCTATACACAACCACCCTCCCCCCCCCCCCCCCAAAAAATGTACAAACTCAATACTTACCACAGAAAAAAAGATGGCACCACCAGTCCTTGGTCATCATGGAACACCCACCCTGAAACGCATTAACACAATATACATAACAGCTGCAGAGAAATGCATGGGCTTCAGCACACAACATGACAAACACCTGTGTTATACCTCTCTCATTTACAACACAAATCATTTCAAGGTTCGACAGATGCCACAGTCAAGTGGTTAAGACCGTTCAACTTCAATGCCATGGATCCATCAAGTCCTGGGTTCAAACCTCAACGCAGTCTGGTGAATTGAAGTGTGGGGATTTTTATGACCACCCAGGTCAACTTCAAGCGCAGATGTGCCAGTGCCGTAATGCTTTTCACCTAAATACACATGCACAAGATGAAATATGCATGTTCAAGACCCCATAATTCATATCAGCCTTCAATGGGTTACGGAAATATGAACATACCCAGCATACATTTCAAGCTGGAATGCGGCTACCTTCATGGTGGTTGTTTAAAAATGGTCGCATACGCGTAATCTCACCATTCATGAACCCTGGGAAAAAATGTTCAAGGTTCGACACGGAAGATGACACACACTTGTGTCAAACCTTTCTGATTTATGACACACATCATTTTCAAACCCCCAAATCACTCCATTCTTTTCTCCCAATCTCCCCCTTTGCCTCTATCATTTTTATCAAAGAAAATAAATGTGCTTTTTTTTTTAGAAGGGAGGGATTAAAAAAAAACAAAAAAAACCAGTAAGCAAGAACTCTCTCAACAAATTCTGTGGAAACAAGCTATTCTGCTAAAGCAACACACACACACAAACACACAAAACATCTTGCGCATATGTTAATGCCCCTTCCTCTTTTCAAAACAGTAAGCCATTATGTGCCAAGTGGGAAAGGATGACAAAATTTACAAATACACATAGGGCACATGAGTGTTTATTCTGATATCCTCAAAATTTTTTTATAAATATAAATGAACACACACACGCACCCAACAACTTTACTTACATGACTTATGCCTGTGAATTCCTTGGGAACAAATAGCTGCAACAACACTCCTCCAATGGACTAGGTTCTGGGAGATCCTCTTCAGCTCAGCCCACGTCATTCCGGCTGCCTTCGTCTCTGCTTTGATGCTTCTGCGCCAGGTCTGTTTTGGTCGACCTACTTTCCGCTTCCCTTGAAGGTTCCAGTCAAGGGCCTGCCTGGTGACATTTGAAGCAGGCTTGTGGAGAGTATGGCCATTCCATCCCCCACGCACGCAGTACTTACATGTAACACACAGAAAAGAACAGATGTAGAACATGCCTACACACAAATAAATGACCCCCCCCCCTTCAAACCTCCCCCCATGCCTCTCCCCCCCCCCCCACCCGGGACAAGACACAAGTATACAGACTGAGTACTTACCACAGAAAAAAAAGATGGTGCCATCAGTCCTCAGCTATCTGGGAACACCAACGCAGAAACGCACAAACAGAATATATAGACACCATCTATACACAACCCCCCCTCTCCCCTGAAATGAACAAACTGAATACTTACCACAGAAAAAAACATGGCACCACCAGTCCTTGGTCATCATGGAACACCCACCCTGAAACGCAAAAACACAAATTAATACCTATTCCTCTTTACGAAACAGTAAGCCATTATGTGCAAGTGGAAACGGATGACAAAATTTACAAAAATGCATACACATAGGGCACATAAGTGCTTATTCTGATATCCTCAAAATAAAATAAAATACAAATAAACACACTCACGCATGCAGTTCTTACATGTAACACACAGAAAAGAAGAGATTACAACAATGCTACACACAAATACATGAAATTCTACCCCCCCCCCTGCCTCCCCTTGGACAAGACAATTGTACAGACTAAGTACTTACCACAGAAAAAAAAGATGGTGCCATCAGTCCTCAGCTATCTGGGAACTTCTTCCTCTTCTTCTATCCCATAGTCTATTTTGACCATAGGGGCACCACAGAAGACCTCGCAACCAGCTCTCTCCATTTCCCTCTGTCCTCGACCTTTCTCAGGGTGTCACTCAGCCTGAGGCCCGTCCACTCTCGGATGTTGTCCTCCCATCTCTTTGTCTGCCTGTCTCTCCTTCTCTCACCTTGCACGGTTCCTTGTGAACATCAATGCTGAAACGCACAAACAGAATATATAGACACCATCTATACACAACCCACCACCCCAAAATGTACAAACTCAATACTTACCACAGAAAAAAGATGGCACCACCAGTCCTTGGTCATCATGGAACACCCACCCTGAAACGCACAAACACAAATTAATAGACATAACAGCTGTAGAGAATTGCATTGGCTTCAGCACAGATGACAAACGCCTGTGTCATACCTTTCTCATTTACAACACAAATCGTTTCAAGGTTCGACTCTATTATCTCGACACCCCCCCCCCACGATGTTTTCAGTTTCTTCATGTACTAACCATGTTAAAAAATTGTAATTAAAAAAAAAAGAAAAAAAAAGGCATCTATTTCTGTACATTATTTGTACAAATATGTGTAATCTCACACACACCTCTCAGAGGCAGACTCCAGTCTCTAACTGTCCCTTCCCATTGTCGTCACATGGTCCTGGGATTCACCAAAGCTGTGACATCAAAAACACACAAAATGAACACACACAAAATTGAACACAAAAGGAAAACAAAAACATTTTTGAGATGTGAACAAGTAGAAACAAACACCACCAAAAATTGGGAACCTAAAAATAATTTCAAAAATGTCTATTAAAGATATTTATAAAGCAGCTCTATCTCTCTCTCTATCTCTCTCACACACACACACAGTGCTGACTCTACTCTCCCCAAAAGTCTTTCGGATTAGACTTGAAACTGAGGCCCGTGTGCAAACGCACGCAGAACATCTTGAGCACGTTAAATCCTGAACCGCTTTTCATAAGAGTAGGCCATTGTGTGCCGGTGGGATCAGATGACAATATTTACACAATTGCATACACACGGGGACTGGATGGAAAAAAAACACATGAGTGCTTATCCCATTATCCTTGATATAAAAGAATAAAATGAAATATTTTTTTTAAAAATACAGACACACACACTGAGAAACAAATTCAATTACCTTCTATTCACACTCACTCACTCAATCAGTCCCATTTCCCAAAGGACGTAGGAGGGACATGAAAGAAGATGCAACAGAGATCTTTTTCCATGCTTCACGATCCTGTGTTCTAGTAGGAGGTGTTGCAGGGGTTGGGCGGTCCAGTCTTTGATGTTGTCAACCCATGATTTCTTTTGGCGGCCTCTTCTTCTCTTGCCCTTGACTGTTCCTTGCAAGACGGTTTTTGCTAAGGTCTTGCTACTTTCTATTATCTGCACACAAATCTCTGTATTCAAACAGCAACCCTGCTAACACACACATACAACATTGCTGATGCCATGTTTTCATTTAACAATGTGTCCAACACCCTGTCCCCCAAACACACACACGCACACACACACACGCGCGCATGCATGCATGAACGCACACATACAGAGCAAGCGGGTGGGATAGCCTAGTGGTCAAAATATTGCGCTCACAATTTGACGATCCTGCTTTGATTCTTGTTCGAGGGGATTTTTCCCCTGGAGTTAACATCAGTGCTGACTCCACTCTCCCCAAAAGTCTTTCGGATGAGACTATAAACCGATGCTCCATGTGTGAATGCACGGAGAACATCTTGCGCACATATTAAATCCTGTTTCGCTTTTTGTAAGAGTAGGCAATTGTGTACCAGTGGGAACAGATGACAAGATCTACAAAACTGTATACACATGGGGATTGGATGTAAAAAAAACACATGAATGCTTATTCCATTACCCTCGATATTAAAGAATAAAAATAAACAAAACAAACAAACAGCACTTACCTAATAAAAACTGTGCCAGCCACCTGATTTTCTGATTGTCTTGGTATGGAAAACCTGGGAAAAACCAGAAACCATTATCAGTAGATTGACATGTCACTCCCCCCCCCCCCCCTCCCCCATACACCCACTTCCTCCCCCCACCCCCTGCACACACACACAGAGTAAGTCATTCGGATGAGACAATAAACCAAAGCCCGTGTATGAACGCAAGCAGAACATCTTGTGCACACGTTAAAACCCCGTTCTGCTTTTCGGAAGAGCAGGCCATTGTGTGCCGGAAGGAGCGGTTGACAAAATTATATTTTAAAAAATCCCTGAAACGAACAAAAAAAAAAAAAGGGTAGGAGCTGCACTTGTGGCAATGCACTCTCTCCGGGGAGAGCAGCCCGAATTTCGCACAGAGAAATCTGCTGTGACATAAACTGGTATAAAATAAATAAAACAAAAAATAATTACCTCTGCCAGAGTCTTGACTGTTTTCCTCCCAGTCTTCCACTGTCTCCACACACCAACCTTGCAACTCACAGAATGAACGTGTATGTATACATGTACACAATGTCCGCAATTCTCCCACAAGAGTCCTTCAGATGAGACTATGAACCGAGGCCGTGTGCAAACGCATGCAGAATATCTTGCGCACACGTTAAGTCCTGTTTTGCTTTTCAAGAGAGTAGGCCAGCCACTGTGTGCCAGTGCGAACAGATGACAAGATCTACAAAACTGTATACACATGGGGATTGGATGTAAAAAAGCAAACGAGTGTTTATTCCGTTATCCTCTATAAAAGAATAAAATTAATCAAACAAACAGCACTTACCTAATACAAATGTGCCAGCTACCTGATTTTCTAATTGTTTGGTATGGAAAACCTGGGAATAAAACAGAAACCATTATCAGTAGATTGACACGTCACTCCCCACCCCCATCCCCCCCTCCTCACACACACACAGAGTAAGTCATTCAGATGAGACTATAAACCGAGGCTGTGTGCGAACGCACGCAGAACATCTTGCGCACACGTTAAAACCCTGTTTTGCCTTTCGGAAGAGCAGGCCATCGTGTGCCAGTAGGAACGGATGACAAAATTAAAAAAAACAAAAACAGTATGTACACAGGTGTTGTGTTTAGACACCATCCCTGAAGGGGGAAAAAAATAATGGGTAGGCGCTGCACTTGTGGCGACGCGCTCTCCCCGAAGAAAGCAGCCTGAATTTCATGCAGAGAAATCTGCTGTGACATAAACTGGTATAAAATAAATAAAATATAAATTAAATACCTCTGCCAAAGTCCTGTTTTCCTCCCAGTCGTGTCATCCACTGTCTCCACACACCGACCTTGCAACTCACAGAATGAACATGTATGTATACATGTACACAATGTCCACAACTCACAGAAAGAACGTATATGTATATACACATGTACACAATGTCCACAAATCTTCCACAAAGAGTCCTTCAGATGAGACTATAAACCGAGGCCGTATGTGAATGTACACAAAACATCTTGCGCACACGTTAAATTTTGTCCTGCTTTTCAAAAGAGTAGGTCACTGTGTGCAAGTGGGAACAGATGACAAGATCTACAAAACTGTATACACAGGGGGATTGGATGTAAGAAAAGCACACAAGTGCTTATTCCGTTATCCTTGATATAAAAGAATAAAATAAATAAAACAAACAAACGGTACTTACCTCATAAAATTTGGCCAGCCACCTGATTTTCTCATTGTCTTGGTATGGAAAGAAATGGGATGGATCGTCCATACGCTCCGCAAGCCTGCTTCAGATGTCACCAGGCAGGCCCTTGACTGAAACCCACAAGGGAAGCGGAAAGTAAGTTGACCAAAACAGACCTGGCGCAGAAGCATTGAAGCAGAGACGAAGGCAGCCAGAATGACATGGGTCAAGCTGAAGAGGATCTCCCAGAACCAAGTCTGTTAGAGGAGTGCTGTTGTGGCCCTTTGTTCCCAAGGGAACCCACAGGCATAAGTCAAGTCATGTCTTGGTATAGAAAACCTGGGAATAAAACAGGAACCATTATCAGTAGATTGACATGTCACTCTCCCCCTCCCCCATACACCCCCCCCCCCCCCCCCCACACACACACACAGAGTAAATCATTCTGATGAGACTATAAACAAAGGCCCATGTGCGAATGCATGCATAACATCTTGCGGACACGTTAAAACCCCGTTCCGCCTTTTGGAAGAGCAGGCCATTGTGTGCCGGTAGGAGCAGATGACAAAATTAAAAAATAAACTAGCACGCACACAGGTGTCATGTTTAGAAACCATCCCTGAGGGAAAAAAATATTACTGGGTAGGCGCTGGACTTGTGGCGACGCACTCTCCCCGGGAAGAGCAGCCCGAATTTCAAGCAGGAAAATCTGCTGTGATTAAATAATAAATAAAATAATTAATAATTACCTCTGCCACAGTCCTGACTGTCTTCCTCCCAGTCCTGCCTTCCACTGTCTCCACACACCAACCTTGCAACTCACAGAATGAACGTGTATGTATATGCACATGTACACAATGTCCATAACTCTTTCACAAAGAGCCCCTCGGATGAGACTATAAACCGAGGCCGTATGTGAATGTACGCACAACATCTTGCGCACGAGTTAAATCTTCTTCTGCTTTTCAAAAGAGTAAACCACTTTGTGCCAGTGGGAACAGATGACAAGATCTACAAAACTGTATACACAGGGGATTGGATGTAAAAAAAAAAAGTCCCACGAGTGCTTATTTTGTTATCCTCCATATAAAAGAATAAAAATAAACAAAACAAACAAACAGTACTTACCTAATAAAAATGTGCCAGTCACCTGATTTTCTCATTGTCTTGGTATGGAAAGAAATGGGGATGGATCAGCCATACGCTCCGCAAGCCTGCTTCAGATGTCACCAGGCAGGCCCTTGACTGGAACCCACAAGGGAAGCGGAAAGTAGGTCGACCGAAACAGACCTAGCGCAGAAGCATTGAAGCACAGACAAAGGCAGCCGGAATGACGTGGGCCGAGCTGAAGAGGATCTCCCAGAACCAAGTCCGTTGGAGGAGTGCTGTTGTGGCCCTTTGTTCCCAAGGGAACCCACAGGCATAAGTCAAGTCTTGGTAGAGAAAACCTGGGAAAGCAACAGAAACTGTTTTAAGTAGATTGACATGTCACCCCCCCCCCCCCCCCCCACACCCCCCCCCCCCCCCCACAGAGTAAGTCCTTCGGTTAAGACTATAAACCTGAGACCCAGCGTGCAAACGCACGCAGAACATCTTGCGCACACGTTAAAACCCTGTTCCGCCTTTTGGAAGAGCAGGCCATTGTGTGCCAGTAGGAACGGATGACAAAATTAAAAAATAAACTAGCATGCACACAGGTGTTGTGTTTAGACACCATCCCTGAGGGGAAAAAATATCACTGGGTAGGCGCTGGACTTGTGGCGACGCACTCTCCCCGGGAAGAGCAGCCTGAATTTCAAGCAGAAAAATCTGCTGTGATATAAAGTGGTATAAAATAAAAATAATTAATAATTACCTCTGCCAGAGTCATGACTGTCTTCCTCTCAGTCCAGTCTTCCACTGTCTCCACACACCAACCTTGCAATTCACAGAATGAACGTGTATGTATATACACATGTACACAATGTCCACAACTCTTCCACAAAGGGTCCTTTGGATGAGACTATAAACCGAGGCCGTATGTGAATGTACGCACAACATCTTGCGCACACGTTAAATCTTGTTCTGCTTTTCAAAATAGTAGGCCACTGTGTGCCAGTGGGAACAGATGACAAGATCTACAAAACTGTATACACAGGGGTACTGGATGTAAAAAAAAAAAAAGCACACGAGTGCTTATTCCGTTATCCTTGATATAAAAGAATAAAATAAATAAAACAAACAAACGGCACTTACCTAATAAATGTGCCAGTCACCTGATTTTCTCATTGTCTTGGTATGGAAAGAAATGGGGATGGATCGTCCATACGCTCCGCAAGCCTGCTTCAGATGTCACCAGGCAGGCCCTCGACTGAAACCCACAAGGGAGGCGGAAAGTAGGTCGACCAAAACAGACCTGGCGCAGAAGCATCGAAGCAGAGACGAAGGCAGCTGGAATGACGTGGGTCAAGCTGAAGAGGATCTCCCAGAACCGAGTCGTTGGAGGAGTGCTGTTGTGGCCCTTTGTTCCCAAGGGAACCCACAGGCATAAGTCAAGTCTTGGTATAGAAAACCTGGGAATAAAACAGAAACCATTATCAGTAGATTGACATGTCACTCCCCCCCCTCCCCAATACACCCACTCCCCCCCCCCCCCCGCACACACACAGAGTAAGTCATTCGGATGAGACTATAAACCGAGGCCCCATGTGCAAATGCATGCAGAACATCTTGCGCACACGTTAAAACCCCGTTCCGCCTTTTGGAAGAGCAGGTCATTGTGTGCCGGTAGGAGCGGATGACAAAATTATTAAAAAATCCAGCATGCACACAGGTGTCATGTTTCGACACCATCCCTGAAGGAAAAAAAAAATGGGTAGGCGCTGCACTTGTGGTGACACGCTTTCCCCAGGGAAATCAGCCCGAATTTCATACAGAGAAATCTACTGTGACATAAAGTGGTATAAAATAAATAAAATAATTAATAATTACCTCTGCCACAGTCCTGACTGTCTTCCTCTCAGTCCAGTCTTCCACTATCTCTACACACCAACCTTGCAACTCACAGAATGAGCGTGTATGTATATGCACATATACACAATGTCCATAACTCTTCCACAAAGAGTCCTTTGGATGAGACTATAAACCGAGGCCGTATGTGAATGTACGCACATCTTGTGCACGAGTTAAATCTTCTTCTGCTTTTCAAAAGAGTAGACCACTGTGTGCCAGTGGGAACAAATGACAAGATCTACAAAACTGTATACACAGGGGATTGGATTCTTAAAAAAACCCCACGAGTGCTTATTTCGTTATCCTGTATATAAAAGAATAAAATAAATAAAACAAACAGCACTTACCTAATAAAAATATGCAAACCACCTGATTCTCTCATTGTCTTGGTTTGGAAAGAAATGGGGATGGATCACCAATATGCTCCGCAAGTCTGCTTCAGATGTCACCAGGCAGGCCCTTGACTGAACCCACAAGGGAAGCGGAAAGTAGGTCGACCGAAACAGACCTGGTGCAGAAGCATCGAAGCAGAGACAAAGGCAGCCGGAATGACATGGGTCGAGCTGAAGAGGATCTCCCAGAACCGAGTCCGTTGGAGGAGTGCTGTTGTGGCCCTTTGTTCCCAAGAGAACCCACAGGCATAAGTCAAGTCAAGTTTTGGTATAGAAAACCTGGGAATAAAACAGAAACCATTATCAGTAGATTGACATGTCACTACCCCCCCCCCCTCCCCCATACACCCACTCCTCCCACACAAACACAGAGTAAGTCATTCGGATGAGACTATAAACCGAGGCCCCATGTGCAAACGCATGCAGAACATCTTGCGCACACGTTAAAACCCCGTTCCACCTTTCGGAAGAGCAGGCCATTGTGTGCCGGTAGGAGCGGATGACAAAATTATTAAAAAATCTAGCATGCACACAGGTGTTGTGTTTAGACACCATCCCTGAGGAAAAAAAAAATAATGGGTAGGCGCTGCACTTGTGGTGACGCGCTCTCCCCAGGGAAATCAGCCTAAATTTTATACAGAGAAATCTGCTGTGACATAAAGTGGTAGAAAATAAATAAAAAATAATTACCTCTGCCAGAGTCATGACTGTCTTTCTCCCATTCCTGCCTTCCACTATCTCCACACACCAACCTTGCAACTCACAGAATGAGCGTGTATGTATATGCACATGTACACAATGTCCATAACTCTTCCACAAAGAGTCCTTTGGATGAGACGATAAACCAAGGTCGTATGTGAATGTGCGCACAACATCTTGTGTACACATGAAATCTTGTTCTGCTTTTCAAAAGAGTAGGCCACTGTGTGCCAGAGGGAACAGATGACAAGACCTACAAAACTGTATACACAGGGGTATTGGATTCTTAAAAAAACCCACGAGTGCTTATTTCGTTATCCTTGATATAAAAGAATAAAATAAATAAAACAAACGGCACTTACCTAATAAAAATGTGCCAGCCACCTGATTTTCTCATTGTCTTGGTATGGAAAGAAATGGGATGGATCGTCCATACGCTCTGCAAGTATGCTTCAGATGTCACCAGGCAGGCCCTTGACTGGAACCCACAAGGGAAGCGGAAAGTAGGTCGACCAAAGCAGACCTGACGCAGAAGCATCGAAGCAGAGACGAAGGCAGCCGGAATGACATGGGTCGAGCTGAAGAGGATCTCACAGAACCGAGTCTGTTGGAGGAGTGCTGTTGTTGCCCTTTGTTCCCAAGGGAATCCACAGGCATAGTCAAGTCAATTTGGTATAGAAAACCTGGGAATAAAACAAAAACCATTATCAGTAGATTGACATGTCACTCCCCCCCCCCCCCATAACCCCCTACCCCCCCCCCCCCAACACACACACAGAGTAAGTCATGCAGATGAGACTATAAACCAAGGCCCCTGTATGCGAACGCATGCAGAACATCTTGCGCACACGTTAAAACCCCATTCCCCTTTCGGAAGAGCAGGCCATTGTGTGCTGGTAGGAGCAAATAACAAAGTTATTAAAAAGATCCAGCATGCACACAGGTGTCGTGTTTAGACACCATCCCTGAGGAAAAAAAAAAATAATGGGTAGGCGCTGCACTTGTGGTGATGTGCTCTCCCCAGGGAAATCAGCCCGAATTTCATACAGAGAAATCTCTGTACATATAAAAAGTAGAAAATAAGTAATTACCTCTGCCACAGTCCTGACTGTCTTCCTCCCATCCTGCCTTCCACTATCTCCACACACCAACCTTGCAACTCACAGAATGAGCGTGTATGTATATGCACATGTACACAATGTCCATAACTCTTCCACAAAGAGTCCTTTGGATGAGACTATAAACCGAAGGTCATATGTGAATTTGCAGACAACATTTGTGCACACGTTAAATCTTGTTCTGCTTTTCAAAAAAGTAGGCCACTGTGTGCCAGAGGGAACAGATGACAAGATCTACAAAACTGTATACACAGGGGTCATTGGATGTAAAAAAAAAACCCACAAGTACTTATTTCATTATCCTCGATATAAAAGAATAAAAAATAAAACAATCGGCACTTACCTAATAAAAATGTGCCAGCCACCTGATTTTCTCATTGTCTTGGTATGGAAAGAAATGGGGATGGATCGTCCATACGCTCCGCAAGCCTGCTTCAGATGTCACCAGGCAGGCCCTTGACTGGAACCCACAAGGGAAGCGGAAAGTAGGTCGACCAAACAGACCTGGCGCAGAAGCATTGAAGCAGAGACGAAGGCAGCCGGAATGACATAGGCTGAGCTGAAGAGGATCTCCCAGAACCGAGTCCGTTGGAGGAGTGCTGTTGTGGCCCTTTGTTCCCAAGGAACCCACAGACATAAGTCATATCAAATCTTGGTATAGAAAACCTGGGAATAAAACAAAACCATTATCAGTAGATTGACATGTCACTCCCCCCCCTCCCCCATACACCCACCCCCCCCCCCCCCCCCCCCCCACACACACACAAGTAAGTCATTCGGATGAGACTATAAACCGAGGCCCCTGATGTGCGAACACATGCATAACATCTTGCACACACGTTAAAACCCCTTTCCGCCTTTTGGAAGAGCAGGCCATTGTGGTGTCAGTAGGAAAAGATGACAAATTATTAAAAAATCCAGCATGCACACAGGTGTCGTGTTTAGACACCATCCCTGAGGGAAAAAAAAAATAATGGGTAGGCGCTGCACTTGTGGTGACGCGCTCTCCCCAGGGAAATCAGCCCAAATTTCATACAGAGAAATCTACTGTGACATAAAGTGGTATAAATAATAAAATAAAAAATAATTACCTCTGCCACAGTCCTGACTGTCTTCCTCCCAGTCCTGCCTTCCACTAGTCTCCACATATCGACCTTGCAACTCACAGAAAGCGTGTATGTATATGCACATGTACACAATGTTCATAACTCTTCCACAAAGAGTCCTTCATGGTGAGACTATAAACCGAGGTCATAATGAATGTAGCATAACATCTTGCGCACACGATGAAATCCTGTTCTGCTTTTCAAAAGAGTAGACCACTGTGTGCCAGTAGGGAACAGATGACAAGACCTACAAAACTGTATACATAGGGGATTGGATGTAAAAAAAAAACACCAAGTGCTTATTCCGTTATCCTTGATATAAAAGAATAAAATAATAAAACAAACAAATGACACTTACCTAATAAAAATTGCCAGCCACCTGATTTTCTCATTGTCTTGGTATGGAAAGAAATGGGGATGGATCGTCCATACGCTCCGCAAGCCTGCTTCAGATGTCACCAGGCAGGCCCTTGACTGGAACCCACAAGGGAAGCGGAAAGTAGGTCGACCAAAACAGACCTGGCGCAGAAGCATTGAAGCAGACGAAGGCAGCCGGAATGACGTGGGCTGAGCTGAAGAGGATCTCCCAACCAAGTCCGTTGGAGGAGTGCTGTTGTGGCCTTTGTTCCCAAGGGAACCGACAGGCATAAGTCAAGTCAAGTCTTGGTAGAGAAAACCTGGGAAAGTAACAGAAACCATTATCAGTAGATTGACATGTCATTCCGCCCCCCCCCCCCCCCCCCCCCACACACACACAGTAAGTCATTTGGATGAGACTATAAACCAAGACCCCATGTGCGAATGCATGCATAACATCTAGCGCACATGTTAAAACCCTGTTCTGCCTTTCGGAAGAGCAGGCCATTGTGTGCCGGTAGGAGCGGATCACAAAATTATGAAAAAAATCCAGCATGCACATAGGTGTCGTGTTTAGACACCATCCCTGAGGGAAAAAAAAATAATGGGTAGGTGCTGCACTTGTGATGACGCGCTCTCCCCAGGGAAATCAGCCCGAATTTCATAGAGAAATCTGCTGTGACATAAAGTGGTAGAAAATAAAAATAAAAATAGTAATTACCTCTGCCAGACTCCTGACTGTCTTCCTCCCAGTCCTGCCTTCCACTATCTCCACACACCAACCTTGCAACTCACAGAATGAACGTGTATGTATATGAACATGTATACAATGTGCATAACTCTTCCACAAAGAGTCCTTTGGATGAGACTATAAACCGAGGTCGTATGTGAATGTACACACAACATCTTGCGCACACATGAAATCTTGTTCTGCTTTTCAAAAGAGTAGGCCACTGTGTGCCAGAGGGAACAGATGACAAGATCTACAAAACTGTATACACAGGGGGATTGGATGTAAAAAAAAAAAAAAAAGCACACCAGTGCTTATTTCGTTATCCTCGATATAAAAGAATAAAATAAACAAAACAAACAAACGGCACTTACCTAATAAAAATATGCCAGCCACCTGATTTTCTCATTGTCTTGGTATGGAAGGAAATGGGGATGAATCGTCCATACGCTCTGCAACCCTGCTTCAGATGTCACCAGGTAGGCCCTTGACTGGAACCCACAAGGGAAGCGGAAAAATAGTTCAACCAAAACAGACCTGGCGCAGAAGCATTGAAGCAGAGACGAAGGCAATTTGAATGACGTGAGCTGAGCTGAAGAGGATCTCCCAGAACCGAGTCCATTGGAGGAGTGTTGTAGTGGTTTTTTCTTCCCAAGGGAACCCACAGGCATAAGTCAAGTCAAGTCTTGGTTTAGAAAACCTGGGAAAGTAACAGAAACCATTATCAGTAGATTGACATGTCACTCCCCCCCCCTCCCCCATACAACCACTGCCCCCCATACACACACACACAGAGTAAGTCATTCAGATGAGACTATAAACCAAGGCCCCATGTGCAAACACATGCAGGCCACTGTGTGCCGGTAGGACCAGATGACAAAATTATTTAAAAAAACCAGCATGTACACCATCCCTGAAGGAAAAACAAAATAATGGGTAGGCGCTGCACTTGTGGTGACACGCTCTCCCCGGGGAAATCAGCCCAAATTTCATGCAGAGAAATCTGCTGTGACATTAAGTTATAGAAAATAAATAAAATAAAAAATAATTACCTCTGCCAGAGTCCTGACTGTCTTCCTCCCAGTCCTGTCCTCCAGTCTCCACACACCAACCTTGCAACTCACAGAATGAACGTGTATGTATACATACATCCATACATGGTATGGATCGGTGGTCTAGGTGGTAACGCGCCTTGCCTAGAAAGCAAAAAGTCTGGGTCAGAGTGTGCGGTGGTTCAGACCCCATTTGGGCCCAGAACTTTCAGGGAGAGCAGCCTAAACTTTGTGCAGAGAAATCTGCTGTGACATAAAGTGGTACAAAATACAAATGTACACAATGTCCATAACTCTCCCACAAGAGTCTTTTGGACGAGACTATAAACCGAGGTCATATGTGAATGTACGCAGAACATCTTGCGCACACATTAAATCCTGTTCTGCTTTTCAAAAGAGTAGGCCACTGTGCGCCAGTGGTAACTGATGACAACATTTACAAAACTGCATGCACATGGGGACTAGATGTAAAAAAAGTACATGCGTACTTATTCCATTAGCCTCAATATAAAAGAATAAATTTAAATAAACAACATCTGCAGCATATCACCCCCCCCCCCCCCCCTCCCCTTCCCCAACCTGGGTTCGATGCCGGTCGAGATTTTTCTCTTGGGGTTAACATCAGTGCTGACTCCACTCTCCCCAAAAGTCCTTTGGATGAGACTTTAAACCGAGATCCCATGTGCGAACGCAAACAGAACATCTTGCACACACATTAAATCCTGTTCCGCTTTTGTAAGAGTAGGCCATCATGTGCTGGTGGAAACAGATGACATTTACAAAACAGCATACACACGGGATGTAAACAATAAAACACATACACGCCCACACACATGCCCATGCACACACACATGTACACACACTCATACACCACACACACAAAACACACACACTCAGACACACACACTCAGACACACACACACAAACACACACACATGCCCATGCGCACACACATGCACATACTCCCACACACTCATACACCAGACATACACACACCACACAAAAACACACACACACACGAGACACACAAACACACACACAGACAAACACAGACACATGCACACAAACACGCAAGCACAAACACGCGCACACACACACGCGCACAAACACACACACACAGGAGAACAGACAGTGTGACACACTTGCTGACACATGGACAATGGAACACTGACACATGGACAATGGACATCACAACATCACAACAACAACAAACCCCCCCAATTTTTTTTTTCTTTTCTGCTGCCTCATCCTCTGTGACATCCTTGTACTGCTGTTCCCACGCCACTCATTACAATCTCCCCGCCACAGCCATATGCATATTCGTTGTCCAAAACCAAAAACTTTGAAGACAGGGTTCAGTCTCAGCTGGTGTGTAGAAAGCCTTGGACATCACTCTGACCATTCTGAATGTATCCAGGATGCTCACTGCACTGACTCTCTCACTCAATCCTCGTGGCCCTGTTGAGGGGGGCATAAGACAGCACAGACAGACAAGGGACCTCCAGGCAGTCCTATCTTGGGCGAGCCACCGCAACTCATTCCAGGTCTTTCCCATTATCTTCATTTCCTCCTCCACAGTCCTTCTCCAGATCCCGAGGGGTCGGCCTCTGTTTCGCATCACTTTCGCTGTTTTGCTTGCTTTGAACAAGGGCTGCTATTATTAGCCATACTGCCCCCCTCCCCCCCCTAAAAAAACAACAACCAAAAAACAAAAAAACAACTGCCTTCAAGGGTAACCACTTTCCTTGGCTATCGAATTCCTCCTACACCCCCCCATACAAACTGCCTTACCAGGCTACTACAAGTTCTTGCCCCCCCCCCTCCCCCCCAAAAAAAGCTGCCTTCCTAGTCTAACCAGTTTTCCCGTATCAGTGAAAACAGTCCTGCCAGACTTAGAGGAACAGATGACATTTACAAAACTGCATACACACGGGGACTGGATGTCAAAAAGCACAAGAGTGCTTATCCCATTACCCTCGATATAAAAGAATAAAATAAAAAAATTTAAATGATAATAAAAATAAAGAGGCTAAGCTACACAGAAAGGACAGGAGTTGGGCTTTGGTTTTCTAGGGCTATGAGAGACACTGGCCCTAGGGAGCACTTTGTAGGCAGTGGCAGCTTATCCCCACTCCCTGGCTATGACCCCCTTTGGCAACCACAGCGCACAAATCCAAGACCACTCAGTCAATAGCGCTATATTTAGAGCACCCTTTCCTTTCACTTAGTCCAAGTGTGGTCAGTTCCCGCTATAAATAGCACCACCAGGCCCATCTGGGCTAGGATGGGATGGATTAATTAGCAGCTGAGAGGAGCTGAAAGTGGGGGAAACTGACAGCTGTGCAACCACCAGCCACAATAGATGACCGGCTGTTTAAACAGGGTGCAGCATGTTCTGAAGGACCTTCAGGGAGAGGGAAGCGGTACCAGCGCATGTGTACACACACACAAACACACACACACACAGACACACACACAACACACACACAACACACACACACAACACACACACACACAACACACACACAACAACACACACACACACAACACACACACACACACACACACACACAACACACAACTTCACTCTAAGGTTCTATCCATATTTCCCTACATGTCACAACCAACACACAAAGGACAGGGGTAGGTTTAGACAGAATGGCTGAAAGAAAAAGGAGAGAAACTCAGAAGAACTGGAGAGCCACAGACACACTGCAGACCTGTCCTTAGTACTGTCAGTCACAGACAGTGCTGGAAAAAGGAGTGCTGTGAAAACCTTGCAGAAACACAACCATGTGAAGACTGCAGTCCCTACAGAAGAAATCTCCCAACAGAAGCAGAAAGAAAACTTTCACAGAAACTGGATCAGAAACATGCTAAACTCTGAAAGTCTAACTTTCAAAGCTGAGAGGATGTTTGCCGTATGAAACCAACAAATGGAGTGACAATTCTGAAGCAGACAGGAAATGTGGAGAATAGTCAGGACAACACAAACAATCAACACTCCATACAATGGGACGACAGTCAACCTTTCAAAGCAACATGTCTACCACAAAAAGAGAGGGGGAAAATCTGGAAAGATTCCCATTTGACAACCCAACAAACAGAAGAATACTCTAAAGAGATGGCCATCTGTATCACTACAAACACAAAGGAACATGGACACTGACTAGGACTTCCCTGTACCAACAACTTGTAGCACTACAAACACAAAGGAACATGGACACTTACTAGGACTTCCTTGTACCAGCAACTTGTATCACTAGGACTTCCCTGTACCAACAACTTGTCTCACTACAAACACAAAGGAACATAGACACTGACTAGGACTTCCCTGTACCAACAACTTGTATCACTACAAACACAAAGGAACATGGACACTAAGACTTCCCTGTACCAAGAACTTGTATCACTACAAACACAAAGATACAGATTTTAGAACCCAAACCTGTAAAACACAGTGGGGGAGGGGGGAGGGGGAGATAAAACACTGACAGTTATGAAATGAACACAATTTCTTAAAAGTCACAGAGACTTGGTCTCCTTGAAATGTCACTTTCCCCAGCTGAGTCTACAGGTCATTTCACCAGCTACCAACCGTCCTCAGGAATTTTTAGCCTGAAATAATCAGGTGCTAACAACCCCCCACCTCCATCCCAAAAAAATCCACAAGTATGTTGTTGAATGTTTTCACATTTCTGATTAATGTCTATTATCTACAGGTATGCTGTTGAATGTGTTCACATTTCTAAACACTACCATCTACAAGTATGTTGTGGAATGTTTTCCTGTTTCTGAACACTCTTTTATCATCTACTGGTTTTGACTCCTGGTCAGCTTTCTGTGAGGTCCTCCATGCTGACATGAACACAGGACTATACCAAGCCACAATATGCATCATCTAGCTGAGGTCACCCACCACAACACCTGTCTGATAACTCACATCTATTCCAAATATTCCCATCTTTGACAAAATAACCTCTTCAAACACGTGGGTAAGGAAAAGAAAAAGAGAGCATAAGGTTAACCAGACTGAATCCCACAGCACACAAATCCAACTTCACTCAGTCAAGAGTGCTAAATTTAGCGCGCCTTTCCTTTTATATGGTCCAAGTGTGGTGGGTTCCTGCTATAAATACCGTTGGCTAGCCCCCATCTAGACTGAGATGGATTATTTAGCAGCTAAAATGAGCTGAAAATGGGGCAAACTGACGGCTGTGATCCAACAATGACTAATGAATAATCATATTCTTCATAGTCTTCAGAGATAAAGATATAGCAGCTTTAGAAAGGTAGGATAAAAGAATAGAGTAGAAACGTCCTGAGTGTTACACAGCCCCGTTTCTATTTCTACACTGCTACATAGTCATGTTCCTTTGTTTACACCACTGCAGAATCATGTGGCTAAGTCACACTACCAATCCTATTCAGTCACTGCAGGTACAGCTTCATGTCCACTATGTGTAGTATCACTATTAAACCAGTCAGTCAAGCAGTATAACTGTGACTTTGGGGGGGAACAAAGGCCAAATTTAGCAACATCTTTAACGTCACATGTCAAACAGAGTTTGTCTTTTTCTCTTCTTCACTTTGTGCAGTTAAATGTGTTTAGGTTTCAATTACCTTTTCAAACAGACATTTTCTTGAAGACAAATAATTTTGATGACAAGGGGAACTAGTCCATTATATTTCATTACAATATACGGCTTTTATCAACATGTTTTAGACTGTGGCCAGCTTAGCTGGAAGAAGGAAAACTGACACCGCTTAAAGGACTGTCCAGTTTGGCTTTGTCAGGGGAATCTTGTGCAATGATGGGGAGGCCAGGCATGGCTGAGACTACATACTTTTTTTCTGGAAAAAGAAAATGAGGCATCTGAAGAAAATCAGGAAGACCGCTTTAGCTTGCAAACTTCTCGCTGAAAGATGATGATAGTTGTCACTAGGAAAGAATGATTATCACCAGAAAAATAGAGAAAGATCATGGAGTGAATAAGTATAGGCATAATTTCATAAAGACAGTGTTTTCTACCTGGCAGTGTATGCCAGTTGAGACCCACATAGGCATATATATATATATGTGTGTGTGTGTGTGTGTGTGTGTTGTGTGTGTGTGTGTGTGTTGTGTGTGTGTGTGTGTGTGTGTGGTGTGTGTGTGTGTGTCTATACATGTATTCACACGAGTGTACAAGTCTTCGTTGCAGTATGCACAAATATTCTTGGTGAGAAATAAAGTCTCATCCAATGTTTTCCTGCAATTACAAAATTTAACCTAAAAAAAAAATCGTATCCTTATGTTCAAAGCAAATTCTTGACCAAACCACAACCCTGGTGATAAACCCCCACCTCCAAAGACCCTCCAGCACCACAGGATCACCCCCTCAAAACTATTAAATAATGACCACAAACCAACCCTCAAGGCATCGCAAGTACATCCCCCCACCTCCCCTTAAGTTTCTGTGTAAGTGTGTGTGTGTGAGTGCGTGTGTGTGCATGTGTACCGGGAGTGTGTGTATGCTCGTGCTTGTGCATGTTTGTGTGTACACAAACACGACCCCAAACAATTTCCCTGGAGCCTCTGGCCAGGCGCCATTTTCTTAAGAACACGACAGGAGCTTTCTCGAGCCTGAGCTTGCGGTACTTGCTCTCTTTTAGTGCTCTTGCTTGACGTTTCTGACCATTACATATGGGAAGAGGACAGGCTTTTCAGCCCGGACTTTTCAGCCACCCATATCACTACTATGGGGCTTGCCCTCATCCTGGGGTAAGTAGGTGGTGGTGTGAGGGTGGGGGTGAAGTAGGTAGGTATGAGTGCATGCATGCCTGCGTGCATATGTGCGCGTACTGATGCATGGGTGAGTGCAAATGTGTGGGGTGTGACTGCGTACTAAAAAGGACTTTCATGCCTTGAGTGAAGGTTTTATGAATCCCCATTTAATAACCCCGAAAGAAATGATTCCTGAGTTGCTTTTGGGTGTAAGGGAGTGTGGCTTACCACAGGGGTTCATTGCTGACAAATGTGTCTTTTCAACACTGGGTTCTGAAAATGAATTTTGAAGTCTAGCAAAGGAAAAAAATGTATTCCTAAGGTTGATCTTCTCTCTCTCTGATAGTAGGGGTTTTTTATATATAAAATCATTCTGCCTAATCTTTTACCACCAATAAATAAAATTTAGTCATCTATCTATCTTTTAATCTCTTTTGCATTCATAATTCCCAACATATGTGCTTATATATGTGTGTATATGCGTATGCGTACATGAGTGTCTTTACATGGTAAGGGTGTTTGGGGGGGGGGAGAGGTTTGTATACTGGTAAGTCTCAGAAACACTGTGGCTGATGATAAACTGGTAAGTTTACATAGACATGACTACTGAAATCCATGTGTTGACATTTCTTCAGACTGATACGTGGATGAAACAAGATGATGATACAGAAGAGAGCTAATCAGATCAGAAAAACCAAATGAAAGAAATATCCAATGATATGCATCCACTAAAACTTCCTCACAAATGTCACAGTAAACAAACACTAAACCTTGTCAAGCATCTGCTGACTTTCAGAAAACTGGGAAAGTGTAATGACTTAGAGAACACTGGGAACTGCATATGACTTAATTAAAGACGATTGGGAAATGTGTCAGGAAAACTGGGATATGTGTAATAGTGACCAAGAGAAAAGCCAGTCACAAATCCTTTAAGGAAATACTGAGCAAGGCTTGGCACAAAGGACTAGTCCCTGCACTGTGAAGTGACAGGAGTCATCAGAGAAAATGAACACAACAGTCTACACTGAGTTAGCATGCAGTCTGATCCCTGTCTGGCTTCCCGGTTACACAAAACTTACCAAAAAGGGGGGGGGGGGGGCATGTTTCTACATTTACAATATTACAGTTAGAGTCATATTTAAATTCAGAATGCTGCACAGTCATATAATACAGTCTACATTTAAAATATTACAATCATAATTATACATTCAAGTTTGAAGTATTGCATAATCACAATAACAATGTATCTAAGTCTAAAATACTACATTGCCATACAATTAAATCAAAAGTGCTACAGTTGTGTGTCTATGATAACGAGATCCAATCATGTATCTAGAGTCAAGTGGCATAGTCATGTATTAAGGTTCAAGTGTTACAGTCATGTAAGTAAGTTCAAATGCTACAGTCATGTATATTGGTTCAAGTAGCATAGTCATGTAGTTATGTATTAAGGTTCAAGTGCTACAGTCATGTATTAAGGTTCAAGTGGCATAGTCATGTATTAAGGTTCAAGTGCTACAGTCATGTACCTAGGTTCAAAGTGACGAAGAACTGGTGGAATGAAATCAAAGGATATCCAAAGGAAACTGAACCCAACCACACTATGCCCCATAAGCAGATTCTAGCCTCCTCAGAAAAACTGTGGCTGATGATGAAACTAGAACTATGACAAAAGAAATTTGAGCGGCCATGAACTAATACAACAAATGTAGTAATATGGTACCAGATCTTAGTAGTACTAAAGTAGAGGTAGGGGGATGTGTGTGTGTGTGTGTGTATGTGTGTGTGTGTGCATGCGTGTTGTGTGTGTGTGTGTGTGTGTGTGTGTGTGTGTGTGTGTGGTGTGTTGTGTGTGTGTGTGTGTGTGTGTGTCCCATAGACCAGCCTGATCTCAGAAAAGGCAACATCAAAGCCACTATTTCTTAAATGAAGAAAAAAAAGAAATCAAGCCACAAGCCAATGAACGCCATTTGGATGGCTTTTTCCAGCCTCACTCAGTCATCTCCTGAACCTGAACACGAGTTAACAGCTCTCTGCCTATGTCCATCTGGAGGTCAATTCAACAACTCTGTCATCCCTAACATCTGAAGACTGTCATCATTGACCAAAGCTTACTAAGACACAGCCTTGCATTTTAAACAAACTGTCACTTTACAGTGTATCTTTAAAAAATAAAAATAAAAAATAAAAATTCGAAACATTCAACAACATACCTGTCAAAATGTCTTGCTGTGTGTGTGGGTGTGTGTGCGTGTGCGAGTGTGTTTGTGCATGTGCGTGCGTACGTGCATGTTTCTCTCTGTGTCTGTCTCTCTGTCTGTGTGGGGGTTTTCTTTTAAATTTTCATTAATTTATCTATTTGTTTTCAGTCCCTGATTCTTGCAAGGTAAAAATTCCATGACGGAGCTAACAGCTGGTGCTAATGTCCTGCAGACTGCTGGAGAGAATTTCTGGTTCATACTGGACAGAGTCATGTTACTGAACAGTGCCCAGCCTGAAAAGTCATGAATACTTTAGAAAAAAATGTATATATATATCTATCAGCAAAAATATACTGAAGTATTCAAAACCAGCACTATCTTCAAGGTAACTGAGCATTTAATCTTTCCAAAAGGATTTTGCAGAACGTGAATCTGACAGTTCCAAAGCATTTTAAATCAAAAAGCTAAAAAAAGAAATGTTTCTGTCTACAATCCAAATCAACTTGATTCCTAAAGAGAAAAGCATGCCAGATTCTGCAACTGATCCAGGGGTAGACCTCACAGATAAAAAAAATATAAAAAACCCACAGCACAAGCTAACATCAAACATTGAGCTGTTCTCAAACTAAAGAGGATTATGTGGGATGATAAGGAATTGAACAGAGGAGAGGGGTGACTCAGTGCACAACACACCAGGAGTTTTGCAACCCAGACTGTACTGACTTTGGATATCAACACACTGATCTAACAACCCAAACTGTACTGACTTTGGATATTAACACACTGACCTCTCAACCCAGACTGTACGACTTGAATATTAACACACTGACCTACACCCAGACTGTACTGACTTGGATATCAACACACTGATCTAACAACCCAAACTGTACTGACTTTGGATATTAACACACTGACCTCTCAACCCAGACTGTACTAAGGACAGAAGGAATCCTGACTATCAGTAAATCTATCATGATGGCATCAGCTACACACAGACTGTGAAGTTATACTGAGGACAAGGAATCCTGACAATCAGTAAATATATCATGATGGCATCAGCTACACACAGACTGTGAAGAGTTATACTGAGGACTGAAGGAATCCTTGACAACAGGGGAAAGGCCAAAGGGTGGGAGGTGGGGAAGGTTGTACAACAACAGTACAAAGAAACAAAATGTACTAAGCTAATTTTTAACAGGTATATAGCTCTCGGTGTCTCTCTCCACCCCCCCCCCCCCCTCTCTCTCTTCCCTACTCTCTCTTACACACATACACATGTACTCACACACGCGTGCACGCACACACACAACGCACACATACACACACACAAACACACACACAAACACACACACATGCACACACACCACCAGCACCAACTCCACTCCCCTAAAAGTCCCTTGAATGCAACTATAAACCGAGACCATGTGTGCGAAGCATGCAGAACATCTCGCGCACATGTTAAAGCCTGTTCCTTTTTTCAGAAGAATAGGCCATTGTGTGCCAGTAAGAACAGATGACAAAATTTACAAAACTGCATACACATAGGGACCAGCTGTAAAAAAAAAAAGCAAAAAAAAAAAAAGCACATGAGTGCTTATTCTATTATCCTTGAAATAAAAGAATACAAATAAAAAAAAATAGAATAAATAAAACATACTAACAACAGACACACAGAGCACTGAAAAATGTGGTTAATCCACGGGCTTACCTACCACTACCTGAACTGAATTCACAATAATAACAGAAATATCATCAACTGAAAGGGGGGGGGGGGGGGGACTGAGAAAAGGGAATCCCAAACCAGTCTATTCTGGCATGAACAGTCTTTCCATTCGACTATAAACTGAGGCCCTGTGTGCGAACATACGCCGAACATCTTGCATACACGTTAGATCCTGTTCCGCTTTTCGTAAGAGTAGGCCATCGTGTGCCGGTGGGAACAGATGACACTTACAAACTGCATACAAACGGGGACTGGATGTAAAAAAGCATATGATTGCTTATCCCATTATCCTCGATATAAAAGAATAAATAAATAAATAAATGAACAAGGGGCTTTCAGAACTGCCTTACAGCCAACTTCACCTATCAGCCCATTGCACACTCCCACTTCTTACTTCTCTTTTGCTGTGATGCTTCTCTGAAGTTCAAGCTTTCTGCTGGCTCTTTGGGTAGAAATAGCGAAACTTGTCCCCATGCCATGTCTGGTGCTGGATTTCTGCCTATTGCAGCTACTGCTTCTTCAGTCAGTCTCTGAAGCCTTTCCTGGGAATGCAGCAGTGACCTTTGCCCTGTGTCAGCCGTTCAAAGAAGACAGTTTCAGTTTTTCCTGTGTCCTCCATCCTTGCTCCATCTTCAGTCTAACCAAGCTGCTGCTGCAGCACGATGGACTCTAGACCAGGCAGGTTGCTGCACTATGGACTGCAGACCAGGCAGGTTGCTGCACTACGGACTGCAGATCAGGCAGGTTGCTGATGCAGCACTATGGACTCCAGACCAGGCAGGTTGCTGCTGCAGCACTATGGACTGCAGACCAGGCAGGTTGCTGCACTATGGACTGCAGACCAGGCAGGTTGCTGCTGCAGCACTATGGACTGCAGATCAGGCAGGTTGCTGATACAGCACTATGGACTGCAGATCAGGCAGGTTGCTGCTGCAGCACTATGGACTGCAGACCAGACAGGTTGATGCACTATGGACTCCAGACCAGGCAGGTCGACTCTGTGAAGAATTTCTTCACTGCTGATATTATCTTGCCACTGGTTTCTGAGGCTACATTTGTGATTCTATCACATCGTAGCTGATGACAGGAAATTATGAAAATCTGATCTAAAAAAACAAAACAAAAAAAATCTTGCCACTGGACACCAATGATGGAAGGAAGACAGCATTGATGGAAGGAAGGAAGGCAGCGTTGATGGAAGGAAGGAAGGAAGGCAGTGTTGATGGAAGGAAGGAAGGAAGCGTTGATGGAAGGAAGGAAGGAAGGCAGCGTTGATGGAAGGAAGGAAGGAAGCGTTGATGGAAGGAAGGAAGGCAGCACTGATGGAAGGAAGGCAGTGTTGATGGAAGGAAGGAAGGCAGTGTTGATGGAAGGAAGGAAGCGTTGATGGAAGGAAGGAAGTGTTGATGGAAGGAAGGAAGGCAGCACTGATGGAAGGAAGGAAGGCAGTGTTGATGGAAGGAAGGAAGGCAGTGTTGATGGAAGGAAGGAAGCGTTGATGGAAGGAAGGAAGCGTTGATGGAAGGAAGGAAGGCAGCACTGATGGAAGGAAGGAAGGCAGCATTGATAGAAAGGAAGGAAGGCAGCACTGATGGAAGAAAGGCAGCATTGATGGAAGGAAGGAAGGAAGCGTTGATGGAAGGAAGGAAGGAAGGCAGCGTTGATGGAAGGAAGGAAGGCAGCGTTGATGGAAGGAAGGAAGGCAGCGTTGATGGAAGGAAGGAAGGCAGCGTTGATGGAAGGAAGGAAGGCAGCGTTGATGGAAGGAAGGAAGCGTTGATGGAAGGAAGGAAGGAAGCGTTGATGGAAGGAAGGAAGCCTTGATGGAAGGAAGGAAGCGTTGATGGAAGGAAGGCAGTGTTGATGGAAGGAAGGAAGGATGGAAGCATTAATGGAAGGAAGGAAGGAACTGTTGAGGGAAGGAAGGAAGGCAGCGTTGATGGAAGGAAGCGTTGAAGGAAGGAAGGAAGCGTTGATGGAAGGAAGGCAGCGTTGATGGAAGGAAGCGTTAATGGAAGGAAGGCAGCGTTGATGGAAGGAAGGAAGGCAGTGTTGATGGAAGGAAGGAAGCGAGTGTTGATGGAAGGAAGGAAGAAGCGTTGATGGAAGGAAGGAAGGCAGCGTTGATGGAAGGAAGGCAGCGTTGATGGAAGGAAGGCAGCGTTGATGGAAGGAAGGCAGCGTTGATGGAAGCGCTCCAACAGCTTGATCAGCTGACGACAGTACAGGACCCAGGGTTCTGAACCATACAACAGGCAGGGCCGCCACAGCTCTGTGTGCTTGGGTTTTGTTGACAGGTGGGGGATTGGTTCTGCCATACATTCTTGGTCATATATAGACAGCAACAGTAACAAACACACACACATACACAACACACAAACGACACAAACACAGACACACACAACACACACACACATACACACACACCAAACCACAACACACACCACACACACACACAACACAACACACACACACACAGAAACAGGCACACATACACACACACAGACTAACATGAACACACAAACACACAAAGACACACACACACAAAGGCACACACACAACACACCAAACACACAGTGACACACACACAAACACACATACACACAAACATGAACACACAAACACACAAATGCACGCACACACACGCCCACACACACGCCCACACACACAAGGCCACACACACACGTACGTGGGGAACGGGATAGCCTAGTGGTCAGAACATTGCGCTTGCAATTTGATGACCCTCCACTCTCCCCAAAAGTCCTTCAGATGAGACTATAAAACCAAGAACTTGTGTGCGAATGCACGCAGAACATCTTGTGCACACGTTAAATCCTGTAACGCTTTTCATAAGAGTAGGCCATTGTGTGCCGGTGGGAACAGATGACAATATTTACACAACTGCATACACATGGGGACTAGATGTAAAAAAAAGTACGAGTGCTTATTCCATTATCCGATTAGAGCGATGTGCAATGTGCTTGTGTCCCAGGTTTGAATCCCATTCAAAGAGATATCTGCTCCTGGAGTTAACACCACTTCTAACTCAACTCCCACAAAGTCCTTCTGATGAGACTATAAACCAAGGTCCCATGCGCAAACATGCAGAGTACACCTTGCGCACATGTTAAAACCTGTTCCGATTTTCCGATGAATACGCCACTGTGCGCTGGTGGGAACGGATGACAAAAATTTAACGAAACTGCATACACACGGAAACTGGATGTAAACAAGCACAGGAGTGTTTATTCCGTTATCTCCAAAATAAAAGAATCTCACACACACACACACGCACACACACCAGGAGAGACAGGCAGAAGTTTCAACTGACCCCAAATCACACATATACCTTGCCCCATGCTGTACTGGCCTGGTGGCACAGCAGTGACTTACACTTACAGTGCAGGCATTGTCATGCACTGACTGAGCTGCTCACTCTGCCGCTGTCTGTCTGTCCGTCCATCCTGCAAACACACCAACCCGAGTCACTGACATCTTCAGGGTAAAAAGGATAATCTTTATTTATTTATTTTTTATTTTATACCACTTTATGTCACAGCAGATTTCTCTGTGTGAAATTTGGGCTGCTCTCCCTGGGGAGAGTGCGTCGCCACATATGCAACGCCTACCCCTTATTTTATTTTTTTATCAAGGATGGTGTCTAAACACGACACCTGTGTGCATGCTGGTTTTGTTTTTTTTAATTTTGTCATCCACTCCTACTGGCACATGATGGCCTGCTCTTCCGAAAGGCAGAACGGGGCTTTTAACGTGTGCGCAATATGTTCTGCGTGCGTTCACACACAGGCCTCGGTTTATAGTCTCATCCGAAGTCTGATGTCTTGATCAGGTGATGACAATGCGTTTCTTTGTCTGTGAACAGAAGACTGTATTTGAGACTGTGTGTGTGACAAAAGGAAGGACAGTGGCAGGATGGTTAAAACGTTGCATGCCAATATGTAAACCGCGAGTTTTTGGGTTCGAACCCAGCTCACCCTTTCTTTCCAGTTTGACAAAAAAATCGAACTGAATGTCAAAGTCATTCAAATGAGACTATAAACTGAGGTCTATGTGCGAACGCATGCAGAACATCTTGCGCACATGTTAAAATCCTGTTCTGCCTTTCGGAAGAGCAGGCCATCGTGTGCCGGTAGGAGCGGATGACAAATTTATATTAAAAAAACCATCATGCACACAGGTGTCATGTTTAGACACCATCCCTGAGGGGGAAAAAAAAATAATGGGTAGGCGCTGCACTTGTGGCGACTTGCTCTCCCCGGGGAGAGCAGCCCAAATTTCATGCAGAGAAATCTGCTGTGACATAAAGTGGTATAAAATAAATAAATAAATAAATAAATAATTAAAAGGCGGTTGTTCAATACTTTATATTTGTCGATAATAACAGTTTTTTCCTGAGAGAAATTCTTTATAAAAAGAATAAATAAACACACCAACCTGCGTCACTGACATCTTCATGGTGAAAAGGACGGTCTGGTGTCTTGATCAGGACAAAGCGTTTCTTTGTCTGTGAACAGAAGACTGTATATGAGACTGTGTGTGTGACAAAAGGCAGTTGTTCCATACTTTATGTTTGTCGGTAATAACAGTTTTTCCTGAGAGAGCAAGACAGAGAGAGAGAGAGAAAGAGAGAGAGAGAGAGTTTTATTTATTTTTATTTTATTCTTTTATATCAAGGATAATGGAATAAGCACTCTTGTGCTTTTTTACGTCCAGTCCCCATGTGTATGCAGTTTTGTAAATGTCATCTGTTCCCACGGGCACATGATGGCCTACTTTTTATGGCCTACTCTTACAAAAAGCGGAACAGGATTTAACGTGTACCCAAGATGTTCTGCGTGTGTTCGCACATGGGGCCTCGGTTTGAAGTCTCATCCAAAAGACTTTTGGGGAGAGTGAAGTCAGCACTGATGTTAACTCCAGGAGAAAAATCTCCTCGACCGGAAACGAACTCGGTGGGCAAATTGCCAGCGCAATGTTCTGACCACTAGGCTATCCTGTTCTACTTTCCATAAGAGTAGGCCATTGTGTGCCGGTGGGAACAGATGACAATATTTACACAACTGCATACACATGGGGACTGGTGAAAAAAAGCACACGAGTGCTTATCCCATTATCCTCGAAATAAAATAAAATAAAATAAAACACACACACACACACACACACACACACACACACACAGACACAGACACAACACACACACACACACAACACACCACAGACACACACAGAAACAACAAATGGTGATGATAAACAAAAAAAGCAACAAAACAATTGAAAGCACTGAAAGCCCCTTACCACCACCATCAAATATGCCTAGCCAACCTATCAATCCTAACAGGGTAACAACTTGGTAAAGGGGAAGAAGAAACTTCAGCCAATATTCATCACTATGGGAAAAGAGCTGTTGCAATAGCAAACTCACTCTCTCACTCAATCCTCGTGGCCCCGCTGAGGGGGGCATAAGGCACAGACAGACAAGGGACCTCCAGGCAGTCCTATCTTGGGCGAGCCACCACAACTCATTCCAGGTCTTTCCCATTACCTTCATTTCCTCCTCCACAGTCCCTTCTCCAGGTCTGAGGGGTCAGCCGGCCGGCCTCTGTTTTGCTTCCCAGGAGGTGCCCAGGACAAGGCCTCAAGAGGGTGTCTGCCTTTCTTCTTGCGCAATAGCAAACTACAAAGGAACAAATATCAAAGATTCTATAAAAAAGGAAATTATGCACACACATGCACACACACACGTCACATTAAGTGAACAGACGTAAAATTGAAGACACACACACATGTACACACACACATACACACATGCATACACATATGTGTTTAAATACTGACAGTTTATATGATTTTGAACCTCAGTTGTGAATAGGTCTTGAAAGTATACACAGACGGATCTGTCTTAGAATTGGCATATGCGGGGCTGCATCCGTTATACACAACTTGAAAGTAAAAAGATCTTTTAGTATTGGAATTTTTTTTTCAATATTCACATCTGAAATGTTTGCAATTTTTATGGCGCTAAATTATCTTTCAAATACTTCTCTTGCAATTTACAATGTCGTTTTCTGTGTTGATTCAAAATCAGTCTTACTTGCTCTGAAACACTGGGACTCTAAAATGAGAAATTGTTATTTTTTAAATCAAGTTTCTTGTGCATTCTCTTGTTTCTAAAGGTATTGGGATAATTTTTTGCTGGGTGCCATCACATTGCGGTGTTTACTGGAGCGAGTTGCAGATTATCTGGCAAAACATGGTGCTTTAAAATGTACAAGTGACATAGTGATTAAAAGTATACGTCTACATTTATTTCCATTTGAAATTATTTTAATTCTTGCAAACTCTATGTATTCAAAGTTTTTTAGACTTCATTTAAATCTTTTGTGTTGCCCACGAAATATTGAAATCATAATTCATAAACTTCATCTAAATGCTTGGAAAACTACCTATTCACAAAATGTTTTCTGCATCTGTTCTGCTATTATATCAGCCCATCATATATTGTTTGATTGCCCTGTGCTCATTGCCTTCAATAAAAGCAAAGATCTAAGACAAAAGAAGGAAATATCCTAAGTGTTCTGTATGATTCTGAGTCACATTTCCTAGTATTAGTTGCAGAAAGTATTTGCCAGTCACCAGTAGGACAGTTACTGTAAATGAAATTTTATAAACTTATCATCATCCACTACATTCTTATCCTTTCACCTTTCCCCTCATCCCGTTTTCAGTACATTCTTAATGTGAATGTACCATTCTCTAAATCACCTTGTAAGTGGATGGACATTAAACCAATGAGAAGAACAACACATACATGTGCACATCAATTGCCTACATCACTCACACTCACTCAGTCCCATTTCCCAAAGGATGTGAGAGAAGACGCAACAGAAATCTTTTTCCATGCTTCAGGATCCTGTGTGGCTAGTATGAGGTGTTGCAGGGGTTGGGCGGTCCAGTCTTTGATGTTGTCTACATCAGTACATGCTGTAAGAAAAAGAATATACATTAGATACAAATTTAATTATAGAACAGAACTTTTAAAAAATCTACAACAAACAACTAATCTGCTTGATGAGAGAGAGATCAAATCTTTTTTTTTTATTTCAAGGATAACGAATAAGCACCAATGTGCTTTTTTCACATCTAGTCCCCGCCCTAAGGTACACATTATAATAACAAAATAAATCCAATACAGATACATCATAATAGTAAAATCTGCCCCAAACCCACATATTCACGCAGAAAAGCAAACAACAAAACTAAAGAAAGAAAAAAACAGCAACAAAAATAAAACCCAAATAAACCCAACAAAAAACCAAAGGAGATTAAAAGCAGAAGCATAAGTGTTTTTTTTCATTATACCAGTATGCATGCATGATCACTCACACAGAGAGAGAGAGAGAGAGAGAGAGAGAGAGAGAGAGAGAGCGAGAGCGAGAGCGAGAAAGAGCAGTATATAACTGTCATTAGTTTGAGAGGGGGGGGGGAGGTTGCACGAGTTCCTTTTAACAAATTTAGTGAGAAAACTTTTTTTGACATTATATTTTAAAATAAGAATAAAATAACTTCAAATAGGATAAACTTGTCACAGCTAAATTCCTGGATTTTATTTTTATTTAAAGGGATACACTCGGCCGAGTGCCCTTGAAGTGAAAAAAAAAGGTGATTGTCTCCCTTCCTCCAGCCACCTTACACAGATCTATCTGTACGAACTGGAAGAGATATTTATTTTAGCTGCATTTTTATTTTTGTCTTCTGATCTGTATACAACTGGACCCCATCAAAACTCCATACCTTCCTATATCGGAGCTGGCACCTAATAAACAGGCCTAATCATTTTTTTTAAATAATAAAAATCACCACACCTGTCCTAACCTACCTTAATTTTAACCAGTGAACCATGCAGAAAGCAAATCACGTATTTTTAATCGAGTGACAAAGGAAAAATCCCTGTAAAAGCCACATTACAACTCTGACCCTACTCTGTTAATGTCACAGTTGTTTTTTTGCACATGAATTGTTTTCCTTTTTAAACAACAAACTCACACGTTGTTCGCCATCTTGTTTTTCTTTTCGCGGTAAGCCTAGCCTAAATGAAAAACAATGGTTGGTCAAAACCGGCCAATCGGAAGCATTGACAGAAAACTTGGTGATTGTTAGGGCCTAGGCTATTTTTAGAAATTATTCTGAGATGACATGCACAGCAACAGGCAATAGGCTAGAGCAGACGTTCAAATGTGCGGAAATCTCGCAATGGTACAGCCTATAACCTAATCCACAGGAAATGATTTTTTACAAAGTGGAGATTCGAAACATCAACTGACAATTACACAGAATAAAATATCTGAAGATTCAAATAAACACCTTTAATTAACCACCTTTCAAGTCAAAAACACTTCAATTATCTATCAACGGCAATTACAATACTGAACTGACCGGCATATTGATAGGAATTATAATCATGAAAGACAAGGTAGCTTCATTTGATATTGGTCTAAACATTCCAAGATAGCTGTATATAACTGTCATTAGGGGGGGGGGGGTTGCATGAGTTCCTTTTAACAAATTTAGAGAGAAAACTTTGTTTGACATTTTATTTTAGAATAAGAATAAAGTAACTTCAAATAGGATAAACTTGTTACAGCTAAATTCCAAGTTCTTTTTTTTTTAATTTAAAGGGAGACCCCAATCAAATTCGATACCTTCCTATATGGAGCTGGCACTATAAACTGGCACTAAAACAGGTATAATCTGGCACCTAATAAACAGGTAATCTTCTTTTTTTTTTAATCATTACAACTGCCCTAACCTACCTTAATTTTAACCAATGAAGGAAGCAGAAAGCAAATCACTTATTTTTTATGAAGTGGCCCTACTCTGTTAATGTCACAGTTGTTTTTTGCTCATGAATTGTTTTCGATTTTAATCAACAAACTCACATGTTGTTCGCCATCTTGTTTAAAGTTCTTTGAGGGTAGGCCTAGTTTAAATGAAAAACAATGGTTGGTCAAATCTGACCTATGGGAAGCATTGACAGAAATCGTACTTGGTGTTTGTTAAAGGCTTAATTATTCTGATAACACACACAGCAGCCAGACAGGCAATGGCCTAGGTAGGCCTGGCATAGCAGAGGTTCAAATGTGCAGGAATCTCGCAATGGTACAGCCACTCTGTTACTCTCCACACAAAATGATATTTCCCCAAAGTGGAGATTCAAACGTCAAGTGACAAATACACAGAATAAAATATCTGAAGATTCAAATAAACACCTTTAAAATTAACCACCAGTCAAGTAAAAAAAACAAAAACCCACTAATTATCCTATCAACAGCAATTACAATACTGACAGGCATATTGATACGAATCATAATCACGAAAGACAAGGTAGCTACGTTTCATACTGGCCTTAACATTCCAAGATAGGCCTAGCCCAACTTCAAATAAAATCATCACACACACACGGGCCCTGGGCGCGCACAAGGGGCTTGTGTGTGTGCATGTATGTGTGTATGTGTGATTGTGTGCAGGGCATACACACACACCGGGTGCATGTATATGGTTCTGTAAATGGTGGCAGTGGCAGGATGGTTAAGAGTTTGCCTGCCAATAATTATGTAAATCGTGAGTTTCTGGGTTCGTACCCAGCCTCGCCCTTTCTTCCCAGTTTGACGAAAAAATCGAACTGAATGTCAAACCATCCCTGAGGAAAAATCGGGGAGTTGGAGTCCCAGAGCGGCTGGGGGCTGTAGGTATATGGCAACGTTCTGGTGGCTCCTGTGACAGTACTGGAACCATTGTATTGGTCAATGCCCTTCCAATGGATCATTCCAGTGCCGTGGAGAGGGGGGGTCTGCTGCATGGGTAACAGCTTGCCCTCCATACATACTTGCCCAGGCTTTGCGCTCTAAAGACTAGAGGGCAACTCCATAGTCTTCCGAGACTGATGAGTGCCTACTACTACTACTAAATGTGTGTACATGTGGGTGAGGGTTCGCAGGGGGGTGTTTGTTTCTGCATAGTCTGTAAATTTTTGTGGTTTCTTTGGAGTTAAATCTGTATTGATGTTGTTATTGATTAGAACTGGAAACTCGAGAAAATGATGTTAATAATAATAATAATAATAATAATAATAATAATAATAATAATAATAATAATAATAATAATAATAATAATAATAATAATAATAATAATAAAACATTAAAAAAATTAATAATAATATAGTACAGTAGTAGTAGTTGTTGTAGTAGTCGTAGTAGTCGTAGTAGTAGTAGGCACCCATCAGTCTCAAGACTATGGAGTTGCACTCTAGTCTTTAGATGCAAAGCCTAGGTAAGTAAGTATGGAGGGCAAACTGTTACCCATGCATCAGACACCCCCTTCCCCCCTCTCCACGCCACTGGAATGATCCATTGGAAAGGCGACCCATACAAATGGTTCCAGTACCGTCGCAGGAGCCACCAGAACATTGCCATATACAGCCAGAGTGGCCCTGGGACTCCAACTCCCCGATTTTTCCCTCGGGGATGGTGTCTACACGACAACTGTGTGCAAGCTGGTTTGTTTGTTGTTGTTTTTATTAATTTTGTCATCCACTCCTACTGTCACAGATGGCCTGCTCTTCCCAAGGGGGTTTTAACGTGTGTGCCCAAGATGTTCTGCATGCGTTCGCACACGGGCCTCGATTTCTAGTCTCATCTGAATGACTTTGACATTCAGTTCGATCATTTCGTCAGACACCAGTATAATAATAATAAAATAATAATAATAATAATAATAATAATAATAATAATAATAAAATAATAATAAAAAATAATAATAATAATAATAAATAATAATAGTAATAATAACAATATAACAACAACAACAACAACAACAACAACAACAACAACAACAACAGCAAAATAACAACAACAACAACAGAAATGTCAGTATCACTGAATCTTATGAAGTAAACAACTCAAAGGGCTTGTAGTATTCAAAATCCTTCACAAACAACAATAACAAGCAGCATCTAAGGGGAAGGGGGGAACAGAGTGTTTGTTGTTATAATAATCTGCGTTGTGTATCGTGCTGTGTGAAATCTCTGCAGTGTGGTGTAAAATTCGTGTGTGGTGTAAAATTCTGCTGTGTGGTGTAAAATTCTGCTGTGTGGTGTAAAATTCTGCGTGTGGTGTAAAATCTCTTGGTTCTCGGTGTGGTGTAAAACTCTGCAGTGTGGTGTAAAATTCTGGTGTCAAATTCTGCCTGCAATTTACCAAAAGCGCTTTGGAGGTTTAGAGGCGTCTACAAGTTCTTCGACTCTAAAGGTAAAGGTCTCCCATAACCTAGGCGGTTGTAGGTGAGCGAGGTGTCAGAGACCTCAGCTTCTCTAGAGGCCAGCATATTCAGGGCGGTGCCCATATCCTCTCCCTCACTGCTTAACCTTCCCTGACCCTAAAAAGGGCAGGTATCCATTTACAGCTGGGTGAACTAGGGGAACTGTACTGAAGCCAAGGCGCGCAAACTGTCATCCATCCAACTGGTGGCCTAACCATGCTCGAAGCTGCTTAACTTGACTTGGGGAAAGCCAGTGCTCTGACCACTTAGCTATCCCGCCCCTAGTTTTTTCTATACTCGTGCTGCTGCTTTTTTATATATTCTATTTTATACCACTTTATGTCACAGCAGATTTCTCAGCATGAAATTAGGGCTGCTCTCCCGGGGAGAGCGCGTCGCTGCAAGTGCAGTGCCAACCCATCATATATAAACATTTATTCAGTGTAAGGTAACATTATAATGGTATATATTTATAATATATAATATATATAATAGTAATATATATATATATATATATTATATATATATATAATATATAATATTATCATCACTCACTCACTCAGTCCCATGTCCCAAAGGACGTAGGGGGGACATGAGAGAAGACACAACAGAGATCTTTTTCCATGCTTCACGATCCTGTGTGGCTAGTAGGAGGCGTTGCAGGGGTTGGGCAGTCCAGTCTTTGATGTTGTCAACCCATGATTTCTTTTGGCGGCCTCTTCTTCTCTTGCCCTCGACTGTTCCTTGCAAGATGGTTTTTGCTAAGGCGTTGTGTCTTGTGGTGTGACCAAACCACATCAGCTTTCTCCTCTTTATGGTGGAGAGCAAAGGCTCTTGGGGGTCCACACGCTTTTTGATTTCTTCTTTCACATAGTTATTGGTCTTGTGTTCTTTGTATGATATTTTGAGGAGTCTTCTGTGGCACTTGTTCTCGAATGCTTGGATTCTCCTCTCTAACTCTGTTGTCAGAGTCCATGATTCACAGCCATATAGGAGGATAGATATCACGAGCGATTTGTAGAGGTGGTATTTGGTGCAGAAGCTGATGTTGTTGCTTCTGATGATCCTCTCGAGCCTGACTAGAGCAGATGTTGCTGTTGCAATGCGAGCTTTCACTTCATTGTTTGATGTGCCATCTTTTGTTAGGATGGAGCCTAAGTATTTGAATTGGCTCACCTCTTCCAATATTTCTCCATTCATCTTTGTTTCCCTAATGTCATTACTCACGCTGTTGACCATGATCTTTAATTTCTCTGTACTGACCTCCATGCCCTATGCGCTCGCTCGATCTGTTAGACTGTCTGTGAGGATTTGCAGTTCTTGTTTGCTGCTGCCCATGAGGTCAATGTCATCTGCAAATCTGAGGTTGCAAAGGGGTCTTCCACCAATGGAGATGGAAATGTGGTGGTTTTGCAGTGTCTCTGTCATGATGTTTTCGAGGAAGAGATTGAAGAGTACAGGTGAGAGAAGGCAGCCCTGGCAGAACCCAACCGTGGTCTTGAAGAACTCGCCCACGTGATTGTTCATGAAAACTGCACTTCTTGCATTCTCATACAGAGCCTTGATGACTTCAATTAAGCAGTTGTCAATGTTGAAGTACCTGAGTGCTTGCCAGAGGCCGTCATGCCATACCCTGTCAAAGGCTTTTTGAAGTCTATAAAATTGTGGTACAAGTCTTTTTGGTGTTGGAGATGTTTCTCTATCAGAATTCTCAGATTGAAAATTTGTTCCATTGTGCTGCGTTTTTGTCTAAAGCCCGATTGTTCTTCTGCCAGGAGTTTTTCCGCTTGTTTTTTCAATCTGTTGAGGACTACCTGCAGCATGATCTTGCTAGGATGGCTTATGAGACTGATGGTTCTGTAGTTCTGGCATTGCTTGAGGTTTCCTTTCTTTGGCAGGGGTATTACAAGAGACTGTGTCCATTCTTTTGACCATTCTTTGGTGTCGTGGATCTTCTGACAAAGTTCTGTGATGTTGACTACAATGGTTTAACTTGAAGGCAGGGACTTGAAACGTGTTTGAAAACCTTCACTGGCCAATGAGGTTCTTGGTTTCTCACAAGCTGGACGGAATAGAATAGCCTAGTGATCGGAACATTGCACTCACAATTTGACTACCCCGGGTTTGATTCCCATTGGAGGAGATTTTTCTCATGGAGTTAACATCAATGCTGACTCCACTCTCCCCAAAAGTCCTTCGGATGAGACTATGAACCAAAGCTTTGTGTGTGAAGGCACGCAGAACATCTTGGGCACATGTTAAATCCTGTTCTGCATTTCGTAAGAGAAGGCCATCGTATGCCGGTGAGAACAGATGACATTTACAAAACTGCATACACTCGGGGACTGGATGTACAAAAGCACAAGAGTGCTTATCCCATTATCCTATATAAAAGAAAGAAAGAAAGAAAGATAGAAATAAGCAAGGCCAACAGCAATTGTCCTTCCCAGAGAGCAAGAATGGAATGTGTGCCTAAACAGGCGGAGAAAGAGCAGATAAAAGAAAGTTGATGTGTTGATGTCACAATGCCTGCTTGTCATCCCAGTGATAACTATCAAAGTGGAGGTTTGGGAGGATGAGGTGCTCTCTCTCTCTCTCTCTCTCTCTCTCTCTCTCTCTCTCTCTCTCTCATCTCTCTCTCTCTCTCTCTCTCTCTCTCTCTCTCTCTCTCCTTGTTTATAATAATAATAATTAAAATATTTTTAAAAAAAATAATAATAATAAAAATATATGGGATTTATATAGCCCTGAATCTTGTAGAGCACACAATCAAAGCGCTTGCATTCAAATTAGTCATGCATTTAGACGTAGCACTAACTACAATTTGACACTGCTGCCAACTTGAATGGCCACTCTACTCTTCACTAATATTCTTCACAAACTAGCTTCCACTTTGTAGCATTTTCTTCTAGTTATGGTACCCACCCCTCCCTCCCTCCTAGGTTAAACTTGTTGCATATAATCCAACCCTTTCCATTCAGCAACGATTATTCATTATGTAATATCAACACATGTAATGATACCAATGTTAATTCTGATACGAAAATGTATCAGGGTGTGCCGTGCAGCTTTGTGTGCAACCATGAATTTGTACAGCATCAATGCAATCCTGATCAGAGTAATCAAAGAGCTGTACAACAAGGCCACCAGTGCAGTGTGCTACAACAGCAACATTGGAGAGTGGTTTCGAACAATAGTTGGAGTAAGGCAGGGCTGTCTACTCTCACCCACTCTTTTCAACATCTATTATGACTGATGCACTGGAACACCATAAAGGATCAGTCAGCATTGGTGGCAGAATGATCACAAACCTCCCTTTGCAGATGACATTGACGGACTGGCAGGATCAGAACAGGAGCTTACCAGCTTAACAGAACACCTGAACAATAACGCCAAGGACATCAGCACTGATATCAGGGCCAATGATCTGAAGCTGGAAACAGTTCAAAGCTTCAAGTACTTGGGAGCCATTGTATCAGACAAGGGGTCCAAGCCAGAGGTAGTATGCAGGATTGTACAGACAATAACAGTCCTGTCAAAACTGAACACCATCTGGAAAGATAAAAATATTTCACTCAACTTCAAGATCAGACTACTGTGCTTCCTTGTCATATCCATATTCCTATAATGCTTATAAGTTGTAGACTTTAAGGCATACAATACTGATTTTGAATCCACACAAAGTAATATATGAAAGAAACAGTATGGATGACCTAAACTGAAAGTCAAAGCCATGAGAATAGCGATCAGTTCAGCTGTTCTGATCTGTTCAACAGGTCGATTTTTTCCAACATAATATGACTTTTCTTTTTTTAGTGCCGGTATGACAAATGCTGAACCATGGTTGATGATTGTCTAAAAGTGAACCAATTGTATAAATTTTAAGACAATGTGAGTAATTATGCTGTAATTGTGAATGAACATTCACTGCCATAACATTTGGATTCTCTTTTTTTTCATGTCAATATAATCTATATCAAAGTGTGCTTGCTTCATTTCCCAAACAGGACAGACTAAAACTGATCTATGTGGGTCTACATCAGATTTGAAAATTTTAGAACGCCAAGGATGCCTGCTCTCTCCCACGCTCTTCAACATCTTCTCAGAGAGAATAATGGATGATGCACTTAAAAATCATGAGGGAATAGTCAGCACTGGAGGCAGGACAATCACAATTTACGTTTTGCCGACGACATTGACGGCCTAGCCAGAGAAGAGTAAGAGCTAGTCAGCCTGGTAAATCACCTTGATGAAGCCTCTTCAGCATATGGCATGGAGATCAGCGCAGAGAAAACCCATCTGATGTCAAATAGCGCCAATGGTATCAGCAATGACAGTTAAAGATGGTAATAAAATCGGGACCGCCCATAGCTTCAAATACCTGGGAGCTAAACTATCAGATGAAGGATCAAAACCTGAAATTCTCTCCAGGATAGCCCAGACCACAGCAACAATGACCAAACTTAACGTCCTCTGGAATGATAAGGACATCGCCATCATCTTCAAGATCAGACTGGTGCGTTTGCTGATCATGTCCATATTTATGTACGCATGTGAAACATGGACCATAACAGCAGAGATTGAAAGAAGGATACAGGCAATGGAAATGAGATGCTTTCGCAAACTCCTTGGCATCTCATGCAGAGATCACATCTCCTATGAAGAAGTGAAAACCAGAATAAAGAATGCCATCAGACCATTCAGACCATATGAAGAATTCCTGTCTTATACAAGCAGACAAATAAAGACACAACACCCAAGTGTCTGGCGAGCAAATTTTCGGTTTATTTCAAACCTTCTTCAGGCTAAAAGATTGGCCAGCTGACAGTAAAAAGCAAACACAGACTTATATACACATCAAACTGAGTAGATTTAAAACAATTCTATGAAAAAATTAAAGACTTCTCATGTAAAAACACATTTCCTTGCACATGCAACATACACATCCAACTGAGTGGATTTTATTCCTAAGAATTCCTGTCTTCAGTGAAAAAAACGCATGCTAAAGTGGAATGGGCATGTCACACGAACATCTGGACTGGCTAAGACTGTCTTACAGAGAGCAGTACAAGGAAGGAGACGAAAGAGACAGACAGAGGAAATGATGGGAAGACAACATCAGAGAGTGGACTGGCCATGGGTGGAGCGACTTGTTATGAAGGGCAGAGGACTGTGAGGATAGAGGAAGCTGGTTGCAAAATCTTCAGTGGTGCCCCCATAGTCCGTGGGACAGGTGAAGGTGAAGGAACCCAGCATGGCAAAAATGGCAAACTTATCAGCAGTAACCCAATATGGCAGAAATGGCAGAGTTATCAGCATTAACAACATGGAAAAAATGGCAGAGTTATTAGCAGTAACCCAGCAAGGCAGAACTGGCAGAGTTATCAGAAGTAAACAACATGGCAGAAATGGAACAATGATCAGAAGTAAACAACATGGCAGAGTTATCAGAAGTAACAACATCGCAAAAATGGCAGAGATATCAGCAGAAACCCAACATAACAGAAATGGCAGAGTTATCAGCAGTAACCCAACATAGCAAAATGGCAGAGTTATCAGCAGTGACCCAGCATGGCAGAAATGGTAGAGTTGTCAGCAGTAACCCAACATGGCAGAATTATCAGAAGTAACCCAAAATGGCAGAGTTATCAGAAGTAACTTAACATGGCAGAAATGGCAGAGTTATCAGCAGTAACCCAACATGGCAGAAATAGTCAAAGTCAAGTCAAGTCAAAGTCAAAAACACTTTAATCATCCCTGAAGGGCAATTACAATACTGACAGGCATATTGATACAAATCATAATCAAACACACGAAGGAGCTACATTTCTTTTTTGTTCAAACATTATATAACTTCAAATAAAATGTCACAAACACTCAGACTCTACGCGCGCACGCTTGCACACACGCAAACACACGCATACACACACACACAATGTTTAGATACAATGTTCTTAAAAACCATTGACTAGAAAGGACATATGATCACCATTATTTACACATTATACGCACGCGTTCACACCCGCACATATACATGCATACACACACACACGCTCCCCCCTCCCCATACAATCCACACCCACCCGCCCCCACACTCACACATACACACATGCTCCCGCCCCCCTATCCATACACACCATCCACACCCACCCGTCCCCCCCCCCCCCCCCACACACACACACACGCACATAATTGGTAGAAAACATGTGAATTTACAAGCAATTAAAAAAAAAAAAAAAAAAAAAACCCAAAAATAAGACATACTTATTTTATGGGTACATATCATGTATGTGCACGCCTGTATGCATTGGCTACATACATAACAGTGGCAGGTAAGTAATTCAGAGAAGCTTACACACACACACAGACACACAGACACACAGACACACAGACACACAGACACACAGACACACAACACACACACACACACACACACACACACACACACACACACACACACACACACACACACACACACACACGAGCAAACAAACAAACAAACAAACAAAAACGAAAACAAACAACCTCAGTCAGTGTTATTATGAGTTTAGAACTCGGATAGCTACTGGCACAAAGGAATTCCTTTTTCTGTTTGTTTTGCTGTTGTGGCATTGAAAACGATGTCCTGAAGGCAACAATTGAAATTCTGAAAACAGAGCGTGGGAGGAATCGGCCAAAATGGCTCTTGCTTTGCGTACAAGCTGCTGATTACAAAACGACCTGAGGTCTCTTTGTTCTTCTCCGATAATTTTAGAGCAGATTCTCACAATTCTCTGTAGACCATTCTTGTTCTTAATGCTAAGGTTATTGTACCAGCAAATGAAAGCAAAACTTAAAACGCTCTCTATGTAAGACTTGTAAAACAAAGAAAGAATCTTTTTGTCCACAAAAAAATGAGTTAAGCTTCCTCAGAAAATACACACCTTGTTGCCCCGTTTTGACAATGGCGTCAGTGTTAGCATCCCAATTTAGCTTGTGGTCAAAAACAGTTCCCAGATATTTGTATTTCAAAACGTTTTCAACTTCTTCACCATGGATGATGGTATTCTCAGAAGTGTGCTCCGATCTTCTGAAATCGATAGGAAGATCTTTAGATTTAGAAACATTTAGCTCCAGATAGGCCTCATCACACCAATGTACTAGCTCGGTAGAGGGCTGGACCATGGTCTAGGACTGATCCAGATAAGAGAGACAGAAGAGCACTGTCGTCGGCAAATTTTACCAGAAATGAGTTTCCGTGGCTGCTTCTACAATCATCTGTGTATAGAATGTAAGGAAGTGGCGAGAGGACGCAGCCCTGTGGAGAACCAGTGTAGGTATATCTAACTGATGAAGGTATTTTGTTGGCAAAAACACACTGTGGCCTGTCAGTTAAAAATTCAATTAGCCATCGTACAAGTTGATTTCTACATCAAATTTTGAAAGTATTTTGTTCACCAGAATATGAGGCTGCATTGTATTGAAAGCTATCGTAATAATAAACCCTTCCACAAAACAAGTATCGTAATAAACCTCAAATACAACTATCATAATAAACCTAAAATGCAACTTCCTCCTTTTCCTCCTTCTCCTCCTTCTTCTCCTCCTCCATCACCATCATCACCCCCTTCCTCTTCACCCCCCCCCCATCCCCCATTGATCCATTCCTACCACCACCACCCACCCCTCCCAAACCTTCCCCCCTTCCCCCCACATCTTTGACGGTCAGCAGAATCGCATAGGCTACACACCAGTATTAAAGTATTAAAGTCATTCGGATGAGACTATAAACTGATGCCCCTGTGTGCGAATGCACGCAAAACATCTTGGCACACACGTTAAAACCCGTTTCGCTTTTAGCAAGAGAAGGCCATTGTGTGCCGGTTGGGAAGGATGATGACACCATTTACAAAACTGCATACACATGGGGAGTGGATGTAAAAATTTAAAAAAAGTACAGGAGTGTTATTCTACTGTCCTTGAAATAAATATTTTAAAAAAAATAAAAAATAAAAAATAAAATAAAATGAATTTAATTTTTGCCACTTTTCCTTCTGTTTTCTTAAAAAATGAACTCTTGCATTCATACTGCAGGTACTATACTACTGCATCCACAGAAATTTCCCAGTAAAAATTCCGACACATTTTGTGAAAGACTAGTTAGTCTCTGACTCAAAACTCATGTGATTTAGCACAACTTTCTTAAGTTCGAAACTTAAAAAATCAAAAAAAATCAGGAAACACTGTACCTCCTTAGTCCTTTGTCATCTGCGAGCTTCCAAACCCCAATATGCATGCGCGAGGTCAAAGCTGTAGGAACACAAGCAATCCTCATTTGATGATAATTGCCAACTTTCTCGTGACTACCTAGTATTGCTCTATGTCCTCAATCCCTCCCTCCCCCCCCCCCTAAAAAAAAAAACAACCCCCCCCAAAAAAAAAACAACAACAACAAACAAACAAACAAAACACCCAAACCCAACAACAACAATAACAACAACCAACCAAACAACCAACCAAACAAACACATTGCTTTTTCATATTTTCAACAACAAAAAATCTATTTTAAAAAAATCAGCAGATTTCCCCCCCACCGACTAGCACTCTATAGAAAGATACTACATGACACGCAAACTAAAGCAGAAAGTGTAGCCACACTGACAAGAACAGACACTGGGAACAGGAAGATGGCGGGCCACCCCACTGATTTGCATAATAATTATCCATACGGCTCTTACATCTGCTAAGCCATCTGCATGCAACAGAAGAATGTCTCCTCACAGATGAGGAATATTGGTGCATAATAAGCCTTGAAGAGATTGTGAATGGCTTAGGGCACACAAGGAAAAAAAGGAAGAAAGAAAGAAAGGAAGGAAGGAAGGAAGAAGAGGAAGAGGAGAAGGGGGAGAGAAAGGAAGAAGGAGAGGTAGAGGAACGTGAGAAGTAATAAACTATGTAGAAGGAGAAGAGGACGAAGAAGAAGACGACGACGACTACGACGGCGAAGAAAAAGAG
>CM060349.1:15835064-15846707 GCA_030674155.1 Stramonita haemastoma
ACATACGTACATACATACATACATACATACATACATACATACATACATACATACATACATACATACATACATACATACATACATACACACATACATAACAACACACATACACACACATAATGCACACACATACATGCACACACATCATGCTTCTCACGTACTACTACGACACACACACACACACACACACACACAACAACAACCACACAACATACACACATACATACAACACATACATACAACATACATACATACATACAACATACATACATACATACATACATACAACACCACACACACACAACACACACACACAACATACACACACACAACACACAACATACACACAACACACACAACACACACACACACACACACACACACACACACACACACACACACCACACACACACACACACACACACAACACACAACATACATACATACAACATACAACATACAAACAACATACATACAACATACATACATACATACATACATACATACATACATACATACATACATACATACATAACCAAGGCCTCAAGGACCCTCCCTCAGACCTCATAGGGCGAAGGGGTGGTGTGGGATGGGGAAGGAAAGGGAAGGAGGTAAAGGGGCAAGGAGGGAGGAGAGTGGGGAAAGTGAAGAAAAGGAAGAAGGAGGTGTACACTTGCTCTTCCTGTTACATTCTACCTCCTGGGGATTAGTTGGGAAGTGGAGAGTTAGGCTATCAAGCTTGAGCAATGATTTTCATGCTGATAGGAATTGTGTCTTAACGCGGTTTTTAGTCGTAACTTGGACAGGGTGTACGAAAATAAGATTTCCTACTCCTGTATTAGAGAGTACAGTCCCTCCCAGTTCACCCAGCTGTCAATGGGTACCTGCCCTTTTATGGTCAGGGAAGGTAAAGCAGTGAGGGAGAGAAGATGGAGCCCCGCCCTCAATATGCTGGCCCCTAGAGAAGCTGAGGTTTCTGACACCTCGCTCCCCTACCACCGCATAGGTTATGGCACACCTTTACCTTTTTTACCTTTTACTACAGTGTGGAAATTTCCTGCCAAAAAAAACTTTTTTCCTTCCCCAGGTGGGCTGCCAATGCACACAGACTGCCAACGTCGAGACAAACTATTCCAACTCTGACCATTGCTATTGTCTTTATGAGCGTGTGTGAATTGGTAAAGCAACAGTTTTTTTCCAGGGAAAGTTAGGGGGTACACGTTTTACGTTCACAATCTCAATAATATTGTTTAGTTTGGGGTTGGGTTTTTTTTTGTTCTTTTAAGTGAAAAATCTTCTTTTTTTTATATACTATTGCCATCCTTTTCGGTCATGTTTGGAAGTGTGCTGATTAAAAAAAAAAAAAAAAAACAACCACCACCGATGTACTCAGCACTTTAAAACAATTTCAAGCTACTTTTTTTTTTTTTAAACCCAGTTCGTAAAGTTGACCGTCTAAATCCAGTTAACGACAAGGACTCTGTTTAAGGACACCACATGAGGTAAGAGCATAGGCCTAGCCCATGATGGGCTGATGAAGACACTCATCTGGAATTCCGAAGTGCCAGCCTCACTCCAGTAGGCCTAGGCTAGCTAACTTCTTCGTCGAACGCCCAGACAGCAACTATTGTCTGTCTTATGAGCCAAGAATGCGTTACGCTGCCGTTAAGCGCCTGACAAGTCAGGCCCAGCGCATTCGACTTTGACATGGGAGAGAATGGTTATCTAAATCTATTTTAAAATATCACTTAAAGTCTTTCTGGGGGGAAAAAAGAGGCAGGAGAATGGACCACGAAGGCAGAAAATAGACAAGAAGAAGGTGTCAGGAAGTAACTGATAGCCATCCATAGTGGTCAAAGGTAAAGGTAAAGGTGTCCCATAACCAATGTGGTTGTAGGGGAGCGAGGCGTCCAGAGACCTCAGCTTCTCTTGGGGGTCAGCATGTTGAGGGCGGTGGCGTCCATCTCCTCTCCCTCGCTGCTTTACCTTCCCTGACCCTAAAGAGGGCAGGTACGTACCCATTGACAGCTGGGTGAACTGGGGGAACTGTACTGAAGCCAAGGCGCGTAAACAGTCACCCATCCAATTGGCAACCACGCTCGATGCTGCTTAACCTTGGCTGGGGGAAAAGCGAGCGCTCTGGACCACTGAGCTATCCCCCACCGCTATAGTGAGTGTAAAGGAGTTAATTAAAATTAAATCTTTAACGAAACAAGGTGACAGCATAGCTCAGTGATCAGAGCACTCTCTCTACTCCCCAAGCTAAGGTGTGAAGCAGAGTTGAGTGTAGTTGCCTCTTTGATGGGTGATGACCGTTCGTGCTCCTTGGCTTCATAAGTACAGTCCCCCAGTTCACTCAGCTGTATAAATGGGTACCTGCCTTTTAGGGTTAGGGAAGGTAAAGCAGCGAGGGAGAGGAGATGGGCGCCGCCCTCAATATGCTGGCCCCTAGAGAAGCTGAGATTGCGCTCTCCAGGGACCGCATTAGATTATGGAAACACTGTTACCTTTGCCCTTTTAAGATTACATGTATAAAAGTCACAAAAATGTTACTGTTATGTGGCCAAACTTGAAGTTAAAACAGATCTGTTAAAAACCTACGTTGCGGTGGTTAAATGGTAATAGCCTATTGGGCTGGAATGGGTCTGCAAGCTGTGCCTGAGTCATACTTTTACGTAACGAACTTGTATCTCCTCTCTCTCTCTCTCTCTCTCTCTCTCTCTCTCTCCCCTCTCTCTCTCTCTCTCTCTCTCTCTCTCTCTCCTCTCTCTCTCTCTCCTCTCTCTCTCTCATCCTCACACACACACACACCTCTCTCTCTTTCTCTCTCTCTGTATCACACACACACACACACACACACACACACACACACACACACACACACACACACACACACACACACACACACACACACACACACACACACACACACACACACACCTCTCTCTCTCTCTCTCTCTCTCTCTCTCAGACAGAGACAAACAAAGAGAGAGACAGAGAGAGAGAGAGACAGTGACAGAGAGTGAGAGACAGAGAGTGAGAGACAGACATACAGACAGACAAACACAGACAGGCAGGCAGACAGACAGAGAAACAGACAGAGAAACATACAGACATAAAGATAAAGAGACAGACAGAAAACAGAGAACAGACAGATAGAGAAACAGACAGAGAAACATACAGACATAAAGATAAAGAGACAGACAGAAAAAACAGACAGACCCACAGACAGACAAACAGACAGGCAGACAGAAACGGGGATATAAACAGACAAAAGAAAAGAAGAAGACAAAGAGAGCAACAACAAGGAAAGACCTGAAACATACACTGTGACATGTAATGGTCACGGCACCAGATAGCCTGTAGTCCATCCCCTATCAGCCGGGGTATCCTATTTCTGTCCGGGGCGGTCAAAACACTCTGGGGGGTCACTTACAAGTCCCCAATGACCTACAGTCTATGTATGTACATGTAGGCCAGGCTAGTCGAACACAAATCAGCCTCGTCTGTGGTGTCACTAACTGGTTTTCTTGTCCTTAACTCGTGTGCTTTTCTACATCCAGTCCCCGTATGTATGCAGTTTTATAAATCTTGTCATCTGTTCCCACCGGCACACAATGGCCTACTGTTACTGAAAAGCGGAACAGGGTTTAACGTGTGGCAAGATGTTCTGCAGTCTGTGCATTGACAGCCCACCTGGTGAAGGAAAGAAGTGGGTTTAAAAAAATTAAGGAAATGATAAGTTTCTTTTTCTTCTTCTTCTTCTTCTTCTTCTTCTTCTTCTTCTTCTTCTTCTTCTCTCTCCTCCTCCTCCTCCTCCTCCTCCTCCTCCACCTCCTCCTCCTCCTCTCTTCCTTCTTCTCTTCTTCTTCTTCTTCTTCTTCTTCTTCTTCTTCTTCTTCTTCTTTCTTCTTCTTCTCACATTCTTCTTCTCTTCTCCTCCTCCTCCTCTTCTTCCTTCTTCCCTTCTCTCTTCTTCTCTCTCTTCTCTTCTTCTTCTTTCTTCTTCTTCTTCTTCTTCTTCCTCTCCTTTTTCTTCTTCTGCTTCTTCTTCTTCGCAATTCTTCTTCTCCTTCTTCGCAATTCTTCTTCCTTTTTCGCAATTCTTCTTCTTCTTCGCATTCTTCTTCGCAATTCTTCTTCTTTCTTCGCAATTCTTCTTCTTCTTCGCAATTCTTCTCTTCGCAATTCTCTTCTTCTCTTCCATCTCTTCTTCTCTCTTCCTTCTTCTTCTTTTTCCTTCTTCTTCTTCTTCCTTCTTCTTCTTCATTCTTCTTCTTCGCATTCTTCTCTCCTCCTTCCTCCTCCTCCTTCTCTTCTTCTTCTTCTTCTTCTTCTTCTTCTTCTTCTTCTTTCTTCTTCTTCTTCTTCTTCTTCTTCATTCCTTCATCATCTCATCTTCATCTCTCTTCATCATCATCTCATTCTTCTTCTTCTTCTTCTTCTTCTTCTTCCTTCTTCATTCTTCATTCTTCTTCTTGCTCTTCTTCTCTTCTTCATTCTTCCTCCTCCTCCTCCTCCTCCTCCTCCTCCTCCTCTCCTCTCCTCCTCCTCTTCCTTCCTCCTTCTTCATCTTCTTCTTCTTCTTTTTTTCCACGCGAAGTTTTCAGACCAAGAGAGGAGTTGTTATATACATCTCTGTCGAGCCTGTCCACTTTTAGGACAAGAGCCAGTTTAGGACACAACATCTGGTCGCATCTGCTAGGGCGAATTGTAATGAGGATGATTAGGCATATGGTGGGTGTATGTGTGTGACTTGGTTTGGGTTGGGTATAATGGTGGCATTATTATTCTTTTCTTCTAATGATCAGGTGTGTGTGTGTGTGCGCTAAAATACCTTCCCCAGTGCCCCAGTGCTTTCAGAAACAACTGCTACTCGTTTTCAAATCAGAGGTAGGGTTTCTTAATTAATTGATTAATTAATTAGCAGAGTCTGTTACTGTTGTTTTTCGTCATGTCTGCTTGTTTGTGTAAACCTACTGCTTGTGTATGTCTTTTTCTCTGTATTTTTACATTCTTACTAATACTGTGTATGAATGTGCCCCTGTGTCTGTCTCTCTGTATGTATGTATGTATGTATGTATGTATGTATGTATGTATGTATGTATGTATGTATGTATGTATGTATGTATGTATGTATGTATGTATGTATGCATGTATGCATGCATGCATGTATGTATGTATGCATGCATGCATGCATGTATGTATGTATGCATGCATGCATGCATGTATGTAGGTATGTAGGTAGGTAGGTAGGTAGGTAGGTAGGTAGGTAGGTAGGTAGGTAAGTAGGTAGGTAGGTAGGTAGGTAAGTAGGTAGGTATGCATGCATGTAGGTATGTAGGTATATACATAGGTATATATGGGTGCATCTCTCTCTCTCTCTACTCTGTCAGTCAGTCTGTCTGTGTCTGTCTGTCTGTCTGTCTGTCTGTCTGTCTGTCTGTCTGTCTCTGTCTCTGTCTCCGTCTCTGTCTCTGTCTCTGTCTCTGTCTCTCTCTCTCTCTCTCTCTCTCTCTCTCTCTCTCTCTCTCTCTCTCTCTCTCTCTCTCTTCTCTCACTCACTTATGTAAACTAAGTACTACTAGAAAAAAAAGTCTACAGTGTGAAAAAAAAAGTTGTATCAAGTATGTATTATTGCTGTATTGTGAAATTTTGTACAGATTCGTTATATATACACCCACATTGGGTGAACTGGGGGGGGGGGGGACTGTACTGAAGCCAAGGCGCGCAAACGGTCACCCATCCAACTGGTAACCACGCTCGACGCTGCTTAACATTGGCTGGGGGGAAAAGCGAGTGCTCTGACCTGTGAGCTAGGCCTATCCTGCCCCCAAACAGAAAGGGTAAAGTCAAATAGGCCTAATTCAAGGACGATAGAATGAATGACAGGGACATCAGTATAATTATATGAGAAATGCAGGATGGGGGAAATGAAAAAGGAAACGACAAGGCGTTGTCTGACATTGCCCTGTCTCTTGATGTTATGACTGACAGGAAAGGTGGTGTGTGTGACAGAGAGGAAATGAGAATGTCAGGCTGTTCATTGTGATGTGTCAATATTGTAATAATGTTCACTGTGGTCTGTTGTGTTGTGGTTGTGTTTGTGTGTTGTGTGTCATAGTGCAGAAACCCTGTCATTGGTATCGTGAACTTCATCAGTTATTACAAGGTATGTTTGTAGATCTATTGTTGTCATTATGTGAATGTAGGGTAGTTTTGGGGGGTTCTTATTTCGTAGTAGTAGTGTGTGTGTGTGTGTGTGTGTGTGTGTGTGTGTGCGTGCGTGCGTGCGTGCGTGCGTGCGTGCGTGCGTGCGTGTGTGTGTTGTGTTGTGTTGTGTGTGTGCATGAGTGTGTGTGTGTGTGTGTGTGTGTGTGTGTGTGTGTGTGTGTGTGTGTGTGTGTGTGTGTGTGTGTGTGTGTGTAGTTTTGTTAATCATTTCCATTAAACAACCATACATATACTAAATAAAATTTTAAGAAAAAGAAATGTGTACAATGTTTCGCTGTTTCTTCTTAGTGTTACTCTGTCTACATAGTTTCGGGGAACGGGATGATAGCTCAGTGGTCAGAGCACTCGCTTTCCCCAGGCTAAGGTTAAGCAGCATCGAGCGTGGTTACCATTTGGACAGGTGACCGTTTGCGCGCCTTGGCTTCAGTACAGTTCCCCCGGCTTTAAATGGGTAGGCCTACCTGCCCTCTTTAGGGTCAGGAAGGTAAAGCAGCGAGGGAGAGGAGACGGGCGGCGCCCTCAATATGCTGGCCCCTAGAGAAGCTGAGGTCTCTGATGCCTTGCTTCCCTACGGCCATACAGGTTATGGGACACCTTTACCTTTACCTACGTAGTTTCGTTATTGCTATATCATATATATTAGGGATTTCTGAATCTGTACCCTGTATTTAAACCATTATTTTAAACCATTTTTGTCTGGTTCGTATCTTTCCAGGGTCCCAGAGCCCGTGAGTTGGATGGACACCATTTGGCAATGATATCGCCAGTAACAACAACATCCACCATATCAACACAGACTCTATCACATACATAAAAAAAAGAAGAACAAACAGTCTATGCCGAATTGTAAGGTTTCAAATGTACGATTGTTGGAAAAACTGCCAAGTCTACGATAGTTGAATATTGGCAAGTTATCACAAAATCTTATCATTAAAAACAGCTTGGGTTTTGTTTTGTTCGTTTGTTGGTTTGTTTTTAATCCGAAAACTAGAACTTATAATCGTTGTCACCCTTACTAAAGATTATTGTTAATTCAAAAGTTTATGGATTTGCAGATATCGTCCTCAGTTTTACAGCTATCTTATTCGCAAATCTCGTCTGTAGAGTTAAATCAGTGACTGACAAAATCAATTTTAAAATCAAACCATAGTTAGAAGAAAAAAAAACCCAGACTGAAACAAGTAAACAAAACTACCACCAAACAAATTATCAGACAATTCACAAATTTCCTAACTACACATCTTTCAAAAACTTCTTTTTCTTTAATTTGAAAAAAAAAAAAAAAAACACGAAAAAAAAAGAACCACAAGCTGGAAATTGAACTCAACCACCACCAGTAGTGACGACATAACATTCCAAATCTAGTGCTACGCTAGCCTAGCTGACGTCATCATGTGTTACGTCATCGTGACGTGTCGCTCCCTCCTGTGGACGCTGCTGTCCATTGCTGCCTTCATGATGCTGCTGGCCGCTGTGACGTCACCTCACTGGCTGAAGGGCTTCAGTCGTCAGTGGGGACTGAGTGTGCAGAACATCTCACCTGAAAACTCCTCCCTGGGTATGTCTGCTAGTTAGGCTAAGTCTCTCTCTCTCTGTCTCTCTCTGTCTCTCTCTCTCTCTATGTGTGTGTGTGTGACAGAAGAGAGAGAGAGAGAGAGAGAGAGAGAGAGAGAGAAGAGAGAGAGAGAGAGAGAGAGAGAGAGAGAGAGAGAGAGAGAGAGAGCGTGTTGTGTGTGTCTGTATGTCTCTGTGTGTCTCTGTATGTCTCTGTGTATCTGTCTGTCTGTGTGTCTATGTTGCTTCTGCACTCGCGCAGTGGCACAAATAATGGATGGGTGGATGGATGAACTGACGGACGAATAGATAGACAGACGGACGGACAGAAAACACTGATGGATTGACAGAGAGCCAAAACAAACAAGGGACAGGTAGACGCAGATCAATCAATCAATCAACCAACCAATCAATGTATCAATCGATCCACCAACCCACCAACCCAACCAACAAACAAACCAATCAACCAATGAACCACATTCCCGTCAATCAATCAATAACTTAACCCACACACAACACTTAGGTAAAGGTAAAGGTGTCCCATAACCTATGTGGTCGTAGGTGGAGCGAGGCATCAGAGACCTCAGCTTCTCTAGAGACCAGCATATTGAGGGCGGAGGCACCCATCTCCTCTCCCTCGCTGCTTTTACCTTCCCTGACTCTCAAAGACGGCAGGTACCCATTTACAGCTGGGTGAACTGGGAGGAAGAACTGTACTGAAGCCAAGACACGCAAACGGTCACCCCATCCACTTGGTAACCACAACACTCGACGCTTGCTTAAAACCTTAGCTTGGGGAGAAAGTGAGCGCTGTGACCACTACTGAGCTTATCCCGTCCCCTTCCCACAACACTTAACAATAATAATGGGAGGCGCTGCACTTGTGGCGACGCGCTCTCTCTCCCCGGGCAGGGAGAGAGAGAGAGAGAGAGAGAGAGAGAGAGAGAGAGAGAGAGAGAGAGAGAGAGAGAGAGAGAGAGAGAGAGAGGAGAGAGAGAGAGAGGAGAGAGCAGCCCGAAGTTCACTCCGCGCAGAGAAATCTGCTGTGACATAAAAAAAGTGGTATAAAATATAAAATAAAATAAATAATTAAAAAATATTTTTTTGTGTTACAGTCTACAAAGGTTCATCCATACCAGAACCTTACCACCCTACTCTCGGCATCTTTAACCGTTGCCTCAAACCGATGCAAAACCAGAGGATCCCGGAGAGAGAGAGCTGCGCCACATTCGTCACCCATTTCTCTATGCCCGATGCGGAGTTTCCTCATGCCTGGAAGGCCTGTTTGATCTTCTTCGGCCTGGCGGGGCTACTCTTGCTGGTGACCTCTCTGGTGGCCGTTCTCAGCTTGTGTGTGAGGACGGTGTGTGGGAAAAGCGTGTTTACCCTGTGTGGTCTTTTGCAGAGTATTGCTGGTAGGTTTTGGGGGGATTTTGGGGGGGGGGGGGGGTTGAGGAGGGGAGGGTGTGGTGTGGTGGTGGTTTTGTTGGTGTTGTTGGTGGTTGTGGTGGTGTTTGTTGGTGGTTGGTGGTGGTTTGGTGGTGGGTGGTGGTGGTTTGGTGGTGGGTGGTGGTGTTGGTGTTTGTTGTTGTTGTTGTTGTTGTTGTTGTTGTTCTTCTTCTTCTTCTTCTTCTTCTTCTTCTTCTTCTTCTTCTTCGCAATTTTTCTTCTTTGCAATTCTTCTTCACAATTCTTCTCTCTCTCTCTCTCTCTCTCTCTCTCTCTCTCTCTCTCTCTCTCTCTCTCTCTCTCTCTCTCTCTCTCTCTCTCTCTCTCTCTCTCTCTCTCTCTCTTCTCCTGGAGAAAAATATTCTGTCATTTGTGACAGCAGCAGACAGCAGAAAGCGCTGTGTGATTTAACCCTGTGGCTGCCTTGCAGCACACACCACGGGATCAATAACCGTAATATCCCCCCCCCCACAACACACACACATGCATGCACGCACGCACGCACATACGCTAGCACACATACACACTCATACACACACGTGAGCGCGTTAGCACACATGCATGTACGCACGTACACACGCTAGCACACACACACACTTAGGCCTATGCATGCATATGCATACACACATACATGCACAAACACACACATACATACATGCACGCACACACTCGCATACACAAAGGCAAGCTTGTGCGAGTGCGCGCACGCACGCACACACACACACACACACACACACACACACATACACACACACACACACACACTACACCCCCCCCCCTACACACACACATAGCAAGTTTCTGGGTAAAAGCACTCGCAGTCCTGTCCGAAGAAGAAGAAGAAAAAGGTCAGTTAGGCCTATAGGTGAGAGCTTTACTACTGACCGAGTTTATTCGTCCATATACTTCATTCCTTTCATCTCTTCACTCCTTCCCCCTTCCGCCTCCCATCTCCCCCTTCCCCACTTCTACAGCCACCACCACCTTTGTCCATTGATTTGTGCCTCCATCCTCACCTCCCTCCCTCCCCCCCCCCCCCCCTTCCCTTTCTGTGCATCTGTGCACCACATGGACCCAGGCTGATGACTGCAACCTAACAAGAGAAAGTCCTTAATATAATTGATAGCCAAGGGGTTGTACTGGCCCTATTAGCTTTGAACTTGCCTACTATATAGCGCTATAGCCGCCGCTGTAGTCTAGTGGTTAGGGCGTTGGACTCGTAATCTAAAGGTTGCGGGTTCGATCCCAGCTTTCGGCTATGGCGTTGTGCCCTTGGAAAAGGCACTTTACGGCTATTTTCTCACCCCACCCAGGTGTAAAAGGGGTAGTACCAACCTTGTATTGGGGGTTAACCCTGCGATAGACTGGCGTCCTATCCAGGGGGGAGTCTATGACTCTCAGTCGCTTAACGCCACAGAAACCGGGATAAGCACTGGCCTGATGAGCCTTAGGCTCGGGACAGACTTTAACTTAACTATATACCTGATAACAGGAATACAGCTCAGTGGTCAGAGCACTGGCTTTCCCCAAGGTAAGGTTTGTGATTTATTTTTTATTTAATTATTCTTTTCTACCGAGGATAATGGAATATATAATGGGTAACAGCTTCTTGCTGCATGGGTAACAGCTTGCCCTCCGTACTTACTTACCCAGGCTTTGTGCTCTTAAAGACTAGAGCGCCAAAACTCCAAAGTCTTCCGAGACTGATGGGTGCCTACTAATGGAATAAGCACTCATGTACATTTTTTTTACATCCAGTCCCCGTGTGTATGCAGTTTTGTAAATCTTGTCATCTGTTCCCACCGTCACACAATGGCATACTCTTACGAAAAGCGGAACAGGATTTAACGTGTGCGCAAGTTGTTCTGCGTGAGTTCGCACACGGGGCCTCGGTTTATAGTCTCATCTGAAGGACTTTTGGGGAGAGTGGTCAGAGCTCTCGCTTTCCCCAAGGTAAGGTTTAAGTAGCATCGAATGTGGTTACTGAAGTGGATGGGTGACCGTTTGCGCACCTTGGCTTCAGTACAGTCCCCCAGTTCACCTAGCTGTCAACAATGGGTACCTGCCCTCTTTAGGGTAAGGGAAGGTAAAGCAGCAAGGGAGAGGAGATGGGCACCGCCCTCAACATGCTGGCCCCTAGAGAAGCTGAGGCCTCTGATGCCTCGCTCCCCTACGACCACATAGGTTATGGGACACCTTTACCTTTTACCAAAGGTACTATCTCTGCTTTTACCTTTTACCTGATGACTGATTTCTGCCTGGTTTATCTGTCTGTCTGTCTGTCTGTCTGTCTGTCTGTCTGTCTGTCTGTCTGTCTGTATGTCTCTCTCTCTCTCTCCTCTCTCTCTCTCTCTCTCTCTCTCTCTCTCTCTCTCTCTCTCTCTCTCTCTCTCTCTCTCTCTCTCT
>CM060349.1:15846807-15851807 GCA_030674155.1 Stramonita haemastoma
CCCCCCCTTTTCCTTTTGTTTTGGGTCAGGGGTGCCTTTTTTTGGTTGGGTTGGTTTTAAAGAGGTTGGCCGGGGGGGGAAAGAAAATTTTTTCCGGGAATTAACAAAAGGGGGGACCCATTTAAAAGCCTTTTGGGATAAAACTTTAAACCGGGCCCCGGGTTGGGAAAGAGGGGGGAAAATTTTAAATTTAAAAAAAATTCCTTTTTTGGCTTTTTGGTGAGGGGGCCCGTGGGGAAAATAAACAAATTTCAAAATAAAAAAAGGGAAAAAGTTTAAAAAAAACTTTTTGCTTTTTTTACCCCGATATAAAAGGGGAATTTTTTAAGAAAGAAAAAAAAAAAGCCCCCCCTCCCCTTCTCCAAAAGGGAGGGTCCCGGCCGGGGCGGGGGGGGCCCGGGGCCGGGGGGGGCGTCTGCCGGGGTCCGTTTTCCCCCCCCCCCCTCCCTTCCCCCCCACTCCCCCATCCCCCCCCTCCCCCCCCTTTCCCCTTTTTTCCTTTCTCCTCCCCCCCCCCCCCCCCCCTTCTCTCATCCCCCCCCCATTTTTTCTTTCCCAAATAGTATAAGGGGTTTGGGGGAACGTGATAACCCAGAAAATAAAGGGAAAACCACCTATAGAGCGGCCAAGGGGGTTTGGGGGTTTTCATGTCCCCTTTTTTGGCCTTTGGGGTTTCCCGTAACGTCCCTTTTTTTCCCCGGGGGGGCTAAATGTTTTTGTCTTTTTGTTTGGGGTTTGGGGGGTTGTCGTTTTTGTGTTTTTAACCCCCCCCCCCCCTCTCATTTTCTCTCCCCCCCCGGGGATTTAAATCTGCGTTGAAATTTGGATTTTTTGTTTTTGGTTTGTGTTTATGGCATTTTTTTTGTGTTGCTTTTGGGGGGGTTTTTTATTTCATTTTTACTATTTTGCTTTTACTGATTGTTGTTTTTTGTATTCGTTGCTTTAAAAATTGATTGGGGTATTCCTTTTCAATTTTGGGGAAAACAAGGGAAATTGCTTTAAAATTTTTATTTTAATAAAAAATTTAGGGATCCCCCTCAGCTTTGTTGGGTTGTTTTATGCTTTTTGTTTTGGGGTTGTTTTTGCTTTTGTGTTGGGGGGCATTTGGGGGTTTTTCCTACTTTTTTTGTAGTTTTTTTTTTTGGGTTGCTTTTTTATGCCCCGGGGTTGTGTGTGTGTTTTGGGGGTGTGTGTGTTTTTGTGGGGGGTGTGTGTGGGGTTTGTGTGGGGTTTGTGTGGGGGGTGGGGGGTGGTTTTTGGGGGTTGGTTGGGGGTGGGGGTTGTGGGGGCCTTTTGGCGGGGGCTGGGGTGGGGGTCCCCTTTGCTGCGGGGTTTAATGCGGGGCCGTGGTGGTGTTGTGTTTTGTGTGGGGGTTGGGGGTGGGGGTTGTGTGGGGTTTTGGGGTGTGTGTTTTGTGTGTGGGGAAGTAAACGGGTAGTAATTTAGGAAAAAAAGAAAAAACCATTTGATAAAGTAGTTTAAACAAACCCCCAGCAACAAAGAAAGCCAAAGGGCGGGGGGAAGGCAAAGGGGGGAGAGGAGGAAGACTCTTAAATGTTTTGTCTAACAATTTCTTCAACTTTTTGTTGTCTGTCTGGGGAGCAAAAATCCCCTTTTAAACCACATAAAAGTCAGGCCCAGCGCCCCTTCTAAGGCCCTTGGGGGAAAAAAAATTTTATAATCTTTGAAGTCAAATTCTGGCCCAAAAAAAAAAAGTTGGAAAATTTGGAAAAACCAAAAAAACCGCAAAAAAAATAGACGAGAAATTGGGAGGTAAGGGGAAAGAACAAAAAAACCCGGGCCCAAAAACAAAGAGGGGGAAAAAAAAGGAGGACCCTTTAATATTTTTGGGCATGGAAATTTCCAGAAAATTTCAGAGGGGAATTTTTTTAAATTCATTTCTTTTTTTTTTTAAATATCGAAGAAAAATGGAATAAGTTTCCCCTTTTGTGCTTTTTACACCCCTTTCCCCGTTTTAATTTAGGGGGGGGGTTTTGGGGGGTTTTTTTAAAAAAGGCCTTTTTTTTGTCTCTGCTCCCAGGGGGGAAACCCCAATTTAAGCCTACTCTTCCCAAAAAGGGGAAAAGGGAAATTTTAAAGGTTTGGGGCGAAAGGGATTTTTTGGGTTTTCCCCCCCCGGGTGCGTTCAACAGGGGTTTCTGGGTTTTTATAGCCCTTCCCGGGGACTTTTGGGGGGGGGGAGTCAGCAGGGGGGGTTTAACCTGGGGGAAAAAAAAAATTCCCCCTCGAAGGGGAATCAAAATTTTTCCGGGGCCCCCTCAGTTTTGGCGAGCGCAATTTTTCCTGCCCCATGGGGCTATCCCCCTTTCCCCAATTTTTGGGGGGAAACTGGCGGTCCCGTCCGGGTTTTTTTTCTGACCAAACCTGGGCTGCCCCCGGCCCCCCTTAATAGGGGAAAAAGGCCTCTAAATTTTCCTACGGGGGTTTTTGTTTAAAAAGGTTTTTTCCCGGGTTTTGAATGTTTTTTTTACCGGGGCCCAAAAAAAGGAAAGGGGGGCGGGGGGGGTCTTTTGTTTTTTTTTTCCCAAGTGGGGGAAGAAAGGGCCGCTGTTTGGGGAAAAAGTTTATAGGGGGGTATAATTGGGGGGACCTGGGCTCTTTGGGGCCGGGGGGGCGGGTCGTCCTTCGGGGGGCGGTTTTGGGGCTTTTTTTGGGTCACCCGGGTTCGGGTTTTTGTCTCTGGGGGGTGGGGCCGGGCGGGCGGGCGGGGGGGTATGCCCCGGGGCGGGCGGGTCTGTTCAGCCGGGCTGCCCTGCCCGCTTCTCCCTTTTCTCTATTCCTCTCTCTCCCCTGTCTCTCGCTCGCTCTCCTGGGTTCCCTTTGGGGGTTGGGCCAACCCTCTTCTCCTTTCTTCTTCTTTTTTTAGGGGGGTGTTCCGGTTTAAAAAGGGGCGGGGGACGGGGATGAAAAAAAAAATGCAAATGGTGCTTTTTTAAATTTTTTCCTCGAATTTAAAAGAATTTGCCGGCTTTGTTTTTGCCTTGCCTTGCTTGCCTTCCCCCTTTCTCTCCCCTTCCTATCTCTCTCCCCTCTCCCTTTTTCCCTCCTCCCCTTCCCCTCCCTTTTCCAGTCTACCGGCCCTGGGTCTCTTCCTCCAACTCTCTCTCTCCTCTCCTCTCTCTCTTTTCCTCCCTACCTCTCTCTCCCCCTTTCTCTTCCCCCCCTCCCCTACCTCTCCTTCCCCTCTCCCACCTCTCTTCCCCTTTCCCCTCCCCCTCTCCTTCCCCCCCCCCAACTCCCTCTCTCCCCCCCTTTTTTCCCCCCCCAATCCCCTCCCCCTTCCCCTCTCTCTCCCCCCCCCCCCCTCTCTTTGGGTTGGAAATCTGTACTTTTTAATTTTAAACAGTTCAAAGCAAATTACTTGACACCCCCGGGAGAGCTGCCCCTTGGGGGCTTAGGGTCATCCACCCCAACAAAAAGGAGGAGTTTTTCAAACCCCCTTTTAATTATTGAAAATTTTGAGGTAAATTACAGGTCTCGTCCAAGGGGTGAAAACACGCATGCAGTGTTGATCCGCTTGGAGCCGGGACTTTTTTGGGGTTTATTTATGGGTGTTTTTTTTTTTTTTTTTTTTGGGGGGGGGGGGGGGGGGGGGGGGGAATTCCCTTGGGGGGGGGGGTAAATAATTTTATATTTTTGGCTTTTTCTTGATTCGGGTTTTTTTGGTTTTGGTTGCCATCCCAGAAGGGGAGGGGGGAAAAGGAGTAGAGAAGAGAGAGGAGAGGAAGAGGGGAACACTGAAAAATGAACACAAAAAAATGGTTTTTTTTGGGTTTTTTTTGGGCCCTTGGACCACAATACACCGGTGGGGGGGGCAGGGGTTTAGGGGGTTATTGGGGTTGTTTTTATTTTGGGGGGGTGGTGTGATGTTTTTTCCCCCCCGCGGAAACCATTGGTTTTTTCCCCCCAATTTAAGTAAAAAAGGGGGGGGAAAATTTATGCCCCCCCTTTAAAAATGAAATGTGTTTTTTTCCCCCTTTAAAAAGGAAAATGTTTGTTAAAAAACCCCAACATAATAGAATAAAATTAAAAAAAAAAAAAAACGTAAAAAAAAAAAAAGCAAAAAAATTCCAACCCCTTTTTTTTAAAAAAAAGGGGGGTTTCCCCCTCTCGCCTGAAAAAAAAAAAAAATTTAAAAAATTCCCATTAGGGGGGGTAAAATGAAACATGGCCAATTTCACCTACTATACATGAAAAATTACCCACTCATTTACTATGGCTGGGAAAGGGCGGGGGGACGAGAGAGAAAAGAGAAAATAAGGAGAATGAGGGGATGAGTCTTGAAAAAAGAGGAGACGGGGACGGAGATGAGAGAGATTTTTGAAGAGTGATAGGCCTTGTTAAACCCTAAATTTGCTTTGGCTTTATTAACCTTACAAAAAGTGTCGCTTCTTTCTTCCCGTGCCCATTTTTTTTCTATACTTACCCCCCCAACCCCCCCTCCAAACTTCTGCTAATAAATTTTTTGAAATATTCTTTTTTTATCCTCCAGCCCCTTGAGTGCAATATAATCAAACAATTAAGAAAGAAGAAGAGGGAGATGAGTAGGAGAGCAGGAGGAGAGAAAAAATTTTGAAGAGGAAGGGGGAGAGGAAAAAAGAGATGAATGGAGGAGGGGACGGTTAAGGGCGCGGACCGGATTTTGGGGGGGGGGGGGGGGTAAGAAGAGGAGGAGGAGCTGAGAGGTGGATGAGAGAGAGAGAGGCGAAGAGAGAGAGAGAAGAGAGAGGGGAAGAGACGAAGAAAGAGAGAGAAGGAGAGCAAAGAAGAAGGCAGACAGAAGACGGCAGACAGACAGAAGAAAAAGAAGACGAAAAGAAAGGGGAAGAGAGAGTGAGGGGAGGGGGGGAGGGAGGAGAGAGAGAGAGAGAGAGAGAGAGAGGGGAGGAGAAGGTGGGAGGATAGAGGGAGAAGAGAGAGAGAGTTGTTTGTGTTTGTGTTTGGGGTGGTATTGCGCGCGGCAGATGTGTGTGTGTGTG
>CM060349.1:15856807-15859307 GCA_030674155.1 Stramonita haemastoma
TGTGGCTCTGTGATGAGATTGTGGTGACTGATGTGGTTTTAAATTGGATGAGAGAGAGAGAGAGAGAGAGAGAGAGAGAGAGAGAGAGAGAGAGAGAGAGAGAGAGAGAGATCAGACTTCAGATGATTTATTCATTTAAGACCACAGCCTCATATGAAAGGGGAAGAAAAAAAAAAAGCAATACATATATTTATACCAAATACAAAACAGCAAGCAATACATCGATATCACATAAATGATAACCTAGGACGTAAGTTTTTTTCTCGTAACTGAAAAGCCTTATATATAAAAGAGAGAGAGAGAGAGAGAGGAGGAGAGAGAGAGAGAGAGAGAGAGAGAGAGAGAGAGAGAGAGAGAGAGAGAGAGAGAGAACAGAGAGAGAGAGAGAGAGAGAGGGAGCGAGAGAGAGAGGAGAGAGGAGAGAGAGAGAGAGAGAGAGAGAGAGAGAGGAGAGGAGAGAGAAGAGAGAGAGATGATTAGGGGGGGGGGGGGGGTCGGGCATTCTAATGAAATACTTGCAAAAATCTCATCATTGGTGAACCTGAATCTCTTGCCGAGAAGCAAAAAACAACAACAACAAAATTCTATAAACTTTCAGAAGATTCATGCATCGTGTAACGAAACCAAGTACAAGAGTGTCATCAGATCCTTGTAGGAAAAAACAAGAACAAAAGGAGGAATTTCTGGAGAGTATCTCGCTGTAAGGTACCACAGCAGGTGACGCTTCAATCACCGCCGGGACCTCTGATGAGGGCTCATCCAGGAGCCGAAACTCGAGTCAGGTCAGGCCAAAGGCTTGGTTCTTCCACAGAAATGTCAAAAATGCTGTCATTGAAATACAATATTTTCTAGAGGGGATTTTCTATAGAGAGGGTTTTCTATAGAGGGTTTTTTTTTTAGTTTGTTTGTTTGTTGAATCTCTGATATATCATTTTCAAAATTATTGAGAAGTTGTAAGCGCGATTACCTGCACTTGTTTTCCTCCATTACGTTTTCCTCAATCTATCTATCTATCTATCTATCTATCTATCTATCTATCTATCTATCTATCTATCTATCTATCTATCTATCTATCTATCTATCTATCTATTATTCTTGTATTTCGAAGATAGTGGAATAAGCACTCGTGTGCTTTTTTTTTTTTTTTTTTACATCCAGTCCCCGTGTGTTTGTAGTTTTGTAAATTTTGTCATCTATTCCCACCGGCACACAAAGGCCTACTCTTCCGAAAAGCGGAACAGTAGGCCATTGTGTGCCGGTGGGAACATCCAGTCCCCATGTGCATGCGGCGTTTGTACATTCCATTATCATCATCCACAAGAACACAAATTAAATGCCTACTCATCAGAAAAAGGTGGGACAGGTTTTAACATGTGCGCAAGATGTCCTGCATGCATTGACACCCGGGACCTCGGTTTACAGTCTCATCTGAAGGGCTCTAAAAGTGAAGTGGCTTCCTGTTAACAACACTTATATATATATATATATATATATATATATATATATATATATATATATATATATAGATAGATAGATAGATAGATAGATAGATAGATAGATAGATAGATAGATAGATAGATAGATAGATAGATAGATATAATATGGTGTGTGTGTGTGTGAGTGTGTGTGTGTGTTTGTGTGTGTGTGTGTGAGAGAGACAGAGAGACAGAGACAGAGAGAGTGTTGTGTGTGTGCGTGCGTGCGTGCGTGCGTGCGTGCGTGCATTATATTATTTGTTGTTAAAAGAATGAATTTGCTATGCACTTATTGGAAAACGAACACTGGGAGGGGACAACACAGTGAAGTGGAGAACCGACCCCTTTATTCAGATGGCCATGTTGAGAGTGTGGCTCAAGTTACTGGATCAACACTGCAGGTGTCTGTATCTCTCGGGCCTGCAGGGTTTGACATTATAAGAATAGTGATGTTATGATAGACGGCGTGTGTAGAGTACATCAGCTCTCCTCCACCAGACAGTCTCAATCTAAAGTAGACTGTCATTGCTTGTCTTTTAATCTAGCATAGACGGATAGACAGACACAGTCAGACAGACAGACAGACAGACAGGCAGGCAGACATACACACGCACACGCACGCACACATACACACAGACACACACACACGCACACACACACACACACACACACACACACACACACACACACAGAGAGAGAGAGAGATATATATATATATATATATATATATATATATATATATATTATATATATATATATATATATATATATATGGAGAGAGAGAGCATACACACACATAATACATACATACATATGTACATACATACATACATACATACATACATACATACATACATACATACATACATACATCCATCCATCCATCCATCCATCCATCCACATACACACACACACACACACACACACACACACACACACACACACACACACACACACACACATATCCCCCCCCCCCCCCCACACACACATACACACACAATCATTTTCTCTCGATTCCCCTCTGT
>CM060349.1:15864307-15869307 GCA_030674155.1 Stramonita haemastoma
GCAGTTACGTTCAGACTGGATTTGCGCAGTTGAACTAATCCTGTTTGCGACGGGAAACCATTTATCGACACCCCCCCCCCCCCCCCCCCTCCCTCCCCCCCCCCCCCCCCCCCCCCCCCCCCTTCTCCCCTTCCTCTTCAACCAGCTCCAATCTCCCCTCCTCGACTTCCAAGTTATCTGTCTTTGAAAACAGTGTGTGTGTGTGTGTGTTGTGTGTGTGTGTGTGTGTGTGTGTGTGTGTGTGTGTGTGTGTGTGTGGTGTGTGTGTGTGTGTGCGTGTGTTCAAAGTCAAAGTCAAAGTCAAAGTCAAAGTCAAAATTTTGTTTTCAGATGGTACATTGAGTAAGCATCGATTTGCTTTTTTTCATAAGCCATCTATCTAAGGAAGAAAAAAAAAAGCAGAGAAAAACATTTCACCAACATTGATTAACCAACATGATTTCAACAGCCTCTGTGTGTGTGTGTGTGTGTGTGTTTTGTGTGTGTGTGTGTGTGTGTTGTGTGTGTTGTGTGTGTGTGTGGTGTGAGAGAGAGAGAGAGAGAGAGAAGAGAGAGAGAGAGAGAGAGAGAGAGAGAGAGAGAGAGAGAGAGAGAGAGAGAGAGTGTGTGTGTGTTGTATTGTTAGGTGCGTGCATGTGAAATATTATGGAACAAAATAAGTACATTCATCTGGCATGACTGTTACTTACAAGACAGTTATGACCATTAATTTGTCTTCTATCATGGAGAATCGTTTCCAGAAGTTAAGAGGGTACAGAACAGTATTAGTTAATGACTACTATACTTTATTCATGTGTGTTCCTCATCTGTGGTATTCATCAAGTGCCTGCCGCTTGGTATACACTGGCATTACCTTTCATGGGATGAATAACTTCAATACCTGGCACCCTCTCTCTCTTTCTCTCTGTCCGTCTGTCTGTCTGTCTGTCGTTGTCTGCTGTCTGTCTGTCTGTCTTCTGTCTCCCTGTCTCTCTCTCTCTTCTCTCTCTCTCTCTCTGTCTCTTTCTCTCTCTCTCTCTCTCAATGTGTCTCTCCCTGTCTCTTCTGTCTCTCTCTCTCTGTCTCCTCTCTCCTCTCTCTCTCTCTCTCTCTCTCTCTCTTCTCTCTCTCTCTGTCTCTCTTCTCTCTGTCCGTCTGTCTCTCTGTCTCTGTCTCTCTTTGCCTGATACAATTTCTTTGTGTGTGTAGTATTGTTATTCCATTTTTGTCAAATTTTTCCTGGTCATCTGTGTATTCTAGGTGCTCATTTTCTTCGTCTTATGTTTGAATCGTGTAATTATGAGGATGTTTATCTATTGTTATTTCCTCCCATCTTTATACATATTCTTCTTTCTTCTTCTACCCCATAGTCTGTTTAGACCGTAGGGGCGCAACGGAAGACCTCGCAACCAGCTCTCCATTTCCCTATGTCCTCGACCTTTCTCAGGGTGTCACTCAGCCTGAGGCCCGTCCACTCTCGGATATTGTCCTCCCATCTCTTTCTCTGCTTGCCTCTCCTTCTCCCGCCTTGCACAGTTCCTTGCAGAATTCGTCTTGGCAAGCCCTGTTGATCTTGCGACGTGCCCATACCCCTTCAGTTTGCGTTTTTTGACTGTGGTCAGGAGATCTTCAAAGGGCCCGATGGCTTGACCAATTCTGATTCTCACTTCCTCGTTAGTAATGTGGTCTTTGTAAGAGATGCCAAGGAGTCTGCGAAAGCATCTCATCTCTGTGGCCTGTATTCTCCTCTCCAGATCCGCTGTGAGGGTCCATGACTCACAAGCATACAGGAATATTGAGATGACCAGAGTGCACATCAGCCTGATCTTTGAGCTGGGCAAGATGTTCCTGTTCTTCCAAATGGTCTTCAATTTTGTCAGTGCTGTAACTGTCTGTTCAATCCTTGCGAGTATTTCAGGCTTGGATCCCTTGTCACAATTGCTCCCAGATACTTGAAGCTTTATACCGTTTCCAGATTCTGACCACCGACCCTGATGTTGGTGTTGATGCCGTTGATGTTGTTGGTAATCAGCTTGGTCTTCTGCGCTCTGATCTCCATGCCATAGGCTGTTGAAGTCTTGTCGAGGCGTTCCACTAACCTAACTTACTCTTCTTCTTTCCCTGCCAGTCCACCGATGTCATCAGCAAAACGCGTTGGTAATTATCTGCCTCCAATGCCGACTGTTCCTTCATGATCTTCTAGTGCATCAGTCATGATTCTCTCAAGGAAGATGTTAAAGAGAGTAGGTGAGAGCAAGAAGCCTTGTCTGACGCCGACCGTCGTCCTGAACCAATCCCCTATGCCACCATTGAAATAGACTGCGCTAGTGGCCTTGTTGTAGAGCTCCTTAATGACTCTGATCAGGTTGGCATTGATGTTGTACAGCGTCATGGTAGCCCACAGAGCTGCATGCCATACCCTGTCAAAGGCTTTTTTGAAATCCACAAAAACATGGTAAAGGTCTTGCTGATGCCTCAGCATCAGCAAGATTTTTTATACATACACACACATAATGCAGTCATATTTACAGGTTTCTTATTTATCTATTTATTTATTTATTTATTTATTCTTTTATATCGAGGATAATGGAAAAGCACTCATGTGCTTTTTTACGTCCAGTCCCGTGTGTATGCAGTTTTGTATATCTTGTCATCTGTTCCCACCGGCACACAATGGCCTACTCTTACGAAAAGCAGAACAGGATTTTACGACTATTTCGTGTGTGTGTGTGTGTGTGTGTGTGTGTGTGTGTGTGTGTGTGTGTGTGTGTGTGTGTGTGTGTGTGTGTGTGTGTATGGCCAGAAAAGAACCAAACCAAACTAGTAGTAAGAAATAAACAGTTACTTACCAGAGCAAAAAAGCAAAGGCAGCCATTTCACAATGCTTTTGTTATTCTTGTGGAAGATATTTAAAGGAAATTACATTAGGTAGATAGAAAAGTCTAACATCAATAAGTATTGCGTAGTCAAATCATTGCGTCATGCCTTTTTATCTTTAGTGGTTAAAAGATTGGGGGGAGGGTGTTTTGTTGTTGTAATTTTTTTTTTTTTTGGGGGGGGGGGGGGGAGATGGGATTGTTGGGTTGGCTTTTAAGAATTCTTAAAATACTTTTACTCTTTATCATTATGGTTTAGCTTGTTTTTTTCAAGACCATCAATACCTACCAGTACAGTATGATTTCTCAGAGCATCAGTGACTATTCTCTAATCAAATATGCCATGCCTGTTATATCTAATCTGTAACATATACTTTTCCTTACAAACACTTAATCTGTAATGTAGTTGTTTTCACCTAAAAAAAAATATATATATAGTAATATTTACATATATATCTATATATAATTATATAGATATACATGTGCGTGTGTGCGTGCGCATGCGCGCGCTGTATGTGTGTGTGTGCGCACGCTATGTGTGTGTGTGTGTGTGTGTGTGTGTGTGTGTGTGTGTGTGTGTGTGTGTGTGGTGCGCACGCTATGTGTGTGTGTGTGTAGATATAAAAGATTATTTTTTAAAACAATAAATACTTTACTATTCTGTTTTCTCACAAACTTCTGCGACTGAAACCACAAAACATACAATTTGAAACTATCATTTCAAATACCTTTCAGCCTCACAACACACACCAAGGGTAGTAGGCTCTACCGCGGCTTTGGACGGACAACTTTGGTCACTAAGACACTAACGACAAGCTTATAGCTGCGTTGCTTGGCACAGGTACCATGCGCTTGCCCTCTACATAGACACAGAGATAACAACACTACTATACCTCAGGATGGTAGGACTGCTTGAGCAGGAGATAGAGAATGGGATACTGTCATTTGGCTTTCAGGAGAAAGGAAATCTTCTCACAGTCATTCGGCTTCAGGAGAAAGAAAATCTTCTCACAGTCATTCGGCTTCCAGGAGAAAGAAAATCTTCTCACAGTCATTCGGCTTCCAGGAGAAAGAAAATCTTCTCACAGTCATTCGGCTTCCAGGAGAAAGAAATCTTCTCACAGTCATTTGGCTTCCAGGAGAAAGAAAATCTTCTCACAGTCATTCGGCTTCCAGGAGAAAGAAAATTTCTCACAGTCATTTGGCTTCCAGGAGATAGAAAATTTCTCACAGTCATTCGGCTTTCAGGAGATAGAAAATCTTCTCACAGTCATTTGGCTTTCAGGAGAGAGAGAGAGAATCTCACAGTCATTTGGCTTTCAGGAGGAGAGAGAGAGATGAGAGAGAGAGACGAGTGAGAGAGAGAGAGGAGAGTAGAGAGAGAGAGGGGAGAGAATCTTCTCAGTCATTCGGCTTTCAGGAGAATCTCACAGTCATTTGGCTTTCAGGAGATAGAAAATCTCAGGCATTCGGCTTTCAGAAGATAGAGAATCGGATACTGTCATTCGGCTTTCAGGAGATAGAAATCTTCCCACAGTCATTTGGCTTTCAGAAGATAGAGAATCTCACAGTCATTCGGCTTTCAGGAGATAGAAAATCTTCTCACGGTCATTTGGCTTTCAGGAGATAGAGAATCTCACAGTCATTCGGCTTTCAGGAGATAGAAAATCTTCTCACGGTCATTTGGCTTTCAGGAGATAGAGAATCTCACTGTCATTCGGCTTTCAGGAGATAGAAAATCTTCTCACGGTCATTTGGCTTTCAGGAGATAGAGAATCTCACAGTCATTCGGCTTTCAGGAGATAGAAAATTCTCACGGTCATTTGGCTTTCAGGAGATAGAGAATCTCACAGTCATTCGGCTTTCAGGAGATAGAAATCTTCTCACGGTCATTTGGCTTTCAGGAGATAGAGAATCTCACTGTCATTCGGCTTTCAGGAGATAGAAAATCTTCTCACGTCATTGGCTTTCAGAGATATGAGAATCTCACTGTCATTCGGCTTTCAGGAGATAGAGAATCTCACAGTCATTCGGCTTTCAGGAGATAGAGAATCTCACTGTCATTCGGCTTTCAGGAGATAGAAAATCTCACTGTCATTCGGCTTTACCATTCACTTTTCTTCCCTTCTTCGTTCCTCGGCTAGA
>CM060349.1:15879307-15881807 GCA_030674155.1 Stramonita haemastoma
GTCTCATCCATCTAGAACATTATGATGTAGAAGCTGTCTGGTTTGAAGTGTCAATAAAAGGTTCACCACCTATTGCAATGGGATTCTGCTATAGGAATCCAGCAGAAAGAAAAAATTGGATTGACAAGTTTGATGCAATGATGAACGTAGTCTTATTAGAATCCAGGGAAGTAATACTACTTAGGTGATTTTAATATTGATTTAACAAATATAAATAATGCATGGACGCAAATTACTAATTCATTCAACCTTCACCAACTAGTTAGTTTACCCACGAGAGTCACACAAAACTCAAGCACAATAATTGATCACATCTACGTATCAAATCCTAAAAACATCATAGAAACATGTGTCCCTGTCTATAACTGCAGTGATCACTACCCAGTATGTACTAACATGGTCAAAAAAAGGAACAAAAATTCCCAAACCTGGCCATAAAAACATAACATATCGTTCCTTTGCAAAATTTAATGAAAAGCTTTTCCTTCTTGAACTAAGTAACTCAATGCTCTCAGAAACATTCAACATTACTGATCCAGACTCGGCCATCGAGTTTTGGATAAAAACTTTCACTGAAATTTACAATAAACATGCTCCACTTAAAACCATAAGGGTCAAACATGTCCCCAAACCGCCTTGGCTCACAAAAGAACTAGAAGAAGCATGCTATCTTAGAGATTTCTTTAAAAAACATAAATACCATGAAGAGTCAAAAAGATTACGAAACGCCATAAACTCACAGAAACGTCGAGAAAAAAAGAAATATTTCCAAGATTTACTATCTTCCAAACAAAACTCAAAAATCATTTGGAGGGCCATTAATCAAATAACAAACAAACAATCATCTTCCAAATCAAATGTAATCAAAGATGTTACTGCTGAACAACTCAACAATCACTTCATAAACGTTTCTACTAATGTTGTAAGCAATGACAAATCAAAATCCAATAACCTAAACACATTAAAACAATACTGCCAAGAAAAGCATATTCCCTCAAAACTCCACATACCATTTATTTCTGTTTTTGAGGTCCATAATTACATGATTCACCTCAAACAGTCAAGGACACGAGGTCTTGATGGAATAGACAGCAGAATTCTAAAACTTTCAGCTCCAGTTATCACAGACACTCTCACATATATATATAACCAATGTCTTGAAAAGAACTATTTTCCCAATGCCTTCAAAACTGCTAAAGTGATCCCCATCTACAAATCTGGTGACACTTCAGATCCCTCAAATTATAGGCCAATCTCTATTATATCCCTTCTTTCAAAACCCCTGGAAAAACATATAAATAAACACTTAGTCAGTCATATAGAAACTAACAACCTACTCCACCCTAATCAGTCAGGATTCAGACAAAATCACTCGTGTCATACTGCACTGACTAGTCTCATAGACAATTGGCTAACAAACATTAATGAAAATAAATTTTGTGGAGTATTATTTGTAGATTTCAAAAAAGCATTTGATACAATTGACCACACACTTCTCATCAGAAAGCTAGACCTGTACAATATATCGTCAAATAGTCTAGAACTACTTGCTTCTTATCTCAAGAACAGACAACAGTGTGTTTCAACAACTACATCCACATCCAATCTAAAACCCATCCATTACGGAGTACCACAGGGATCTATACTAGGACCAATTCTCTTTTCTTTATACATAAATGACCTTCCTCTACATATTGCATCCAAATGTGAACTATTTGCTGATGACACAACCATACATACAAGCCATAATGACATTGACTCTCTTGCAACCATATTACAACAAAGCTGTAATGATCTTGTCAAATGGACAGATCTGAACCACATGTCTATTCACCCCCAAAAAACAAAATGCATGCTTATCACCACCAGACAAAAGCGACAAAATTTACCTCATAATCAGTTTCCAATACATATAAAAAAGGAAGCAATCGAACAAACCTCTCATCACAAAGTTCTAGGAGTGACAATTGATGAAAATCTCAGCTGGATCTACCACATATCTCACCTATGCAAATACTTGTCCCAAAGAGTATACCAGTTGACTAAAATTAAACACTTCCTTGACTACCATTCAAGGAAATTATTCTTTCAAGCTTATATACAATCCTCAATAGACTATGCCTCAACCCTATGGGATTCTGCCAGTGCAAACACTATGAAACCCTTATCAAGTCTGTATAAACGTGCTCTCAAACTTATCCTCCTGAAGAAAACAACATTACTTGACGTGGATTATACTCAGTTAAGTATTCTCCCCCTACAACAAAGACTAAAATATAACAAGGGCATCCTGATGTTTAAGATAATGGCAGGAGCTGTCCCCACATCCTTAAGAGATAAGTTCCCAATGAATCGTTCCAGAAATACTGAAAAGCCAAGTATCCCAATCCCAAGAATAGACTTGTTCAAGTCCAGTTTACTATACTCAGGCCCTGTACTGTGGAACTCCCTTCCCGATTCAATTAAACAGCACCAATCATTGTCGACCTTCAAAAATCAC
>CM060349.1:15886807-15889307 GCA_030674155.1 Stramonita haemastoma
ATGCATACTTACCTACCTGAGTGCATGTACTTGCTCGCGCTTAGATATATATAAACGCTGAAAAAGAAAAACAAAACAAAACAGTACAACAACCAGTATGTGTGAGAACTATACAGTTTGACGTGTTCTGTCTGTCTTTATATCACCAGGTAAATCCTCTATCATGATAACGGTGTGTACCCAAGATAATGTTCTTATGTTGCCACACTTCAGATAACTGAATTGTTTGTGAGATAATAGCCGAACGACATCTGTAAAAATAACCGGCTGCTGTTTAATAATGGAGCTACAGTGACGTCGATCATTTATCGGAATAAGTATATTATTATGTTGTTTGTTCAGTGATAGTCGAGCCCCTTGCACATACGCGTTCGCATGTGCGTACCTAAGCGCGCGTGCACACACACATGCATGTACACACGCATGCATATACACACACGCGCATACACACACACACACGACACCACACACGACACACACACACACACACACACACACACACACACACACACACACACACACACACACACACACACACACACACACACACATACACACACACACAGAACAAATTGCGCATACGTTAAATCCTGTTTTCGTAAGAGTAGGCCCTTGAGTTCTAGAGGGAACAGATGACAAGATTTACAAAGCTGCATGCACACGGGGACTAGATGTAAAAAAGCACGGGAGTGCTTATTCCATTATCCTCGATATAAAAGAATAAACACACACACACAAAGACACACACAAAGACACACACACATGCACAACACACACACACACACACACACACACACACACACACACACACACACACACACACACACACTAACACACACTAACACACACACACACACACACACACACACACACACACACATACATACACACACACACACACACACACACACACACACACACACACACACACACACACACACACACACACACACACACTGGTGACAGTGACCACAGCACACTGTGCTGAAGATGACAGACAGCAGGTGAAGACGAGAGGAACCTTGATGATAATGTTGCCAGGAGCTTTCTAGAATGGCCCACCAGTAAGAACTAAGAAGAGAAACAGCTCCATTCGACACCAGAAACAAGAGATTTTGAGATGAATGTTTAGGCGTCATTTCTCAAGAAAAAAAAACTACCGTTAAGTCATCCTATGCATGCGTCATCAGGTAAAGAACGTCACCAAAGTATTGAAATCATCAGATGGATATAAAGGTAAAGGTAACGGTGTCCCATAACCTGTGTGGTCGTGGGGGAGCGAGGCGTCAGAGTCCTCAGCTTTTCTAGAGGCCAGCATGTAGAGGGCGGCGCCCATCTCCTCTCCCTCGCTGCTTTACCTTCCTTGACCCTTAAGAGGGCAGGTACCCATTTACAGCTGGGTGGACTGGGTGAACTGTATACTGAAGCCAAGGCGCGCAAACGGTCACCCATCCAATTGGAAACCACGCTCGACGCTGCTTAACTTGGCTGGGGGAAAGCTAGCGCTCTGACCACTGAGCTATCCCGTCCCCCAGATCGATATATCGATTAAAAAATATATAATTATTTTAATTGATATATTGATTTTTAAAAAATCAGATCGATATATTGATTTTAAAAAAAAGAGATGTATATGGCCATTCGAAGAAAGGGTTAAGTTTGAATCTCTTTGTCAAAGACAGGCTTGTTAGCACATACGCACGCACGCACGCACGCACGCACGCACGCACACATAACACACACACACACACACACACACACACACACCACACACACACACACACACACACACACACACACACACACACTCGCACTTTTGTAAGGAAATGCTTAATCACATGCGGTAGTTGAAAAGCAGCAGCCAACAGCATCTTAAAATAAAAAAAAAGTAGTATTGTTTATGATCCGTTATATCGAGCTCCAGACTACAAGCCTTCCAGTTTATTACGTACTCCAATACACATTAAACCTCAGGAACATAATTATGCAGACATATGATTAATTGTATGGAAGAAACAAAACTGGGAGAGAGGGGTGAGGACGGAATTAGAAATATTCATTACGATGTTGACGAGGAGTTGGATCACTTATGGATTATGTCAGAGAGAGAGAGAGAGAGAGAGAGAGAGAGAGAGAGAGAGAGAGAGAGGGGGGGGGAGGAGAGAGGGGGGGGAAGAGAGACAGAGACAGACAGACAGAGATAGACAGACAGACAGACACAGAGAGAGAAACAGACAGGCAGAGGGACACAGATATATATATATATATATATATATATAGAGAGAGAGAGAGAGAGAGAGGAGAGAGAGAGAGAGAGAGAGAGAGAGAGAGAGAGAGAGAGAGAGAGAGAGAGAGAGAGAGATCAAATCAAATTAAATCAAATCACAAACCAAATCAAATCAGATTTTTGGATTTCAAGGATAATGAATAAGCACTCATGTACTGTTCTTTGGTTGTTGTTGTTGTTTTTTTACATCCAATCCCCGGAGAGAGAGAGAGA
>CM060349.1:15894307-15896807 GCA_030674155.1 Stramonita haemastoma
CAGTTTCAGAATTCTGCTGTCTATTCCATCAAGACCTCGTGTCCTTGATTGTTTGAGGTGAATTAAATAATTATAGACCTCAAAAACTGAAATGAATGGTATGTGAAGTTTTGACGGAATATGCTTGTCTTGGCAGTATTGTCTTAATGTGTTGAGGTTATTGGATTTTGAATCATCATTGTTAACAACGTTAGTAGAGACGTTTATGAAGTGATTGTTGAGTTGTTCAGCAGTAACATCTTTGATTACATTTGATTTGGAAGATGATTGTTTATTTGTTATTTGATTTATGGCCCTCCAAATAGTTTTTGAGTTTTGTTTGGAAGACAGTAAATCTTGGAAATATTTCTTTTTTTCTTGACGTTTCTGTGAGTTTATGGCGTTTCGTAATCTATTTGACTCTTCATGATATTTATGTTTTTTTAATAAATCTCTAAGATAACATGCTTCTTCTAGTTCTTTTGTAATCCAAGGCGGTTTGGGGACATGTTTGACCCTTATGGTTTTAAGTGGAGCATGTTTGTTGTAGATTTCAGTGAAGGTTTTTATCCAGAATTCAATGGCCCTGTCTGGATCAGTAATGTTTAATGTTTCTGAGAGCATAGAGTTACTTAGATCAAGAAGGAAAAGCTGTTCATTAAATTTTGCAAAAGAACGATATGTTATGGTTTTATGTCCAGGTTTGGGAATTTTTGCTCCTTTTTTTGACCATGTAGTACAGACTGGGTAGTGATCGCTGCAGTTATAGACAGGGACACATGTTTCTATGATGTTTTTGGGATTTGATACGTAGATGTGATCAATTATTGTGCTTGAATTTGGTGTGACTCTCGTGGGTAAACTAACTAGTTGGTGAAGGTTGAATGAATTAGTAATTTGCGTCCATATATTATTTACTTTTGTTAAATCAATATTAAAATCACCTAGTAGTATTACTTCCCTGGATTCTAATAGAACTACATTCATCATTTCGTCAAACTTGTCTATCCAATTTTTTCTTTCTGCTGGATTCCTATAGCAGAATCCCATTGCAATAGGTGGTGAACCTTTCATGGAGATTTCAAACCAGACAGATTCTACATCACAATGTTCAAGATGTAGAATCTGTCTGGTTTGAAATCTCCAGAGAGAGAGAGAGAGAGAGAGAGAGAGAGAGAGAGAGAGAGAGAGAGAGAGAGAGAGAGAGAGAGAGAGAGAGAGAGAGAGAGAGAGAGAGAGAAACGGTCATAAAGAGTAAAAGGATAGAGGAAAGAAAAAAGCTAGCAACGGGGGGGAAAAAAGACAGACATTTAAAAAAAAAAAAATTATTTCGAGGATAATGGGAATAAGCAGTTATGTGGGTTTTTTTTCCATCCAGTCCCTGTGTGTACGCAGTATTGTAAATTTTGTCATTCGGTCCCACGGGCACACAATGGCCTAATCTTCCTACTCTTCCAAAAAGCGGAACAGGTTTTAACGTGTGCGTAAGATGCTCTGCGTGCGTTCGCACACGGGACCTGGGTTTACAGTCTCATTCGAAGAACTTTCTTGGGGGAAGTGGAGTCAGCACTGATGTTAACTTTAGAGGGAAAATCCTCCTGAACGAGATTCGAACCCGGGTCAACAGATCACGAGCGAATCATTCTGACCACCAGGTTATCCCGCCCCCCAAGAAAGAAAGAAGAAGGAAGGGGGGGGGGGGGGGGTGGAGATAGGGAGGGTGATAGGAAGAAAAGAGGAAAGGAAAGGAAGGAAGGAAGAAATGTAGGAAGAATGAGAAGAAAAAGAACGGAGACAGAAAGGAAGAAAAGAAAATAGAGAACGAAACCAAAATAAACAAACGAACAAAAAAATAAAGGAGAGAGAAAAAAAAAACCCCTCAAGGAAACAAAGAAAGAAAAAGAGAGGAAGTGGAAACAAGAGAGCAATGGAAAGAAACAAAGAGTTGTCTTCCCCTTTTCTCTTCTTCATTTTGTAATGTGAACACTGTGTATAAATTGTGCTTAGTGAAATAAGCTTTTAAGAAAAGAGACTATCTATCTATCTATCTATCTATCTATCTATCTATTTATCTATCTATCTATCTATCTATCTATCTATCTATCTATCTATCTATCTATCTATCTATCTATCTATCTGTCTGTCTGTCTGTCTGTCTGTCTGTCTGTCTATCTATCTATCTATCTTATCTATCTATCTATATATCTATCTATCTATCTATCTATCTATCTATCTATCTATCTATCTATCTATCTATCTATCTATCTCTATCTATCTATCTATCTATCTATCTATCTATCTATCTATCTATCTATCTATCTATCTATCTGCCCCTTAGTCTGGCGACCGTGGGGACACCCCCGAAGACTTGACAACCAGTTCCCTCCATTCCTCTCTCTGTTCTGCCTTTCTCAAAGTTTTGTTGAGTTCTAGGCCTGTCCATTCGCTGATGTTGTCCTCCCATCTCTTTCTTGGTCTGAAGAAGAAGATAAGATGCGGGGATGTAAAAAGAAAACAAGAG
>CM060349.1:15899435-15904435 GCA_030674155.1 Stramonita haemastoma
AAAAAAAAAAAAAAAACTACCGTTAAGTCATCCTATGCAAGCATCATCAGGCAAAGAACGTCACTTAAGTATTGAAATCATCAGATCAGTATAAAGGTAAAGGTTGTCCCATAACCTGTGTGGTCGTAGGGGGAGCGAGGGGTCAGAGACCTTAGCTTCTCTTAGGGGCTATTGTAAAACTGACAAGCCCATGGTTTGCTTGCTATCAACTCTCATGAAAAAACACGCCCTAAAATAATGGCGATAAAAAAGATGTTACACAATTAAAAACTCTGTTGAGACTGCAAGCGTAAAACGAGTACTCTCTAATTTTCCCCAAGTAAAAAAAAATGTGTTTCTTTTACCCAATTTGCACACTCACATAAACAGTAGAAGTTGTCTTTTTTTGGAAATAATGGCAACAAAATATTACACAAATAAAACTCAGTCGAGACTGCAAGCGTAAAACGAGTACTCCCTAATTTTTCCCATGGAAAAATTGTGTATCTTTTACCTAATTTGCACACTCACATAAACAGCAGAAATTGTCAGATTAGGAAATAATGGCAATAAAAAAAAGATATTACACAAATAAAAACTCAGTCGAGACTACAAACGTAAAACGAGTAGGCTACTCCCTAACTTTCTTTCCCTAGGAAAATTTTTTTTTTTACTTTTACCTAATTCCCACGTTCACAAAAACGATAGGAATGGTCAGATTTGGAATCGTTTTGTCTCGCGATTTGCAGTCTGTGCATTGGCAGCCCACCTGGTGAAGGAAAGAGGAAAGTAAATTTCCCCAGGAAGTTTCCAGACAGGGGGGATGGGGGGAGGGGAGAGGGGGGCGTCTCATCTCCCTGGAGCCAGTCCACTTTACGATTCCTTCCTTCACCTTTATCTGTCCCGTAGTCCCGCGGACCGTGGGGGCACAACTGAAGATTTTGCAACCAGCCTCCTCCACTCCCCACGGTCCTCCGAGCGCCCTCCGTAGCAGGTCGTTCCACCCAAGGCCTGTTCACTCTCGAGCAAGCTAAAGTGGTACGGGCACGTCACACGATCATCTGGACTGGCCTAGACAGTCTTACAGAGAACAGTAATAAGGGGAGGGAGACGAAGAGGCAGACAGAGGAAATGATGGCGAAGACTTGACGATTACACCCACTTAAAAGACACAATATAATTGTTATATCTCTTTCTACCAATATCTCCTTGAGTGTTAACAAATAATTCTCTCGTTTCTCCTTTAAGATCCCCATAATAATAATATTCTTTATTTCTCTACGTCACTGTCTAATATTTGTCCATAATGCACAATGTGAAAGGATCTCGTTAAAAGAGAGAGAGAGAGAGAGAGAGAGAGAGAGAGAGAGAGAGAGAGAGAGAGAGAGAGAGAGAGAGAGAGAGAGAGAGAGAAGACGGTCATAAAGAGTAAAAGGATAGAGGAAAGAAAAAAGCTAGCAACGGGGGGGAAAAAGACAGACATTTAAAAAAAAAAAAATTATTTCGAGGATAATGGGAATAAGCAGTTATGTGGGGTTTTTTTTCATCCAGTTCCTGTGTGTACGCAGTATTGTAAATTTTGTCATTCGGTCCCACGGGCACACAATGGCCTAATCTTCCTACTCTTCCAAAAAGCGGAACAGGTTTTAACGTGTGCGTAAGATGTTCTGCGTGCGTTCGCACACGGGACCTGGGTTTACAGTCTCATTCGAAGAACTTTCTTGGGGGAAGTGGAGTCAGCACTGATGTTAACTTTAGAGGGAAAATCCTCCTGAACGAGATTCGAACCCGGGTCAACAGATCACGAGCGAATCATTCTGACCACCAGGTTATCCCGTCCCCCAAGAAAGAAAGAGGAAGGAAGGGGGGGGGGGGTGGAGATAGGGAGGGTGATAGGAAGAAAAGAGGAAAGGAAAGGAAGGAAGGAAGAAATGTAGGAAGAATGAGAAGAAAAAGAACGGAGACAGAAAGGAAGAAAAGAAAATAGAGAACGAAACCAAAAATAAACAAACGAACAAAAAATAAAGGAGAGAGAAAAAAAAACCCACCTCAAGGAAACAAAGAAAGAAAAGAGAGGAAGTGGAAACAAGAGAGCAATGGAAAGAAACAAAGAGTTGTCTTTCCCGTTTCTCTTCTTCGTTTTGTAATGTGAACACTGTGTATTGAGTGGGCTTAAGGTGAAACAGCTTTAAAGAGAAGAGGCCATCTACCTACCTACCTACCTACCTACCTACCTTCCTACCTACCTACCTACCTACCTACCTACCTACCTACCTACCTACCTACCTACCTTTTACCTACCTACCTACCTACCTACCTACCTACCTACCTACCTACCTACCTACCTACCTACCTATCTATCTATCTATCTATCTATCTATCTATCTACCTACCTACCTACCTTCCTACCTACCTTCCTATCTGTCCGTCCGTCCGTCCGCTCGTCCGTCCGTCTGTCTGTCTGTCTAACTATCAATCTGTCTATCTATCCCTTAGTCTGGCGACCGTGGGGACACCCCCGAAGACTTGACAACCAGTTCCCTCCATTCCTCTCTCTGTTCTGCCTTTCTCAGGGTTTTGTTGAGTTCTAGGCCTGTCCATTCGCTGATGTTGTCCTCCCATCTCTTCCTTGGTCTGAAGAAGAAGATAAGATGCGGGAATGTAAAAAAAAGAAAAAAAAAAGAGGAATTAAACAAACAAAAAACAACGAAAGACTGAACAAACAAAAGCAATATATGTTCAATACTTTGCTGTAAGGACAGACAGACACACAGAGATAAACAAACAGACAGACAGATAATTATGCAAACAACAAACAAGCAGGTAAACCGACAGGATGGACAGATGGACGGATAGACAAACAGAGAGGCAGAAAAAAGAAAGAAAAAAACAACTCTCTTTTGTTTCTTCAGCACTGCTCGATGTACGTACTTAATCAAGGATTTCATGAAAGAAAGAAGAAATGAAAGAAGAAGAACAAGAACAAGAAAAAGAAGAAGAAATTTTTTTTGTACCTGACTGTATTTGCCCATACTAGCCTACACGTTTGATAAACCTTTCAAAAGGAACTCAAGAAAAGAAAGGAAAAAAAAGGAGAGAGAGAGAGAGAAGAGAGAGAGAGAGAGAGAGAGAGAGAGAGAGGAGAGAGAGAGAGAGAGAGAACAAAAAGGAGAGAGAGAGAGAGAGAGAGAGAGAGAGAGAGAGAGAGAGAGAGAGAGAGAGAGAGAGAGAGAGAGAGAGAGAGAGACTTTATTCTTTTATTTCGAGGACAATGGAAGAAGTACTCTTTTTTTTTTTTTACATCCAGTGCCCGTGTGTATGGAGTTTTGTCATTTGTTCCCACCGGTACAAAATGGCCTACTCTTCCGAAAAGTGGAGCGGGTTTTAACGTGCGCGGAAGATGTTCTGTGTGCGTTTGCACTCGGGACCTCGGTTTATAGTCTCGTCTGAAGGACTTTTTGGGAGATTGGAGGCGGCGCTGATGTTAACTCCAGAGGAAAAATCCTCTTGAACGAGATTCGAACCTGGATCAGTAGATCAGAGAGAGACAGACAGACAGCAGACAGACAGACAGACAGACAGACAGACAGACAGACAGACAGACAGACAGACAGGGGAGTAGAAAGGAAAAAATTATTTTAAAAGACACACAGACAAAAAGACGGGAACAGATAGCACAGCACGGGAACGTGGAGCCCTATATATTTATTTATTTTATTTCATTTTATTTTGTATCTTTAATTTCCAGGATAATGGAATGAACACTTTTGTGTACATTTTTTTTTAAAGATCCAGTTCCCGTGTCTATGCGGTTTTGTCAATTTTATCATCCGTTCCCACCGGCACACACTGGCCTAGGAGCAGGTTTTAATGTGTGTGCAAGGTGTTCTGGGAGTGTTCACGCACGAGACCTCGGTTTATAGTCTCATTCGAAGGACTTTTACATAGTAACATAAAGCACTACATGAGAATACAGAGCACCGGATAGGAGAGAATAGCTGTTTTTAAAATTTAGTCTTCCTGGAAAAAGGCAGGAAAAAGGACCAAGACGGCAGAAAATAGACAAGAAAGAGGTTACAGGAAGAAAAGGAACAAAGCAGAAACAGGGGGATAGAAAAGAGGAATTCCTAGCACAGAATTTTAAAACGGTGGAGTTGAGCCAAGTAACCCAGGCAATCTTAGACATAACCTTACCGTGACAGATTAGTAATATTGGGGGATCAGTTTGATGGGGACGGGATAGCTCAGTGGTCAGAGCGCTTGCCTTCCCTCAACCAATGTAAAGCAGCGTCGAGCGTGGTTACCAATTGGATGGGTGACCGTTTGCGCGCCTTGAATTCAGTACAGTCCCCCCCAGCTGTAAATGGGTGCCATCCCTCTTTAGGGTCAGGGAAGGTAAAGCAGCGAGGGAGAGGAGATGGGCGCCGCTGCCCTCAACATGCTGGCGCCTAGAGAAGCTGAGGTCTCTGATGCCTCGCTCCCCTAAGACCACAAAGGTTATGGGACACCTTTGCCTTTACCAGTTTGATACTGACATTTTCAGCCCTGCGTTTGAGGAGGTCCGTGTGATGTTGCCGTATTGATTTAGCAAAGGCAGCCTCCGTTGCCCATCGCATTATTTGCCATCTCAACGTTATGCAAAAGATGAGGATTTTTCATACACCTATCTGGGAGTTGATGATAACAGTGTTTGTGAATGAAAGATTTTCGTGTGTGTGTGTGTGTGTGTGTGTGTGTGTGTGTGTGTGTGTGTGTGTGTGTTGTGTGTGTGTGTGTGTGTGTGTGTGTGTGCGTGCGTGTGTGTGTGTGTGTATGTGTGTGTGTGTGTGTGTGTGTGTGTGTGTATGTGTGGCCTGCCCCATCCAGAATAAATATGTCACAGTCCCCCACTTCTCTGTGTGTGTGTGTGTGTGTGTGTGTGTGTGTGTGTGTGTGTGTGTGTGTGTGTGTGTGTGTGTGTGTGTGCTACACGAACAAAGTGCAGAGGTTGATAATCCTGATAATAATCACTCTGGACAAAG
>CM060349.1:15911935-15939168 GCA_030674155.1 Stramonita haemastoma
CAATGGCCTGCTCTTACGAAAAGCGGAACAGGATTTAAGGTGTGCGCAAGATATCTGCGTACGTTCGCATACGGGGCCTTGATTTATAGTTAGTCTCATCAGAAAAAGGACTTGTGGGGAGAGTGGAGTCAGCACTGATGTTAACTCCAGAGGGAAAATCCCCCTTGAACGGGAATCAAACCCGGGTCGTCAGCACAATGTTCTGACCACTAGGTTATCCCGTCCCCCGAGAGAGAGAGAGAGAGAGAGAGAGAGAGAGAGAGAGAGAGAGAGAGAGAGAGAGAGAGAGAGAGAGAGAGAGAGAAGAGAGAGAGAGACACACACACACACACACACACACACACACACACACACACACCACACACACACACACACACACACACACACACACACACACACACACACACACACACACAACACACACGCAGGCAGACAGACAGACAGACAGAGACAGGCAGACACACACACAGACAGAACGTTGCTGTGTGTGTGTGTCTGTGTGTGAAAGCTTTCCCCCATTGCTATTGAAAGGCCCAGAGAACTGGGTAGGCTAAAATCAACAAAGGTCGGACGTTTTTGACAACATCATAGTTCCAAACATTCTTGTGACAAGGTCTCCACGTCACTATATGTTCCATCATGCAGATCCGTGGCTCGTGTACTTTCCTAACAAAAAACAAAAAAAAACAACGGGTGAAATATTCCACCTCATGTATATGAATAAGACTGAAAAAGATAACAATTATCTCCCAAGCCTAAGTCGGATTCGCTGGTGCTTCACAACATGTTTGGTGATATGACAGACAATTGTTGTTACTGTCTTGAGCGTTTGACGAGGAAGAAGAAGAATTAGAAGTGTGTGTGTGTGTGTGTGTGTGTGTGTGTGTGTGTGTGTGTGTGTGGTGTGTGTGTGTGTGTGTGTGTGTGTGTGAATAGCTGTCTCCAGAGAGAGAGAGAGAGAGAGAGAGAGAGAGAGAAGACAGAGAAGAGAGAGAGAGTAATCTTTTTTTGAAGGAAGAGAGAGAGAGAGAGAGAGAGAGAGAGAGAGAGAGAGAGAGAGAGAGAGAGAGAGAGAGAGAGAGAGAGAGAGAGAGAGAGAGAGAGATGCAAATACAACTAATTCACTAATTCCAGAATCAAATTCTGGGTGAGCCCCCAGGAGAAGCGAAGGAATGCCCAAAAGTGTTCGAGAGAGATTTAGCCTTTTTTTTTTTATTTTTTTTTCTTAATTCTTTGCGCATAAACTTCTTGACCTTGTCCTGATTGGAGCAATACAGTAATCTATCCGCAAGCGCGTATTGTTCTTGAAAATAACATGATAAAAGAATCAAAACTGAATTGACTATTTTCTATCTATTCTTTTATCTGTTATTTCGAGGATAATGGAATAAGCACACATGTGCTTCTTTTACACCCAGCCCCCGTACGGTATGCAGTTTTGAAAATTCTGTCATCCCGTTCCCACCGGCACACAATGGCCTACTCTTTCGAAAAGCGCACCGGGTTTTAACGTGTGTGTGCAGGATGTTTTGCGTGTATTTGCACACGGGATCTCGGTTTATAGTCTCATCCGAAGGACTTTTTGGGGCGAGTGGAGTCGGCACTGATGTTTACTCCAGAGGAAAAAAATCCTCTTGAACGAAAATCGAACCCAGGTCAGCAGATCACGAGCGCATCACTTGACTAGCGGCTTCCCGTCCCTGTGTATGTGTGTGAGTGTGTGTGTGTGTGTGTGTGTGTGTGTGTGTGTGTGGTGTGTGTTGTGTGTGTGTGTGTGTGTGTGTGGTGTGTGTGTGTGTGTGTGTGTGTGTGTGTGTGTGCCTGAAGTTTACAACCAGTAGTGAGACAAACAACGAACAAACGAAAGAAAAAACACCTGCCCTGAAGTCGTTTATGACCCATCCCATCCTCGACTGAACCGAAGACATTCATTTTCTCTTAAGTTAAGCAGCGTCGAGCGTGGTTACCTGTTGGATAGGTGACCGTTTGCGCAGTGCCTTGGCTTCAGTACAGTCCCCCCCCCCCCCCCCCCCCCCCAGTTCACCCAGCTGTAAATGAGTACCTGCCCTCTGTAGGGTCAGGGAAGGTAAAACAGCGAGGGAGAGGGAATGGGCGCCGCCCTTAAATATGCTGGCCCCTTAGAGAAGCTGAGGTCTGTGATGCCTCCTCCCCTACGACCGCCTAGGTTATGAGACACCTTTACCTTTTTTTTTTCTTTTTTTTTTAAAGACTGTCACATGATTGCTTGATCTTATCACTCCTCTGCTGTTATAAGCCTTTTTTTCTCCTCTTTTTTTTTTTCTAAAGATAAAATGAAAGGACTCCCCTAAGATACTCCACTAGGCCTACCCAAGCTGGCTTGTTGTTGCTGAAATGCAACAGGGGGATGGGGTAGCCTAGTGGTCAGAACATTGCGCCTGTAATTTGACGACCCGGGTTCGATTCCCTGTTCGAGGAGATTTTTTCCCCTGGAGTTAATATCAGTGCTGGCTCCACTCTCCCCAAAAGTCTTTCGGATGAGACTATAAACCGAGGCCCCCGAGTGCGAACGCACGCAGAACATCTTGCGCACATGTTACATCCTGTTCCGCTTTTTGTAAGAGTAGGCCATCGTGTGCCGGTGGGAACAGATAAGATTTACAAAACTGCATACACACGGGGATTGGGTGTAAATTTTATTTATCAGGCCTATTTATTTTATTTCATTCTTTTATATCGAGGATAATGGAATAAGCACCCATGTGCTTTTTTTTTTTTTTTGTCCAGTCCCCTTGTGTATGCAGCCCTTGTAAATTTTGCCATCTGTTCCCACCGGCACACAATGGCCTACTCTTACGAAGAGCGGAACAGGATTTAACGTGTAAAAAAGCACATAAGTGCTTATTTCATTATCCTCGATATAAGATAGACAAACAAATAAATAAATGCTTTTAATGCTAGATTCAAACTGGCTTTCCAAACCAATCCAGAATGGTGCCCCTCATGGGCTATTACGGTCGATGTAGGAATGGTGGGGGTGGGGGTGGGGGGGGGGGGGGGGGTTAGGGGTTGTCTCAACAGTTTATCTATCTATAGGTCTCAAGTCTGTCACTTGGCAGGCTATCCAGACCATGATTATAGCGTTTGCAGTGGTAGTGGGGCCCGTCTCCAGTTACATTCACTGTCATAAACGCGTCCATCACTGCAATCACTGCGTTAATAAAACCACCTGTTGCACAGACACGCACGCACACGCACGCCTGTATGCATGACGCTCACGTGCATACAAGCTCGAGCGCACACAGAGGACACGTGCACAAAAGCACAGTCACATGGTCATTCATTCCTACATTCGGCATGTGTATGCACGCACCTACGTGGGCGCATACATATTCGCACGTGCAAAACACCCACACACATAAACAAGCACAACGGTTTGACCAGCACTTTGGTCACGTGGCAGCAAAGATTCCCCCCCTCCTCTCCCTACCCCCCCCCCCCCCCCCCCCCCCCCTCTGTCGGAGCAGATGCGTTGCAGTCTGTATGAAACAAGCAATGGCAGTGAAAACCTCCTCCTCCTCCCCCGAGAAACAGAAACTGAAACCTGTTGCAATGAAAACGCGTCTTGTGTAAAATGTATGCAAGTTGTGCGCGCGGTAAGTCGTGGCGAGGGTATGCCTAGCCTCTCGCTCGCTTGGCGGTCAGCTCAACAAAAAAATAGGTCGGGGTTCCCTCTGTCCTCCTACGCTAGGAAAATAGTCCACTATTTAGCATTTAGGTCAGTGTTCTTGGTTTCATTCTGATGTTCAGTTGGACGGTGAAAAAGGGTTGAACGAGTGTTTCTGGTGAAATATCAAAGAAAATAAGATTTTGATTTTGTGTATGAAGCAAGCGAGAGCGGAAGCGTCCACCATGATAATATGTGATAGTTGTAAACGTGACCTAAAGTAGTCCAGCGAATCTATTTTTTATCCAGCGTATGGCTGTTCTATTCAGAACTTAGCGGAATATTGGGGCCGAATCGCCGAATTTAGGTTAAATTCACGAATGCGGGTCTGAAAGGATGTCAGCCAATATGAAAGGTAAGTGTGCTATGGGAATCCCTTCAACATATTTATCCTCATCAAGGTGTTTGTAAGGATGAATTTTCGTATGTGTTCAGTGTAGAAAAAATGGCGCTAAAGCAATCATGCAATGCAGCTTGACGTAAACGCAGTGGTCTCCTGATTTATTCGACAAAATATTCGCCCAAAACTTACGTGTTTTGCTTTTAAACTGTGGGAAGTACCGCATTAATAACTATATAATTTATTGCATGGTTGCACTTGATATCAGGTCTGCGCGATTTTTAGGTGCACCAAATTGAACGTGGGTAAGATTTTGCACGAGAACTCGACAGCGTGTTGGTTGCGTGCATGGCTGGACGAAAGAAACCACACACCCCCTTTTCACGACGTAAACCACCTTGCCGTAAATTGATGTACGCGCAGCAGACAGCAGTTTCTCTGTTTTATGAATTAAAAGCCAGATCTTATGGTGACATTTCGATCAAGGGCGACAAGTTTAAATCGCGAGATGTCCCATTTCGAGTCCCTTTTGGACGATTTGCCTAGAACCAACAGAATCATTTGAACTTTGCTTTCAGCTGAGCGGCGTGCCGATTTAGCCTAGAAGGTGTGACAGGTTTGGGGTTGGGAACATTCCCGTTTGTTTTTTTTTTGTTGGAGGGGGGTTTTGGGAACATCGATTGAAATTGAGAAAAAGTTTGACCTGTTTCTTACACTCGGTGTTGGGTGTGTGGTTGTAATTTGGGTGTCTCAGGTATTGTCGTGAAAAATGAAAGTGAGGAAAGGGAGGGGAAGGTGGTTGTTGGGAAGAAGCAGCTGGCAGAACATGTGTAGCCTACAGCACATTCGTTCGTTCGTTGCCTTTGGGAGGCGAGCGGCAGGGTTTGTGTCACGTGATGAGCGATAAGGCTCACAGAAGTTTGACTCGAGATTAGCCTAGTCTGTGTAGAGACGAAAGATTGCACAGAAATGATGTTTGTTGACAATAAGACATCACAAGATTGCACAGGGAAAAAAACACCAAGGCTTTTTGACAGTAAGAATTTACAAAGAGCAAAAGAAAAGTGGGGAGGAAAATGACCAGCAGAAGAACACAACACACACACTGCTCAAAACAGATTACCCCCCCTTCCCCCTCCCCCCCCCCCCCCCCAATAAAACACCATTAACAAAATTACAACATGCACTCTATTTGCATGTTTTACTGATTTTTGTTTTTAAGTCAGTTAAAAAAAAAAAAATTGACAACCTTAGTTACTGTGTAATGTGAACACCTCATTCACAATTTCTTGGGAGAAATTTGCCATTCAGTTCAAACCTTTGATAATTTAGAAGAAAAAAAACCCACACTATAATATAGTACCCAAAAAGTCAAAATTTAGATTGATAGCAGTATTCTAGATAAAGTATTTGAAAAATTACGAAAAGCAGTTTTACCAGCATTGATCTACCTACCTGCCTGCATTAGTGGTTTGAAAAAAAAAGTTTTTCCCTCAAATGCTTATTTCTTTCATTTCTGAAAAAAAATCTGTGGTAACATAGCAAGAGGTGGGAGATTTGGAATTACCCCCCTTCCCACCCTTTCCGTCAATTTATGTTTTTGTTTGTCCAAGTGCAAGTTCTTCACAGAGTAAAGACATTAAAAATTGCTTGAAAGTTGAAGTTGGGTTGCCTACAGGCTCAAACTGTCACAGATGTAACTGTATGCTGTTAGGTTTAACCCGTACCTTTTGACTGAAAAATGATACACATAGAAAACATCAGACCTAGAAATAGTAAAACGATGCACAGGTGTAATGCTTAATTTTTTTTTTTTTTTGTAATTTTTTTTCTCAGTGTAAACAGCATGCTGGACATTTTTTTGGTAGCCATTTTGACTAACTTAGTAACTAGCAGTAGTATTTTCTTTCAAGAAAATTCAGATAGTACAAAGTTCTCTAAGAATGTTCTGCAAGTTTGGTAAATTTGTTTTGTTGGTCTTTGCGACTTGTTGGTGTCAACTCCCTTCTCTTTCGAGGAAATTTTTCTCCTGGAGTGACTCCACTCTCCCCAAAAGTCCTTCGGATAAGACTTTAAACCGAGGCCCTGTGTGCGAACGCACGCAGAACATCTTGCGCACACGTTAAATCCTGTTCTGCTTTTCGTAAGAGTAGGCCATCGTGTGCCGGTGGGAACAGATGACAATATTTACAAAACTGCATACACATGGGGACCGGATGAAAAAAAGCACATGATTGCTTATTCTGTTATCCTCGACATAAAAGAATAAATAAATAAATCAATCTTTCCTGAACCTTTTTACTGTGCTGTTGAATAACAGTGTTCATCATAAAAACCGTCGCCAGCAATTATCAGTTGACGATCGCTGTTCGTCATGATTCAACGTTCTCTCTGTTTCGTCGAGCATGTGCCTGAGCAAAATGCAATAGCAGCAAAAGGGCTAACATGGTTTTTAAAGAAATCGCCACATCATCAGGAAAAGAGAAAGAAAAAATAGTTTGGGGTATCCTTTTTTTTTTCTGCCTTGAGAAGAAATCCATACCCAGTCACATTAAAAAAGAAAAAAATGTAGAGTGCATTGTGTGTATCTAGATGTTTCATTGATGGGAAAAAGAGTGGGTATTGCACTCCTTTAATCTTTTGCAGGGAAGGGGTGGAACGTACATGCGGGCTCCCCCCCCTTCTCTCTCTCTCTCATGCACGTATGCATGCTCTCACGCACACATTCTCTGTCTCTCTAATACTGTAATAGCCTAGCGGTTAGTAGAACATTGCCTCCCAATCTGATGACCCGGGTTTGAATCTTGTTCAAGGGATTTTTTTCCCGAGGAGTTAACATCAGTGCAGACTCCACCCTCCCCAAAAGTGGTTAGAACATCTGCCCACCTGGGTTTTAATCCTGTGAAAATCCCTTGGAGCTAAACATCAGTGCTAGACTCCACTCTCCCAAGAAGTCCTTCCGGATGAGACTATAATTAGTATAAACCGATTCCCCGTGTGCGAACGCACACAGAACATCTTGTGCACATGCTAAATGCTGTTCTGCTTTTTGGAAGAGTAGGCCATGTGTGCTGGTGGGAACAGATAAACAGTTGACTGAGTGATTTACAAAGCTGCATACTAACATGATACAGGGACTGGATGTAAAACACATGAGTGCTTATTCCATTATCCTTAATACGAAAGAATAAATAAAAATAGTCTAGTGTTCATGTGTTTCTCTCCCTCAGTAGCTCTCTTCTCTCTCTCTCATACTCTCTCTCTCTCTCTCTCTCTCTCTCCTCTCTCCTCTCTCTCTCTCTCTCTCTCTCTCTCTCTCTCCCCCCCCCTCTCTCTCTCTCTCTCCCCTCTCCCTCTCTCTCTCCTCCCCCCTCTCTCTCTCTCTCCTCTCTCTCTCCCTCCCCCCTCCCTCTCTGTCGTCTGTCTCTCTCTCTCTGTCTGTCTGTCTCTCCCATAAGTTACACATTGTCATAAGTTTTAAATCCTCTTGACAACATACCTGCAGACTTGATAGACATAACAAGGACAAAACTATGTATTGTTTTTTGTCTTGACCTTTTAGGTTTTTTATGTCCGCCTTTTATGATGGAGAGAACAAAGTGTCAAAGAATTGACTAAGATATCAGAATATGAATATGAATCATAATTTTACATGGTACAAAAAAGTGATCACTGAAAACCTTTTGTTCCGCTTCCAGCAGCAGGGGAGGTCTGCATTGATCACAAATCATGTCATGTCCGTTTGGTTCAGTCCTATGTTTTATTGTGCATGTACTGCATAACATTTTTTACTTCTTGAGTGGGTTAGAGGGGTGGTGTGTGTGTTTGTGTGTGCGCGTGCGTGCATGTGTGTATCGTGTGTACATGTATTATAATATAGTATGCCGAGTATACCAATCACTGTGTGTGTGTGTGTGTGTGTGTGTGTGTGTGTGTGTGTGTGTGTGTGTGTGTGTGTGTACATGTACCAATCACCAGTGATCAAGCGTGTAAAACTAAAAGCCACCAGTTTCGTGGCCTGTGCAGATATATCTGGCATGTGTCCACTCAAGGAAATAAATGCAAAGTGTATGGCCACTAGAAATGATCCTGTTGACTCAGTAAAACAGTTTTCCTAGGATCTGTTGCGGGATGAAAACTAAACAGACAGAACAGAAAAATGACAGAGCAACCTCAGGAGTGAGTCAACCTTTTGCAGACATATAAAAATGTAAATTGATAGGGAAGCTTTGAAAAATCAGATTTTGTTTTATTAGGAGACACAGACATGCTTACTTGCCCATGTGATACATATAATACACACATGCACGCACGCAACGCACGCACGCACGCACGCACGCACGCACGCACACACACACACACACACACACACACACACACACACACAAACACACACAAACACTCTCTCTCTCTCTCTCTCATCTCTCTCTCTCTCTCTCTCCTCCATCTCTCCTCTCTCTCTCTTCTCCTCTCTCTCTCTCTCTCTCTCTCTCTCCGTCAGAACATTGCGCTGGCAATTTGAAGACCCGGGTTTGAATCTGGTCGAGGAGATTTTTCTCCTGGAGTTAACATCAGTGCTGACTCCACTCTCCCCAAAAGTCCTTCGGATGAGACTTTAAACCGAGGCCCCGTGTGCGAACGCACGCAGAAAATACAGTAAATTTTTTTTTGTAAGAGAAGACATGTTGCTTGGCCACAGATGACATTACAATGTACAGCATGGGACTGGAGAAAAAACACAAGATCACCCATAACCTCACATCAAAGAAAACAATCAACAATCAATCTCTCTCTCTCTCTCTCTCTCTCTCTCTCTCTCTCTCTCTCTCTCTCTCCTCTCTCTCCTCTCTCTCTCTCTCTCTCTCAGAATATTCATAGTATTGGGATTTTTGTGGGTGTTTTTTTTTTCAAAAAGATTTCTTCATTTATAAAAATAGATAATTCATTTTAGTTTTTTTTTGTTTTTTTTTAAACCACAGAAGCGTGGTTCAAAAGTTTTCAGTTGGGTTATGAAGCCAGCAGAGGTAGAAAATGTGTGAAGTAAATGATAAAAATGTGGGCATATAGAAAGTATTAGAAACCTTTTTGATGTGTTATTCTTCCATTCCCGCTTCACCAAGTACCGGCATGGATTATACTAGGATTTTTGTATTTGGGTGGGTGGAGGTAGGGGGGAAAACCAGAAATGGGGCAAACTGGGTCAGCTGACCCGGTGATGACCTAGTTTGGCTTTGTGCCCAGTGGAAGAAGGAAGGCTTGGTCACACCTGACCAGGTGACAAAGACTGTCTGACCTACTTCTGACCACTGGGGGTGACCCAATTCTGACCAGAAACAGTATAGGCCAGCCCGAGGTCAGTATGGCCTTAAGCTGGGTTCCTTTCCTTTCCTCTCCTTCCCCCCTCCCCCTCCCCCCAGCTTCCACTCTCTCTCTCTCTCTCTGTCGTCTCTCGTGTCTACTGTCTCTCCTCTCTCTTCTCTGTTGTCTTCTCTCTGTCTCTGTGTCTCTCTCTTCTTGTCTCTCTCCTCTGCTGTCTGTCTGTCTGTCCTCTGTCTCTCTCTGTCTGTCTCTCTGTCTCTCTCTCTCTTCTCTGTCCTCTCTCTCTCTCTGTCCTCTCTGAGTTCTCACTCTCTCTTCTCTCTGATGTCTTCTCTGTCTCTCTCACTCTCTCTGTCTCTGTCTTCTCTGTCTATCTCTCTCTCCTCTGTGTCTCTCTCTGTCTGTCTGTCTGTCTTTTGTCTGTCTCCCGTCTGGGCTGTCTGTCCTGGTCTGTCTGTCTCTCTCTCTCTCTCTCTCGTCTCTCTCTCTCTCTTCTCTCGTCTGTCTCTTCTCTCTCTCTCTCTCTCTCTCTCTCTCTCATCTCTCCTCTCTCTCTCTCCTCTCCTCTCTCTCAGAGAATATTCATAGTATTGGGTACTGGGTATGTGTGTGTACTGTTGGGTACTGGATGTTCCTTTCTCTCACCACCCCCCCCCCCCCCCCCCCCCCCTCCTTTTCCCTCTTCCTCACTCAACCTTTGTGGGGTTGTGTTTTAGAAATGAATGTTTGTTGTTTGTTTGTGTGGTTGGGGGGGTAACAAGGTTTGTTAGTTCTGCATAACCCCACGATGGAGATTGGTTTGTGCCTCTTATGAGCTTCGTCATCAGGTACTATTAGTTCCAAGGGATTGGATGTAAAGTAGCCTTAGGGGAAGGGAGGGGGGGGGTTGGTTGGGGTGAGAGCGAGATGAGAGACACAGACTAGAGTTCTAGTAGAGAGGTTGAAAGAGAGAGAGAGAGAGAGAGAGAGAGAGGAAAGAGAGAGAGAGAGAAGAGAGAGAAGAGAGAGAAGAGATAAAAGGGGGAGGGGAGAGAGAGAGAAAGAGAAAGTCGAACTGACGAGTCAAATATTTTATGGCTCTAGGGTAATTAGATAAGCCAGAGGCTTATTTTTATTTACAGCAGGCCCTCATAAAAAAAAAAAAATCAACTCCCCCCCCCCCCCCCCCAAACAAAAAAAAGAAAAGAGAGAGAGAGAGAGAGAATGTGAATGAATGAATTGAATGAAAGTAATTTCTCTTTTTAAGAAAGAAAAGCAAATTTAAGGAGAGAAAAAAAAAAAGGGGAGTCAGTCAGGAGTGGTGATGGAGATTTACATCATGTTATGATAAATTTTTGTGTGCTGAAAGAATACAAAATATAATTATATACTTTATAAATAGAGTTTATTATTCATCGTGGTCAGTTTCACATACCGCCTTTGTTATGTTTAACTGTCTTACTCTTAGTTGGGTTTTTTTGTGCTTTTCTTTCTTTCTTTTCTTTTTCTTTCTTTTTTTCTTTTTTTTTTTTTTCTTGCCCCTGCCCAATTGAAATTGCCTTTTTTAATTGGGCAGTAAACTTGAACTAGAAATATCATTGAGCCTTTAGGTGGAATGTCTGGGCTTAGTTTGTTTGAAAATAGTTTAGTTTTTTTTTTTCATTGACTTTCAAACTTGTACATGATTTAGAAACTTTTTACTGTATGTTCAGATTTGTTTTGTTTCTGTGTCAGTGGAGGTTCACAATAAAACCCAAAACTAAAAGTTAATGTGGCTGTTATAGTGCCTACAACTAGATTCGTCAGACTTGATCAGCTGGGTGAACTGTGGGACTGTACTGAAACCAAGGCTCCCTGACCATCACCTATCCACTTGGTAACCAAGCTCGATGCTGCTTATCCTTAGCTGGGGAAAGCGAGCGCTCTGACCACTGAGCTATCCTGTCCCCGTATGCTCTGTCGCACTTGAAATAATCAAAAAAGCAATTTAAAAAACAAATTCAGTGCATTTACAACTTTAAAATTCACTTTTAAATTTCTTTTACATACATGCATGCACGTACACACGGACGCAAACAGTACACCCACCCACCCTTACAGTTACACACACACACACACACACACACCCACACACACACACACACACACACACACACACACACACACACACACACACACACACACACACACACACACACACACACACACACACACACACACACACACACTGGCTGACACTGCACATACACACACATTCATTCACACACCACACGCACGCACGCACGCACACATCATCAACACACACACGCACCACCACACACACACACACACACACACACACACACACACACACACACACACACACACACACACAACTACACACACACTTAAACACACTATCAATGATGCAATCTTTCGAATCAGTCTGTCTCAGTCTCAGCGGGCTTATCAGCCAAACTTCTAACGTGTTCAAATTTACCTACGTAGATAAAAGAAAGAACAGTAATATATAATAGTTGACACCCAAGTAAAAACAGGTTCTCCAGTGTTTGAAGAGGAAAGATACCAATCCACCTATTGAGACGAATGTCAAGGTTATGAGCACCCCTTTGCCTTTTTTTGTATAGAGGGGTCAAATGAACGACCTTTGACGTGTGGCAGCGTCTATAAGGGCTGCCAGTTTGACTATATATATTCTCTAAACACGCAAACTTGTGTAAGATTTCAAAGAATGTGTAACTGGAAGCCAAGGAGTTGGTTTTCAAGACCTAGAGGATAAATCTATACTGTTGGGACTGTGTATTATTATTTATTAGGTATTTTACTAGTTTGTCCTTAAAGTTTTTGGTCACTTTTTGATGTGTGTCACTGTGTGTGTGTTTAATTGTAATGTAATTTTTAAAAAAAAGTGAAATGGATGTTTTAAACAAAAAAAATCAGTGTTCAGGCATGACTTGATTGTTTTAGATTATCACTTAAAATTTGTGTATCTTTACTGTATTCACTTGTGCTTTTTGTTTGTTTGCCTTTTTTTTTTTAATTTGAAAGTAAAAGTTAAAGAAAAAAAGTTCAAATATGATCCATGACATTTTTGTTGAAGTCTGAGCCTTCAGAAGCATTTTTGCAATCACCACCCCCCCCCCCCACCCCCCCCAAAAAAAAATCCAAAACAAATCAAAAAAATTTTATGAATAAAACAAACTCAACACCTTACAAACCCCCTCCCCCCCACCCAAAAAAAAAAAAAAAAAAAAAAAAAATCACCCCCTCCCAACATAACTCCCCAACAGCAACAAAAATAAAACACCAGAACAAAAACACATAGGACCCCCCCCCCCCCCCACACACACACACACACAGTCTAAAAAAAAAAACCACACCATTGTTGGTCTTTCTCTCTTTGTTTCAACTTAATTGCATTTTCACGTTGCCAAAAGAAAAGGACATCTTATGCTGTTTTGGGTGTATTTTATTTTAATAGCTGAATCGAAAATTCTCAATCTCATGGATAGATTTTTTTTTTAATAAAAGGAAGACAAAACCAATTGGAATATTGAGTAAGAAATCAGACCTGTAACTGAGTAGTTTGATCTGAGCAAAGTTGTGACTATTTAAAGTAATAGTAGTAGTAAATTCTCTCTCTCTCTTCTCTTCTCTCTCTCTCTCTCTCTCATCTCTCTCATCTCTCTCTCTCCTCTCTCTCCTCTCTCTCTCTCTCTCTCTCTCTCTCTCTCCCTCTCTCCCTTCCCTCCCTTTCTCTTCTCTCTCTCCCTCTCTCTCTCTCTCTCTACCAACCCCCTTTCCTCCCATCTCTCCCCCACACTTTCTCCTCTACTCTCTCCTCTCTCATCAATCTCCTCACCCTCAAACTCAATCCATCTCATCTCTCCTCTCTCTCCTCTCATCCACACACACACACACACACACACACACACACACACACAACACAACACACACACACAACAAAACAGATCTAACGACTACACCTGGAGTAAGAAAACACGAAAGATATTAGAAAGGTAGTAGTAGGGAGTGGGAAAAGAGATTTATTATTTTTTTTTTTTTAAAGAAAGAAAAAAAAAAAAAGAGAACCCAACAAAAACAAAACAGTCTGAAAACCCTCAACCCCAACAAAAAAAACAAAAAAAACCCCAACAATGACAGTAATAATAACAATCAACAACAACAACAAACAGCAACCTAGTTGTTTGCCTGGCAGTTTAGGTAAAGGCGCTTTTGTCAGAGCCATTATGAGCTGAGTGATGACAGGGAGGAGAAGGGGAAAAGAGGGGGGGGGGGGGGGGGGGGGGGAGGGGAGAGGGTGGGGGGGGGGGGGGAGGGGGGGATGGTTGATGCTTTGGCCATAGAGAACTAGAGTAGAGAGAGAAAGTTCATGGGGAGATCAATACAGAAAAGAAAACACAGAGAGAGAGAGAAAGAGAGAGAGAGAGAGAAAGAGTGAGAGAGAGAGACTGCCACTTCCAGCAGTGCACGCCACCCCACCCCACCCCACCCCACCCACTTCTCCTCCCCCCCCCCCCCTTCTTTCCTAGTCCCTCCTCCTCCTCCTCCTTCCCTTCCTTGATGCCGTGGGAGGTCTAGGATGGAGAAGGATTGAGGTGTGTTTTGGTGGAGGTGGTGGTGGGGGGGGGGGGGGGGAGGTATGAAGGAAGGAATGAAGGGAAGAGGAAAAAAGTAAAATGGGAGAGTGGGGGGGGGGGGAGTATTTGTGTGTGTTTTGTGTGCATGCATTTGTGTGTGTGTGTGTACATGTGTGTACATGTGTGTGTGTGCGTGTGTGTACATGTGTGTACATGTGTGTGTGTGTGTGTGCACCTGTTGTGCATGCGTGCGCCTCAGTGTGTGCCTGTCTGTGCATTCATGCATGCACATGTTGAACTGTGTGAAGGGGGGAGGGGAGGGTGTAGTTAGTGGTGGCCATTATGTGTGCATAGATAACATTTCCATATAATTAAGGAAAGAAAACCTCATTTGAAGCCCATACGCTGATACAGTGATCATCTTTTTTTTGTCTGAAACTGTATTTGTTTTCCCTGAGTGGCGTTTTTCTACATAATTTTCGCCAGGGACAACTCTCTTGTTGCCATGGGTTTCTTTTACGTGTGCTAAATAATTATGTATTTATATACTCACAGGACCTCAGTTTATCATCTCATCTGAAAGACTAGCATCCATACCACCACTCATGGTCTGTTCCACAATCGTAAGAGTAAGCCGTCGTGTGCCGTGGGACAGGTGACAAATTGACAAAACTGCCATACACACGGGACTGATGTAAAATAGCACATGAGTGATTATTTCATTTTCCTTGATATAAAAAAAAATAAATAAAATAAAATGGATGGCCAAACAGGATTGAACTATACACACTTCCAACTCAGACTTTTCACTTTCTAGGTAGGCGCGTTACCTCTAGACCATTGATCCGTTTACAGTCTTATTTTGCTGAACAGCCTACAAGGTATAAATTGTGCAGATATTGAAGTATTTCTTATGTTTCACTGGAAATATGGATTCATGCCTGTCATGAGTCATTAGGAGGATTGATTCTGTTATTTGATTCGTGTTCTTACCCTGAACCAAACTGAATTATTAAAAAACAAAAAAATTAATGAGAAAAAATGGGTCTGTCAGGATCCGATCATAAGCAATAACTGATAGACAATACAATGATACATGAATGTATTCAAATTAATTAATCAGATGTACTGTAGCTTTTGTGGCCTTAACACAAATACCATCCCCCCCCCCCCCATTGTGTCTGCATCACTAATATCACAGGTTACGATGTTGTCTGGAGAAACTGTTGGTTTTTAACTCTAAGAGAAATAGGGATTTTGGGAGCTCATACAGTTTGAGGGAGAGAATATGGGCACCTGCCCTCAACATGCTGGCCCCTAGAGAGGCTGAGGTCTCTGACGCCTCGCTCCCCCTATGACCACACAGGTTATGGGAGGGACACCTTTAGCTTTTTTTTACCTTTATACCTTTTTATACAGTATGTACTGTAGGACTGGGCAGCTGTTGTGTTTTTTTAGAGTTGGCCATGTGTGCAAACCACCCTCGGTTTACAGTGACAACAGATTTTTGGGCGGGGAGAGACTGTGCTTTGGAGATGTATGCGTCCAGGTATCTTGAATTGATCTGATGTGCAGCAGACTTGGTTAGTAGTGATCATTTCGTGCTCATTTATGAAGAGCAGTATACATTGCATTTGCAGTGCAAGTTGCAGTAATTTTTATTATTATTTTATTATTTTTTTTAGTATCATCTCTTGCTTTTTGCTTTAGAACAGTGACATTAACAGTGCAAGTTGCAGTAATTTTTATTAGAATCATCTCTTGCTTATTGTGATAGAACAGAAACATTAACAGTGCAAGTTGCAGTAATTTTTGTTGTTGTTGAATCATCTCTTATTACGAAGAACATTAACAGTGCAAGTTGCAGTAATTTTATTGTTGTTGAATCATCTCTTATTACGAAGAACATTAACAGTGCAAGTTGCAGTAATTTTATTGTTGTTGAATCATCTCTTATTACGAAGAACATGAACAGTGCAAGTTGCAGTAATTTTTATTAACATCATCTCTTGCTTATTGCTATTGCATTAGAACAGATAACAGTGCAAGTTCCTGTAAAAAATTTTTTTTTATTAGAATCATCTCTTGCTTATTAATATCATTATTATTAATTATGTAAGAACAGGAACATTAACAGTGCCAAGTTGCAGTAATTTGTATTAGAATCAACTCTTGCTTATTACGTAAGAACAGTACTAACATTAACAGTGCAAGTTGCTGTAAATTTTATTAGAATAATTTCTTGCTTATTATGTAATGTAAGAACAGTAACATTAACAACAGTGCCAGTTGCTGTACTTGTGTGCACTCCTCCTCCCCTCCTCCCCCCCCCCCCCCCCTCCCCCCCCCTCTCCTTTCCTTTCCCCAAAGAAATATGAGATCCATACAACAACAAAGCAAGCGTGACATTATATCGAAACTCTATACCAGTTTGTGCTGGAGATAAAATGTCTTCCTAATCCCCCCCCCCTCTCTCTCTCTCTCTCACCCCCCCCTCCCTCCCTCCCTCCCTCTCTCACTCTCCCTCCCTCTCTCTCTCTCCTTTCCTCTCTCCCTCCCTCTCTCTCTCTCTCCCTCCCTCTCTCCTCTCCCTCCCTCTCCTCCCTCCCTCTCTCTCTCTCTCCTTCCTCTCTCTCCCTCCCTCCCTCCCTCCTTTCCTCTCTTCCTCCCTCCTCCTCTCTCTCCTCCTCTCTCTCTCCCTCCTTTCTCCTCTCTCTCCCTCCCTCTCTCTCTCTCTCCTCTTTCCCTCTCTCTCTCTCTCTCTCTCCCCTCCCCCCCTCTCTCCTCCCTCCCTCTCTCTCTCATCTCTCTCTCTCTCCTCCCCTCTCCTCCCTCCCCTCCCTCCCTCCCTCCCTCTTGTCAAAGCTCAGCGGTAATGTTTTTGGTTTTCCCTTGAGTCACTAGAAATGATTCCTTGTGGCCAATCCTCTGACTCTGTACCGTCGTTATGTAGGACACAAAATGCCCACAAACTGGCCAGTAAAGGGCAGTAGATGGAGGAATTTCATGTGTTGACAAAATACGATGTGGAATTCAGCCTATTATCGTTACCAGTATCAAGACTATGAACTTTAGCCAGCTTCATTTTATTTCTGAGTGATATATATTTTTTCCCTGTGGGAATGCTATGCTGGGGGCCTGTCACAGTGTCAGTATTATAAATTCTGGCATCTCCACCTTCTGGAAATTCTGGAATTCTTGGAGTTCCCCCTTTTCTATCTCTTTCTGCCTTGTTTCTGCCTTGTTCCTTTTCTTCTTGTCAAGTGCCTCCTTATCTATTAAGTTTTTACTTCTTGGTCCATTCTCCTGCCTTTTTTCCAGAGAAACTTTAAGATAATAATTCTCTCCCACTCTTAAGTGGGATGTGCTGGGCCTGACTCGTCAGGAGCTTAACGGCAGCGCAAAGCATTTTCGCTCATATGACAGGTAATACTTGGTGTTGAGCATTCGTTCAAGAAAAAAATTATGATATTTTGTAGTTTGTTGTGTGGCTCTGCCTAAGTGCTGTAGAAAAAAATCTTTTGCAAACATTTTAAATGCAGAATAGGTGAAGGGGGGGGGGGTGTCATATTTTTTTTCAGTTTTTGTTTGTGTGTGTCTGTGTGTGTATTTCACTCTTTGTCAGTTAACTTGTGTGTGTCACTGTGTGTGTAATGCTAAGAGAGAGGTGGGGGTGGGAAGATGACAGGAGAACATCAGACTTGGAAACTAAATAGCATGTATTGTATGCATGCATGTGTGAATCCATGCATGCTTGCTTGCATGCATATTCATGTGCGTGCGTGTGTGTGCATTAGGTTGGAAAGAGGGATGAGTGTGGAGATGAAGGGGTACACTGAAGACTGGTCCAGTGGAGTTGTGCTGACTAAAAAATTTAAAAAAATTTAAGAAAAAAAATTTAAGAAAAAAAGTTAGCTACCGTACAGGCGGCATGGTAAAACTAGCTGATGTAGTCAGAGTGCTGAGAGTTAGAGAGAGAGAGAGAGACAGAGAGAGAGAGACACAGAGAGAGAGAGAGAGACACAGAGAGAGAGACACAGAGAGAGAGAGAGAGACAGAGAGAAAGAGACAGACTGACAGAGAGACAGAGACTGACAGAGAGAGAGAGACAGAGAGAGAGAGAGACCAGAGGAGAGAGAGAGAGAGAGAGAGAGAGAGAGAGAGAGAGAGACTCAGACAGACAGACAGACACAGAGAGACACAGAGAGAGAGAGACACACACACACAGAGACACACACACAGAGACACACACACACACACACACACACACACACACACACACACACACACACACACACACACACACACACACACACACACACACACACACACACAGACGACAGACAGACAGACAGACAAAGAGAGAGACACAGAGACAATGGAGAACCATGACCATGCATAATTGAGAAGCAAGTGCGTGACAAGAGAGGAGAGAGGCTGCGAAGTGTCTGGGGATAGAGATGATGAGAAATCATGGAGTCCCCCCCCCCCCCCCCCCCCCCCCCCCCTGTATCGGCTACACACACACAGACGCACACACACTACACACACACACACACACACACACACACAGCACACACACACACATGCACACACACACTATTCACACACACACAGTCACACACACACTGTACACACACCACACACACACACGTCACACACACACACCACACATCGTCACACACACACGTCTCACACACACACACACATACATCACACATACACACACACACTCACACACCACACATACATCGTCACATACACACACACATCACACTCCACACACACACACACTTCACACACACAACACACACACACACACACACACACACACACACACACACACACACACACACACACACACACACATCGTCACACACACACACACAAACACAATCTAATCCCTCATTGGAAACCTGATACTGCTATGCACAGAGTGTGAGGTTGAATTTGGCTTGAAACGCTTACACTACAGTCTGAATACAATGTAGAAGACGAGAGAGAGAGAGAAAAAAAATTAATGGCATCTTGTGGGCGAGCGACTGCTACTTTTAACTCTTCAGTTAATGCACAAATCATTGTCTTCTTGAGTGTACTTGATTTCACTATCACGATGTTGATGTGATGTAAATGAAGCTGATTTGAATGGAACCTGGAAGTGGTAGAATGTAATAAAAGCTAAAGCTGTAAAAGAGATCGAGCATTGATAAATTTTTAAGCAAATAAAGATATCATTATCATCTCGGATGAGACTATAAACCGAGGCCCCGAGTGTGCGAACGCACGTGCAGAACATCTTGCGTACATTGTTAAAACCTCGTTCCCTTTCAGAAGAACAGGCCATTGTGTGCCAGTAGAAGCGGATGACAAAATTTTGATTTATTAAAAAAAAAATCAGCATGCTCACAGGTATCGTGTTAAGACACTATCCTGAGGAAAAAAATCAGGGAGTTGGGAGTCCCCAGGGTGGCTCGGGGCTGTATTTTTTTTTTTTTTATCAGAAAATAGGTAGTGCGCTGTACTTGAGTGGACAAACTCTCCCTGGGGAGAGAGAGGAGCCCGAATTTCACGCAGAGGAATCTGCTGTGACATAAAGTGGTATAAAATCAAAATCAAATCAAATCTGGAGTTGGGAGTCCTTACAGGAGTACTGTAGTAGAAGAACTTTACCAACTTGATCTTGGAGTCGGAATGACTATGGGTGTATGGCCAGTTGGTCCTCTGTGTAGTAGATCAGGAAGCTTGTATGCATGTATACCATAAAAATTGCCAGCCCTGATGAGGTTTAATTGCTTATTGGTTGTTTTTTTTTGTTTGTTTTTTTTAAAAAAGGGAAAGAAGACTGGATGATGAGTATTTGGGTCAAAACGATAACATTATTAATTTTGTTGAAAAACAACACAAACCTAAAGGGGGGGGGGGGGGGGGGGGGGGGGGGGGGGGGGGGGGGGGGGGGGGGGGGTTAAAAAGAAGAAAAAGTAGTTTTATTTGTTGTTGCCATGATTACAATCTCCTGCGTATCAGGTATTTTCTTTGTCATGAGAGAATCTGTTTGGCAAAACTCGGCAGCTTTTCACAGGGGAGAGCATGTGGTCACGTCGCTTTGATTCAGTGATTGCAGCCTTCCCTCCCCCTCCCTCCTTGAAACCTCTTTCGTTTCCCCCCCCCCCCCCTGCCCTTTCCTCCTTTCATTCTCTCTTTGTGTGTACTACTAACTACTGTAGGTTTGTTTCTCTTTTCTCCGCCTGTCAATGCATGAACATGAAACCGCAGCCAGGCATAGCAAAAGAAAGTTATGTGCGCTATGAAAGCACTTTTATTATTATTATTTCTGTTGAGTGTTGTTGTTATCATTCTTTCTTTTGAATGCTTAGGTGTAGGTCCTTCTCCTCAACTCTTACTTAGCAGTTCCTAGCATGCCATGATGGTCATGAAGAAGCTTGATTGTCCTCATTGGGGACGGGATAGCCTAGTGGTCAGAATATTGTGCTCGCAATTTGAGGACCCGGGTTCGATTCCCGGTCGAGGGAATTTTTCCTCTGGAGTTAACATCAGTCAGTGCTGACTCCACTACTCCTCCAAAAGTCTTTCGATGAGACTAAACTGAGGCCCTGTGTGCGAACGTATGCAAAGCATCTTGCGCACATGTTAAATCCTGGTCTGCTTTTCCTAAGAGTAGGCCATCGTGTGAAAATGAAAAGCTCACAAGATTTTTATCAGGTTCTGCACATTTATAACCTTTTTTGTCTTGTGTAGGGGTGAATTTCCTTCCAAGGGCGTTTGGTTTCAAAATCCTGGATAATTTTTTATCAGCTTGAAAGTTTGAGGTGGTTAAAACTAGGTGATAAACTCATAAAGTCTATCTCTAAAGTGGTGGTATTGAAACTTGCAGCTTTCCGAGATATTCTGTTTAACCAAAATGATTTTTTTTCCCCTAGTATTTAAATAAAAATTTGTGTTATTCATTTCATTTACTGCTTGTCTGTTATGCTTGTAAGTTTTAAACTTTGCAGCTTTCTGAGATATTGTATAAATTTAAACAAAAATGATTTTTTTTCCTTAGTATTTCAATGAAAAATGTGTATTATTCATTTCCTTTACCGCTTGTCTGTTATGCATGTAAGATTTTATGTGAACTTTTTCGAGGGGAGGGGGGAGGGAAGTAGTAATGAACCATTTGAGCTGCTTAAATAACTTTTTTTAAAAACCTACTCACCCCTCCCCTACCATCCCCATTCATTTTTGACAATTTATGAACATGTACATGTCTCACTATATCTCTACTCTTTCACATGTCGGGTGTCCTTCCCCCCCCCCCCCCCCAATATATTTTTTCCTCCCTCCCTCCCTGTCACTTATTAATAGGGCATGGTTACGCATGAGTGACTTGCTTTGCACAGAGCAGAAAACTCTACACATAAGTTCGCTCAGCCATTCACTTGTGTGTGTGTGCTGTGTGCGTGCGTGTGTGTGTGCATGCGTGCGTGTGTGCGTGTGTGGTGCGTGCGTGTGTGCGCGTGAGTTGTTTGTATGGGTGCGTGTGGTGGATGATGTGTGTGTGTGTGTGTGTGTGTGTGTGTGTGTGTGTGTGTGTGGTGTGTGTGTGGATGAGAGAGAGAAGAGAGAGAGCAGAGAGAGAGAGAGATGAGAGAGAGAGAGAGAAGGCTCACTGAATTCTAGAGGAATTTTCTTTGAACTTCGGAAGATCCATTATTCATTTTAAACGTGGAAGTCTAACTCGGTTTTTTTTTTTTCCGGTTGATGTGATATATCTCTCCAGCCCTCTGCTGTTGAGTTGTTTATTACTGTAATACATTTGCTAGAGCTCTAGGCCTTGTGTATGTGTGTTGTAGTGGATTATGAATTTAACTGCTGAATGTGTTGCGAGTTGTACACTCTAGTATTATACGACGGAGGAAAGTTGAGTATGCATGCATGCAATGATGCATGCATGCATGGGCACACTTGCAGGCAGTAGAGCTTATGCAGTGTGTGTGTGTGTGCACGCAAACGCACACGCACGCATGCACACACACACATTCACACGCACGCACGCGCACACACACACACACACACACAACACACACACACACACACACACACACACACACACACACACACACATACACACACACATAGTGTCACACACACACACACACAGAGTATCACACACACACACACACACACACACTGAGTGTCACGGTGTCACACACATTATGCACACACATGTTTGCATGCATTTGTGATATATGCAATGAACAGAAACACACGTAGGCATGTAATGCATACACACACAAACACAGACACAATCCATCTTATTCTGTATTATGTCTCAACACCTATCTCCCTCCCTCCCATCCTCTCTGTCTGTCTGTCTGTCTGTCTGTCTGTCTCTGTCTGTCTGTCTGTCTGTCTGTCTCTCTTCTCTCTCTCTCTCTCTCTCTCTCTCTCCTCTCTCTCTCCTCTCTCTCTCTCTCTCTCTCTTCTCTCTTCTCTCTCTCTCTCTCTCTCTCTCTCTTCTCTCTCTCTCTCTGTCACACACACACACACACACACACACACACACACACAACACACACACACACACACACACACACACACAACACACACACACTTGAAACACACACACACACTTGAAACACACACACACACACACACACACACACACACACACACACACACACCAACACACCAACACACACACACACACACAACACACACAACACACACACACACACACACACACACACACACACACACACACACACATACACACACACCCACACACACACACACACACACACACACACACACACACACAGAGCCACCCCCCCCCCACCCCCCCCACACACACACACACTTGAAACACACACACTTTGGAAACACGCACACTGGAAAACACACAACACACACACACACACACACACACACACACACACACACACACACACACACACACTGGGACTGGGAGAAGAGCACACAGTACACTACAGTACACAACTCTCACACTCACACACTAGTCACAGCAGGGTCTCATGCCATATTACTTGTGAACAAGAGCCCTGGTCTGGGAGAGGCCGCTTAGGGTTAAACACACACAAAAGTGTGTAAGAGGGCTGGCTATGGGATAAGTTCCGATATAACTGTAGGTTTGAATTTATAATAGTAAGTACTCAAGCTCCAGCTACTCTGTGTGTGTGTGTTGTGTGTGTGTGTGGGGGGGGGGTGTTGTGTTTGTGTGTGTGTGTGTGGGGGGGGGGGGTAGTTGTGTGTGTGTTTGTGTGTAACCGTGTGTTGTGTGTGTCTAACCATGTGTGTGTGTGTGTGTGTGACTGTTACTGTCTGTGTCTGTCTGACTGTTACTGTCTGACTGTGTGTGTGTCTGACTGTGTGTCTGTCTGTCTGACTGTGTGTCACTCGGCGTGTCACTCTGTGTGTATGTGTGTGTGATGAACTCCAATATGAGATAATGACCAACCATCTGCAAACAAACGAAAGAAAATGCGCTGCAATCTCACATGCTCATAGAATACATGTATTCTGTATGCCATTATGCTGGCTGTACATGTAATGCATGCCTGTGCGTGCAAGCCCACATGTAGGTATGCATGAATTTGCATGCCCACAGACACACTGACAGACAGACACACACACACACAACACAACACACACACACACACACACACACACCACACACACACACACACACACAACACACACACACACACACACACACACTCAGACACACACACACACACACACACACACACACACACACCACACACACACACACACACACACACACACTCATAACTTACCACACACACACAGATAATATCACAACTGTGAAAAGACAAAAAGAATTTGAAAACGCACGCACGCACGTAGCGTACACATCCACGTGCGCACACACATGTAGTGTGCATGCACGCACGCACGCACGCACCGCACACACACAACACACACACACACACACACACACACACACACACACACACACACACACACACACTCTGACACAGAGAAGGGGACTGTGACATATTTATTCTGGATGGGGCAGGCCCAGGGTAAATTACGAGAGAATGTGGGTGGGAAGTGTTGACAGAACTTTCATACTTGAAGGGAAAAGGGGGGGGAGATTAAAAGAATGAAAATCTAGTAAAAGACACCCCCCCATGAAAATAATAGCCCCCCCCAAAAAAAAAAAAAACAACAACAAACAAACAATAAACCCAAAACAAACCAAAACAACCTAATAACCCAACAAAAACAAACAAAAAAACAGTCAACAACAACAAAACCCCTTATAAATAAATAAACTCAAGCAAACCCCCCCCCCCCCCCCCCCCAAAAAAAAAAAAAAAAGCAAAAACATGCGAACCCAAAAACCAAACAACAAACAAGACAAAAACAAATTTAAATAAAAACAAATATAAATTATTGCCAAAACAAAAGGCAAGAAGAAGGAGAGAGAGAGAGAGAATGACAATGACAAAGATTTATTGTGTTAGGCTTTTCAACCCATTCACAAACACTGAAACAGGTAGTTTGGGAAAAGGACCGAAATCGAAAGGTACAACAAAATTGAACACTGTACAATATCAACGATTCTTCGCGATTGGGAGAGAGAGAGAGACTCAGAGAGCTGTGAAATTTAGTGAAGACGTAACGCTCAGGGTCTCCCCACAAGTTCTCTGGGGTGTCTCGCTTGTTGTTCATTCTTTCCTTGCCTCTTCCTCTCCTCTCCTCTTCTTTGCTCTCCTCTTCTTCCTCTCTCCTCTCCCTCCTCTCCTCTCTTCTCCTCTCTCTCCTCTGCTCTCCTCTCCTCTCCTCTCTCCTCTCCTCTCCTCTACCGTCTCCTCTCCTGTCCTCTCCTCTCCTCTCCTCTCTCCTCTCCCTCCCCTATCCTGTCCTCTCCGCTCCTCTGCTCCCCTTTCCTCTCTCCTCCCTTCCCGTTTGTTGACGACGACAGTCATAACATTTCACCTCCCGATCTTCCTATTGCGTCTTCTCACTGAAGCGTCTTCAGGCTCCAATAAAAGTGCGTTTGATATCCTACTGGGGGGAGAGAGAGAGAGAGATATGGAAAACGCATGTCCTCCACACACTGACGCACACATACATGAATGAATGCATGCACGTGCGCACACACACACTCACACTCACACATCACATACCACACGCACACACATACACACACATCAGGATATTTATTATTGTTGGCAAAATTGCAGATCTATAAATAAAAAAAAAAATAAAAAAAAAAAAAAGTAACAAAACAAACCCGACAACAACAACAAAACCTAACCTACTTACATGCATTCACACACATACACTGATTCAGTGAACACACAAATGCACGCACGTGTGTACATGTACACACACACACACACACACACACACACACACACACACACACATCACACACACACACACACACACACACACACACACACACCACACACACAGATCATACTTTAGTGTATTTGATGATTAAAAAAAACCAAAACCCAAAACCGCACAAAGTCATAGACACTCACTTAACACAAAACAACACACACACCACACACACACACACACACACACACAACACACACCACACACACACACACCACACACACCACTTTCTCTCTCTCTCTCTCTCCTCTCTCTCTCTCTCTCCTCCTCTCTCTCTCTCTCCTCTCTCTCCTCTCTCTCTCTTTCTCTCTCTCTCTTTCTCTGTCTCACCCTCCCTCCCTCCCCCTTCCTCTCTCTCTGAGTCTCTCCCCTCTTCTCTCTCCTCTCTCTCTCCTCTCTCTCTCCTCTCTCTCTCTCTCTCTCCTCTCCTCTCTCTCCCCCACTCCCCCCACTCTTGCTAACTAACGCTAGTCGTATCACAGATGGTTGCACTAGAGAAATGAACAAGGTGTTTGAATCTCCTCAGCATATTGATTTAATCGATCCACTCTGGGCTTAAATGTTCTGCACAGAGGGGGAAAAAGAAAGAAGAAAAAAAAAGAAGGGGGGGGGGGGAGGGTAAATAGGGGGGGGGGAGGCTGTACCTTCTTCATTGCTTAAATAGCAGGGAGAAAGCTGTTGGGGGGGGGGGGGGGGGGGGGGGGGGGGGGGGGGTGGGGGGAGGGTGGTGGGTGAGGGATATAGGGAGAGATGGATGTAGTGGTGGTGGAGAGAGGGGGGGGGGGGTTGTGGAGGGATAAAAATGGCAGAATATTTGCCAAACATGTTATGTAGATCTTGAAAATGCCCAAGTCTGCATGCTCTGTGTGTGTGTGTGTGTGACAATTTGATATGTATGTTGTGGTAAAAGAGGAGAGTTTGGGACTACTGGGGATCTAGGTGAAAGGGGGTGGGGGTGGTTAGGGTATAATGTGGTGAATGTGTTGAAAGATGATATATTTGTTATAACTTGAATTAGTTTTTGCTTTTGTAGAAAAACTCAGAAAGTATGTAGAGTTTTTTGATAAATGAATAGGCTTGTACATGTAATGCAGACATGCACAGAGTAACAATACAGACTCTCTCTCATGTATGCAGACATGCACAGAGTAACAATACAGACTCTCTCTCAGTCACACACACGCACACACGCACGCGCACACACACACACACACATACACACATTTTCTGAAATAACTTTTTAGTGTATTATAGACATTTAAGATGTACACACACACACACACACACACACACACACACACACACACACACACACACACACACACACACACACACACCCTATACACACACACACATACACACACCTATACACACACACCACCTATAACACACACACCTACCAACCTCCTTTCTTTGCAACACTCATCTCTCTCATCTCTTCACGCCCCCCTCCTCGTCTAATATCACATTAACTTTAAAGTGAATAGACGTAAAAATTGAAGACACATACACCTACCAACCGACCTACCTACCCACACGCACACACACACACACCTTAGTCTACCAACCACCCCCCCCCCCCCCCCCCCCCCCCCCCCACACACACACACACACACCAATTTTTACATTAAAAAAACAACACCACCACTCAGTAATGGATTTCTGAAATGCCGTAGGGTAGTCTCAACTAACTAAGGGAGACAAAGTTTCAGAAATTTTTGTGTAAGCCAGTGAAGGGGCGATTACCATCTCTCCTTTTATCTCCATTATAGATTGTGTTAAACAAAAAAAGAAAAGAAAAAAAAGGAAGAAAGAAAGAAAAAATTAATGGGTGTTTCACTGGTCATCTTTATTCATAGCCATGAAATAGATTGGCGGTGAAAATTGGGGG
>CM060349.1:15939268-15951768 GCA_030674155.1 Stramonita haemastoma
AAAGAAAAATTAATGGGGGTTTCAAGGGGTCATCTTTATTCATAGCATGAAATAGATTGGCGGTGAAAGTTGGGGGGGGGGTTTAGACTGAGTTGTTGTATGATTCTGAAAACCATTACATCTTCATCAATTATTCACTTGAAAAGAAATTGCTCTGAACGGAATGACTGCTGATAATCATTAAATACTCTGTGTGGGGGGGGGGGGGGGGGGGATAAAATTGACCGCACCCCTTCTTCCCTCTTCTTGATACATGTCTCTGTCTCTCTCTGTCTGTCTGTCTGTCTGTCTGTCTGTTTGTCTCTCTCTCTCTCTCTCTCTCTCTCTCTCTCTCTCTCTCTCTCTCTCTTTCTCTCTTTCTCTCTTTCTCTCTCTCTCCCCCACCCCCTCTCCACCCTTCTCTCTCTTGGGCCCACAGACAACGTCACAGGCATGCACAAACACACACACACACTCTCTCTCTCTCTCTTCTCTCTCCTCTTCTCTCTCTCTCTCTCTCTCTCTCTCTCTCTCTCCCCTCCCCCTCCCTTCCCCCCCCCCCCCCCTCTCTCCCTCCGTGGAAGTGGCACAAGGTTGAAAATTGAAAACAAGACAGAGAGAGGGGGGGGGGGGGGGGGACGGGTAAGAGGATCGGAGAGAGAAAGAACACTCACTATTTAAAACAAGACAGAGGGTTGTTGGGGGGGGGGGGGGGGGGGGTAAGAGAGACTCAGAGAGAGAAAGAACACTCACTATTTAAATCATTCTTTCGTTAATCATTTCTGAGAGAAGGAGGAGAGAGAGGAGAGGAGAGAGAGAGAGGGAGAGAGGTAGTGAGAGAGAGGAGAGAGAAAACACTTTTTAAAGTCATTCTCTGGTTAATCATCTTCAAGGAGAGAGAGGAGAGGGGGGGGGGGGGGGGGGGAAGAGAGAGAGAGAAGGGAGATCAATACAAAACAATTTACAGTCCTTTGGTTGTGAAATTAGGGAGGGGAAAACGACAGTGAAAAAAGAGTAGGAGTGATAGAGATCGAGAAATAAGAGTGCAAGGGAGAGAGAGGAGAGGAGGGGGGGGGGGGGGGGGCTGGGGGGAGGGAGGGGGGTAGGAGAGAGAGAAACCCTTTCTTGCATATTTTTGTTTGTTATAAAATGCGTTTGGGGTGGGGGGGTACGTGTGTGAGTGTAGTGTTTGTGTGTGTGTGGTGTGTGGAGGAGAGAGAGAGAGAGAGTTTGTGTGTGGAGTGTGAGTGAGTGAGAGAGAGGAGAGGGGGGGGGGGAAGAGAGAGAGAAGGCTACTTTTCGTCAGAAGAGAGAGAGAGAGAGAGAGGAGAGGAGAGAGAGGAGTGAGAGAGGATGAGAGAGAGAGAGAGAGAGAACCCTTCCTTGAATAGTATTGTTGTTTACAAAATGCGTTTTTGGTGTGTGTGTGTGTGCGTGCACACGTCTGTGTGTCTGGGTGTGTGTGTCTTTGGTTACTCTGTGTGTGTGTGTGTGTCTGTGTGTTAGTGTCTGCTAGTTGAGAGAGCTACTGTGAGAAATGCGGGGTGCAATGTCCACACAAGGCGGAGCCAGTGAGGAGAAAGAAAAAAAAAAAAAGAAAAGAAAAAAAAAAAAAGAGAAGGGTCGACTGTGCTGACGACACAAACTGGGTCAGGCAACCTGCCAGCTGAGCTGAATTAGGTCACAAGGTGGAGAGAGAGAAGAGAGGAGGGGGGGGGCGGGGGGGGGGAGTGGTAGTAGGTGGTGGTGGAGGGGGGGGGGGGTGCGTAGGAGGAAAGAAGAAGATTGAGGTGGGGAAGGCAAGCAAGCCAAGCATTGTCTGGAATAGGTAGAAAATGTCTGAGGTAAAAAATACAGGAGGAGGGGGGTGGGAGGGGGAGGTTGGATTGGTTGAGAGTGAATCAGTGGTGGTGGTGGTGGTGGTGGTGGTGAGAGTCATTGTTTTATGGATGGGGTGGGGATGGAGGAGAGGGTGGGGGAAGCGAGGAGGGAGGGGGAAAAGGGGGAGGGAGGGGGAGGAGGGAACTGCCACAAAAAGCAGGTCTGCATGTGCACATGTGGAAAAACACCCAGAGGCATGACTAGGTGAGAGAGAGAAAAAGGGTTGTCAGTACATTGTATAGGGGAGGAGAGGGGGAAGGGTGGGGGGGGAGTGGGTGGGTTTTGTGAGAGAGAGAGAGTGTGTGTGTTTGTTGTGTGAATGGTTTTGATTTGGTGTGTGTGTGTGGAATGTGTGAGAGGGTGGGAGAGAGAGAGGAGAGAGTGGGAGATGAGAGAGAGAGAGAGAGAGCGCGCTACTTTTCGTTACAGAGAGAGAAAGAGCTTTTTTAGGGTAGAGAGAGAGGAGACGCAGGAGTGGAGAGAGAGAGAGGGGTTTTAAATTTTTAGCTTGGAATTTATTGATTGATTTATTCTTTTTTTCTTTTAGAGAGGAGAGAGAGAGAGAGAGCAAGCCCAAGCTATTTTAGCTGGGGAAACGAGGACTAAAGAGAGAGGAGCGAAAGGGGGGGGAGAGAGAGAGAGCAAGCTTAGCTTTTTAGTAGAGAGGGGAGGGAGAGGCAAGAGATAGGGGGGGGGGGAATAAATGAGGGGAGGGAAAGGAGGAAGAAAAATGACTAATGCACTCAGCGTCCCCAACTTTTCTCTTTTTTTTTTGTTTTTTGTTGTCTTTAGTTTAATCTTCTTTTGGAAGGAAGGGAGGGAGGGAGGAGAGGGGATTGTTTGGCTGGGGTGGTGGGGTGTAGGAAAAGGGTGGTTTTTTGTGAGAGGAGTTGGGAAAGATTTAAAGTCGTTTTTTTGCTTTCAAGAGAATTACTTACCCAGTGTGGAGTAGTGGTGGTGTTGTTGTTGATAACGTCTTTTTGTGTGTGTGTCACTGTGTGAGAATGTGTGTGTGACAGTGGTGTGTGTGTCTGTGTGTTTGGTGTGTGCTTTGTTGTGTGTGTGTGTTGTGGTGTGGTTGTTTGAAAGAGATATGAGAAACTGTGGTGCATGTTTGTTATGCGTGTGTTTTTTTGTTGAAAAGTTTGAAAACTGTGTGTGTGTTGTTGCGTTTGGTATGCGTGCATTGTGTTTGTTTTTGAAAAGATGTGAAAAAACCTGTTGGTGTGTTTGTGTGGTATGTGTCACGGGTGTGTGTTTGTGTGTGTGTGTGTGTGTGTGTGTGTGTTGTGTGTGTGTGCTTGTGTGTGTGTTGGTGTGTGGCTTGTGTGTGTGCATGCCATGCACATGTAATGGATGTATTCACCAATACATGCAGATCATAGATATAAAAAATTTACTTTTTTAGAACATTGTTCCTCGCACCACATGTATACATGCACACATTTACTGATTTAGACAAATGCATAGATGTACATATGGTTCGGCTGTTTTCATATGATTTGTTTCTTAGGTGAGTGTTGTTGGGGGGGGGTGGGGCGGGGGGATGGATGTCACGCACAGGCGTACTTGCAGGCCATGTCTGTTCATGTGGCCATGCCACACAAAATGCACACACACACACACAACACACACACACACACACACACACACACACACAACACACACACACACACTGGACATACACACACACAGGCATAAACGATACACACATGCGCACACACTTGAGTTAAATTTAAAAAAAAAAAACAAAAACAAAACAAAAATCATATGTTGATGTATCAAATTCACTCAGGTTACAATATCACACCGTCCTTTCATGTTAATCCTTTAGGAAACACACAGACACACAACAAGAATAAATAATAATTAATAATAATAACCACACAACACATATATCTCAGTGTCAGGAGTGAGTGTGTAATTACAGTGTTCAGTGTTTGATCGGTTGTGAAAAGTGTGTGTAGGTATGTGTGTGTGTGTGTGCAAGGGCTATGTGTGTGTTGTGGTGGGTTTTGGTGTGTGTGTTGCTGTGTATGTGTGCAAGGGCTTGTGTGTGTTGTGGGGGGGGGGGGGGGTGCGTTTCACTGTGTGTGTGTTGTGCAAGGGCTCTGTGTGTGTGTGTGTCGCTGTATGTGTGTGTGCAAGGGCTCTGTGTTGTGTGTGTGACGTGTGTGTGTGTGTTGTGTGTTGTGTGGTGTTGTGTGTGTGTCAACTGTGTATGTTGCAAGGGCTCTGTGTGTGTTGTGGTGTGTGTGTGTTGCTGTGTGTGTGTGTCGCTGTGTGTGTGTGTGCAAGGGCTCACTGTTGTGGTGCGTGTGCGCTGTGTGGAATGAGGCGAAGTGTTGTGTGTGATTGATTTTGCCTTCACTGCTGCTGCTGCTGCTGCTGTAGCATCTTATCCCTGGTCCTTACCGAATGTCACATGACAGTGAGACCATAAAGATGGGTTCTTGTTTTTTCTTTTTTCTTCTTTTCTTCTTTTTTTCGCCCCCTTTTTCCTGATTCACCCCTGTCTTGGTCTCTCGGTTCTGTCTGTCTCTCTTGTCTGTCTGTCTGTTCTGTCTCTCGTCCTCTCATCTCTCTCTCTCTTCTCTCTCTCTCTCTCTCTCTCCTCTCTCCTCTCTCTCTCTCTCTCTCTCTTCTCTTTTTTCTCCTCCCTCTCTCTGACTCTCAGTCTCCCCCCCCCCCCTCTCTCCCCCCATCTCTCTACCCCTCTCCCCACCCGTTTTCTCCCCCACCCTCTCCCCCACTCTCCGTCTGGTCGGGTGTGAGTGTGTGTGTGTATGTGTCACTGTGTGTGTGTTGTGTGTCACTGTGTGGGATTGTGTGTCACTGGTGTATGAGAGAGAGAGAGAGGAGAGAGAGAGAGACGAGAGACGAGAGAGAGAGATGGGACGGAGAGAGAGACGAGAGAGAGAGAGAGAGAGAGAGAGACAAACAAACATGTAGATGGGCAAAGCGTTTGACACGTGCATGTGTTTCACTGTTTGTTCATGCACAGCTCTATACTATAGTATAGATTATCTGCTTGAAGTTGAATACTGGATGGGTAAATCAGCAAAGAGGGGAAAATGGACTCAGGAGGGAAAGATAGAGATGAGAGGCCCTGTAGGAATTTATTAATTTAATTTCTTTGTAAGTTCGTATTATAACTTGTCTTAGTGGTGTGTATGTGTGTGCCAGTGTATTCATGTGTGTGTGTGTGTGTTTGGTGGTTGTGTTGTGGTGTGGGGGTTGTGTGTGCAGTGTGTGTGTTTTTGTTTGTGTACATATGTGTGTGTGTTTTGTGTGTGTGTTTTTTTTGTTTGTGTGTGTGTGTGTTTTGTTTGTGTGTGTGTGTGTGTGTGTGTGTGTGTGTGTGTGTGTGTGTGTGTGTGTGTGTGTGTGTGTGTGTATGTATGTATGTTATACGTGTACATGTGTGTATGATCTGTCACTGCATGTAACATTGTGTCTTTGGGGCTGGGTGGGGGGTGATTTAACTGTGTGATTGTTGTCTCTTCCACCCACCCCCACCAGCACCATCTAGTTGTTTCTCTCCTGGCCCCAGTTCCTTTATCATTACCCCCCCCCCCTCTCCCCCCCCCCCCTTATCTCAGTCTCTTTCCTGAAGGGTCCAACCTTTTTTTTTTTCCTTTTCTTTGTTGTTTATCTAGGAATCATACAGGTACTGAGGTAGGTGCTGTGTGTGTGTGTGTAGTGTGTGGTGTGTGTGTATGTAGTGTGTGTGTTTGTGGTGTGTGTGTGTGTGTGTGTAGTGTGTGTGAGTGTGTGTATAGACACGTGTGAATCTTGTGTGTGTGTGTACAGTGTGTGTGTGTTGTGTGTGTGGTGTTGTGTGTGTGTGTGTGTGTGTGTGTGTGTGTACAGTGTGTGTACAGTGTGTGGTGTGTGTGTGTGTACAGTGTGTGTACAGTGTGTGTGTGTGTTTGTGTGTGTGTGTGAATAGTGTGTGTGTATGTGTGTGCATGTGTGTGTACAGTGTGAGTGTGTAGTGTGTGAGATCTCTTATCTCAGGGCCTGCTCTGTCATGCACTAGCTAGTTTATCACTGGTGTGTGTGGAAGGTAAATCGGCCCTCTGAAGGGGGAGGAGAGAGAGGGGGGGGGTGGGAGGAGGGAGAGAGAAGGGGGGGGAGGGAGGGGGGAAGAAGGAGAGTGGAGGGGGGGGGGGGGAAGGAGAGAGAGGGGGGGAGGGGAGAGTGTGTGTGGGGGGGGGGTCTCTAAGAGAGAGAGGAGAGAGGGGTGGAAGGGATAGAATGAGAGAGAGAGAGAGAAGGGAGTGGGGTTGGGGAGAGAGAGGGTCTCAATAGAGAGTGAGAGAGGAGAGAGAGAGGGGGGGGGGGTGGGGGGGGGAAGGAGAGAGAGAGCTCTTCACTTAGACTAAGAGAGTGTGTGTGCATACATGTGTAAGACTGCTGGTATACATGGATATTCACATTGTTACTAGTGTATTCAATTACATGAACATGTGTACGTAATGCGCTTGTGAAGATGTACATAATGTGCACATGTGTTCTGTGTAAAGTCTGTTAAGTCCCACCCACCGACTTCACTGTAGTTTTCTCCCCTTGTATGGTCACTGTCTCTTTTTCTCTCTGCCATTATCTCTGTCTCATCCACTTCGTGAATGTAAATAAAGTTGTAAGTTGTTTTCAGATTTTTTTTCTCTCTGAAAAAAAAACCAAAACAAAAATGCCAAACCACAACACCCCCCTTCCCTTTTCAACATACAACCACCCTCTCTGTCTTTTCATTTGCATTGTGGAGGCAAAAGGTGTTCAGGTGTAATTGTTTTTTTTTCACCCCTAAGTAATACCCCCCACCCTTTCTTTCTGTCTGTCCCTCCCATAAGGATGACAGATTGTATGGGGAGGGAAAACCAAAGTGTTTTGGGGTTGTTGTTTTTTTTCTCTCTCTCTCTTTTTTTTTTTTCTTCCCATTTTCACAACATGATTTAAACAGATGAAGGATCTTTTACAGTCTCTGAGTCCCGTCATCATCATGATCTTCATGATCAGCCATTATCATGATCTTCACATCATATACTATCAAATAACATCATCAACACAAATCATCATCATTTATTATGATCTGATTTTCATGATCTTCAGAAACATCATGATAGATCTTGATGATGATGATGATGATGATGATGATGATCATCATCATCATCATCATCATCATCATCATCATCATCATCATCATCATCATCACCACCACCACCACCACCACCACCAACCACCACCACCACCACCACCACCATCATCATCATCATCATCATCATCATCATCAATCATCACACCATCCCATCACCACCACACCACCACCACACACCACCATCACCACATCATCACCATCACCACCACCACACATCACCATCATCACCATCACACACCACCCCACCACCACACATAATCACCCATCATCATCACCACCCACCACCCACCACCACCACCACCACACATCATCATCATCATCATCATCATCATCACCACCACCACACCACCACCACCACCATCCACCATCATATCATCATCATTCATCATCATCATCATCACCACACCACCACCACCACCACCATCATCATCATCATCACATCATCATCATCACATCTCATCATCCCACCACCACCACCACCATCCCACCCCACCCCCCCACCACCCCACCACCATCATCATCACCATCATCATCATCATCATCACCATCACCATCATCATCACAGTGTCTCTGTTTCTCAGCCTTCTTTGTTTTTCGAGAGTGAGAGTGTGTGTGTGGTCAGTCGGGTCAGATGGCTCAGGTTTCCTTGACTATTTTCCCCACCCCTGGCTCTACTTTCCATCCTTCTTGTTGGCTGGCTGAAGTTCTCTGTCTTCTGTCTGTCAGACACTGTTCATTTACTTCCATGGTCTCCCCCCCCAACATCAGTCTCTGTCAACTGACTGGTAGTGTCTACTATACTAAGAGAAAGATCTGATGGTGAGATCCATGTTCAGTCTGTCATTTCCTCCACCCCTCTCTACCTACCATTTTTTCCTTCTTTTTTTTCTGGAATTGTCCTAGCACTTTCCCCGGTCACTATCTGGTGTGTGTGTTTTGTGTTGTGTGTTAGTGTTGTGTGTGTGTGTGTGTGTGTGTGTGTGTGTGTGGGGTGTGTGTTTTGTGTGTTGTGTGTGTGTGAGAGAGAGAGAGAGAGTGTGTGTGTGTTGTGTGTGACACTGTGTGTGAGTGAAAGCGTGAGAGAGAGGGACATCACGCACACACACTTTCACCAATTCATTGTCTTTGGGCACACACATGATTGCATGCACGCACGCACACGCGCGCCGCGCGCACACAACACACACCCACACACACACAACACACACCACACACACACACACACACACACACTCTGTTGACCAATTCATTGTCATTGCCAGAGAGAGAGAGAGAAAGAATTTGTGTATTGATTATGTGTGTGTGTGCGCGTGTATAACACTAAACGAAAGTGTGTGTGTTAATTGTGAGAGTGTGCGGGCCCGTGGACATATTATTGATTGATAAAAAAGTGTCGGATGTTACACACCACCACCCCCCACCCCCACCCCACCCCCCCAAAAAAAAAAATCCCTAAATGATGGGCAGCCATTTGGCAAGATGTCAAACCATGCATGGTGCGTGTGACTGACCCAGTTTTCTATTTTAGTCATGAGATCACAGACGTGACCTAGTTTCCTCTTTTTTTTTCTTTTTTTTTCCATCTCGGCCAATTCAGGAATACCCATCCTCAGCTGATGGTGTTTGTGTATAATACATACAGGCGTGCATCGGTTATTTTGCAAGACAAGTCGAGAATCGGTGGTGAAGTATTGTAATGGGATATTTTTTATTATGTTCACGAATAAAACTGCCTGCTGCCTTTGTTGGGTTGGTGTTGTGTGCTTTGTCACGAGGTTTGTGTGTGTGTGGTGTGTGTGTGTCAAGTTATTGATTTTTGGCCTCGCTGAGTGAAACGAGGTCAGAAGTTCATTACGTCCTTTTTGTTGTTCTTTTGGGGTGGGTGAGTGAGTGAGTGAGAGAAAGGGGGGAGGTGAGGGTGAGTGAGTGAGTGAGAGAGAGAGAGAGAGAGAGGAGGAGTGAGAGAGAGAGAGTGAGAGGAGAGAGAGAGAGAGAGAGAGAGGAGTGTGTGTGTGTGTTGTGTGTGTGTGTGTGTGTGTGTGTGTGTGTGTGTGTGTGTGTGTGTGTGTGTGAGAGAGGAGAGAGAGAGAGAGAGAGAAGTGAGACAGACAGAATGTGTGTGTGTGTGTGTGAGGAGAGGGGAGAGGAGAGGAGGGGGGGGGGGGGGGGAGAGAGAGAGGAGAGAATGTGTGGTGTGCATTATATTAGATTGCATGTATACACCATTCCATGCATTATGATATGTGACAAGTATACATGTTCTCTACTCTTTATTGCCACGAAACTTCAACATGCACTGCAGTAAACAGAGAGCGTTCTTTACCACCACCCAACAACGATTTTGATACAAAAAGAGTGAAACCTGTAGTTCTAAACATCTGTTGCCAGTGTTGTTAATTTGTAATATTTAATTAAAACCTTGGTGACACTGCACAGTGATCTCTGCTTATTGTTAAAGTAAGGTTACTTGTCGGATTACCTGTTTATGGCATGAAACTGATAATATTTACTGAATACTGTTGGTCTAGAATTTGATCCAAGATCTGAGGTTACTATACTACTATATTGGTTTTCCTTACCATTATGCACAAGTACAAGCTTCTTTTTCCTATACAATTATTAATATTACATCATGTGTCTGGTTTTGTTTGTTTCTTTTTATTATTATTATTATTATTTTATTAGGCTGAAATGTCTGAGGTTCACCAGTTTTGAGATTTTTTTTTTCGTATGCTACCGTTGTTTTTGTCCTTCATCGACTTAGGTAGCTGTGCATTTTGACTAATGCCGTAATGGGAATTTTTCTATTTCATTTGTCCTGTGCTTTCCTTGTGACATTTTACATTACATTTATTAGTATTTAAGTTTATTGTCTTTTATCACTAAAGACTGATGTATTTTGTTTTTTGTTTGTTTTTTTCTGTTTGTTTGGGTTTTTTTTTAGGGGGGAGTTATTGCTCCAGAGTTGCTGCAATATATTTTAAATTATAAATTAACAAATGAATACCAAGTTTGGAAAATAAAAGGTTGTTGGGGGGGGGGAGGAGGATTGACAGTCTAGCGATGACACGTGTATAAAATTTTATTATGTAGAGCAACTAGCATCCATCTTGAGAGTGAGAGGCCCTGGGTTTGGTTCCCTTCTGAAGGTGTTCCCTCCCCCCTCTCGCCCCCCCCCCCCCCCACCCCCCACCCCCCCCCCCCATGCGCACACACACACACACACACACACACACACACACACACACACACACACACACACACACACACACGCATGCATGCAGTTTGCACACACACCCTCACCCACCTCCTCCTCCTCTTCTTCCCCACCAACCCACACTCAGATCTTAGATTTCACGCACTGATACTATGATAGTGATACTAGACAGACAGGCAGACTTACGGTAGTGTGGATGGATGCACACACACACACACACACACACACACACACACACACACACACACACACACACACACACACACACACAGAGACACACACACACGCATACACACACACACACACGCATACACACACACACACACACACACACACACACACACACACACACACACACACACACACACACATTATCCATTATCCATTATCCTCAATATAACATAAGAGAATAAATTAAAAAACACTCGCATGCACACACGCACGCATGCACACACACACACACACACACACACACACACACCACACACACACACACACACACACACACACACACACACACACACACACACACACACACACACACACACACGTGCAGTTCTAAGTAGATATCTAGATCTACATGAATAGATATTATATATGGATAGATGGATGGATTACAATACAATACAGATGAAACAGATGCACGCACACACTACAAAGTCAAGCATACATACATACATACAGTATACATTCATTTGTGTAAGTAGATGGGGCATCTCAGCAGAAAATGGGCTGTGGTGTGTGTGTGTCACCCAATCTGGGCTGATAGCTTTCAAGGCTGGCGGCTGTCATTAGCACAATACAATGCAATACAATACAATACAATACAATACAATACAAGAGCAGATGAGCGCACGACTTTTTCCCTGCCTTATTTCTTATTTTTATTTCTTTTATTATATGGAGGATAATGGAATAAGCACTCTTGTGCTTTTTTTACATCCAGTCCCCGTGTGTATGCAGTTTTGTAAATGTCATCCGTTCCCACCCCCAGCACACGATGGCCTACTCTTAATAATAATAATAATAATAATACATGGAATTTGTATAGCGCTATCTCTTGTAAAGACAAATCAAAGCGCTTGCATTTGACCTACAGAGCCACAGATCATGCTGCCACCAGGCGCAAAGATCCCCAACTCGACTCCCCGATTTTTCTTCAGGGATGGTGTCTAAACACGACACCTGTGTGCATGCTGGTTTGTTATAATTTTGTCATCCGCTCTTACGAAAAGCGAAACAGGATTTTATAAGCACTCTTGTGCTTTTTTACATCCAGTCCCCGTGTGTATGCAGTTTTGTAAATGTCATCCGTTCCCACCCCCAGCACACGATGGCCTACTCTTACGAAAAGCGAAACAGGATTTAACATGTTCTGCGTGCGTTCGTACATGGGCCTCGGTTTAAAGTCTCATCGGAAAGACTTTTGGGGAGAGTGGAGTCAGCTTTGGCCTGCCTGCCTCTCTGCCTGCCTCCCTCTCTGTCTCTCTGCCTGCCTCTCTGCCTGCCTCCCTCTCTGTCTCTCTGCCTGCCTCTCTGCCTGCCTCTCTGCCTGCCTGCCTCTCTCTCTGCCTGCCTGCCTCTCTCTCTCTCTGCCTGCCTGCCTCTCTCTCTGCCTCTCTCTCTGCCTCTCTCTCTGCCTCCCTCTCTGCCTGTCTCTCTGCCTGCCTCTCTGTCTCTCTGCCTACCTCTCTCTCTGCCTCTCTGTCTCTCTGCCTCTCTCTCTGCCTCTCTCTCTGTCTCTCTGCTTCTCTCTCTGCCTCTCTCTCTGCCTCTCTCTGCCTGCCTGCCTCTCTCTCTGCCTCTCTCTGCCTGCCTGCCTCTCTCTCTCTGCCTCTCTCTCTGCCTCTCTCTCTGCCTCTCTGCCTCTCTCTGCCTCTCTATCTGCCTCTCTCTCTCTACCTCTCTGCCTGCCTCTCTGTCTGTCTGCCTCTCTCTCTGCCTCTCTGTCTCTCTCTCTGCCTCTCTCTCTCTCTACCTCTCTCTCTCTACCTCTCTCTCTCTATCCTCTCTCTCTCTCTCTGCCTCTCTGTCTCTCTCTCTGCCTCTCTCTCTCTACCTCTCTCTCTCTACCTCTCTGCCTGCCTCTCTGTCTGTCTGCCTCTCTCTCTGCCTGCCTCTCTGTCTGCCTCTCTCTCTGCCTCTCTGTCTCTCTCTCTCTGCCTGCCTCTCTGTCTGTCTGCCTCTCTCTCTGCCTCTCTGTCTGTCTGCCTCTCTCTCTGCCTCTCTGTCTCTCTCTCTGCCTCTCTCTGTGCCTCTCTG
>CM060349.1:15954268-15959268 GCA_030674155.1 Stramonita haemastoma
TTTAAAATATTTCATGAGACAGCAAATCTACTGAACTATTATACAGTCTTTTTCTTTCTTTCTTTTTTTTTTCTTTTAAAGTTTCTAGGCCACAGTTCCATGTTTACTAGTGTTGAGATTTTGCATTTATATCGTACGCAACCGTTTCTTATCCACCCTTACGGCCTTAGGGTAGCCATATTCAAAAGTCCTTCGGATGAGACAATAAACGGAGGCCCCGTGTGCGAACGCACGCAGAACATCTTGCGCACACGTTAAATCCTGTTCCGCTTTTCGTAAGAGTAGGCCATTGTGTGCCGGTGGGAACAGATGACAATATTTACAAAACTGCATGCACACGGGGACCGGATGAAAAAAAGCACATGATTGCTTATTCTGTTATCCTCGATATAAAAGAATAAATAAATAAATAAATATTCTTACTTTGTATTCATTTATTTTATTTCATTCTTTTAATAAATTTATATCGAGGATAATGGAATAAGCTCTCGTGTGCTTTTTTTTACCATCCAGTCCCTGTGTGTATGCAGTTTTTTCAACCTTGTCATCTGTTCCCACAGCCACACGATGCCCTACTGTTACGAAAAGCGGAACAGGATTTAACGTTTATGCAAGATGTTCTGCATGCGTTCGCACACGGGGCCTCGGTTTATAGTCTCATCCGAAGGACTTTTTGGGGGAGAGTGGAGTCAGCACTGATGTTAACTCCAGGGGGAAAATCCCCTCGACCGGGAATCAAACCCGGGTCATCAAATTGCAAGCGCAATGTTCTGACCACTAGGTTATAAATCCCATCCCCAATGCTCAAACCGCTAGGCTCTCCTGCCCCCCTCCCCCTGGACTATTTGAAAGCATACCAAGTTTTTGCACAGCACTTAACCTGATCTTTGCATTATAGTGACACATGTAATGTATTCAAAGAAAGAGAAGACGCAGCTTGCCTTGTGGATAAAATCACAAACATAGTGCTAAAGAAGATACGAGAGAGAAGGGGGGGAGGAAAAAGAAAGAAGAAAAGCATGCTTTATATTTAAACATGAGTGGTGGTGTCTTTGTGTGTGTGTGTGTGTGTTTCTGTGTTTGTGTGTGTGTGAGAGAGAGAGGGAGGGAGGGAGGGTGAGAGTGAGTGAGTGTGTGTGTGTGTGTGTGAGTGAGTGAATGAGCGAGTGTGTGTGTGTGGAGTGTGAGTGAGTGAATGAGCGAGTGTGTGTGTGTGAGTGTGTGTGTGTGTGAGTGTGTGTGTGTGCGCGAGTGCGAGTGAGTGAGTGTGAGTGTGTGATAATAAATAAATGGGCATCACCGGATAATAATGTTCGTGATAACGAAGAAGAAAGGTGCCTCGAGTGTGGCATTGTGATAGTTGATGGTGTCTTGTTGCGCTAAGTATTGACGATAGCTCTCTCTCTCTCTCCTTTCTCATAGTCGTAGATGCTTATAATACTAGAAGAGTCTGGGTACCAAAGGTTTGTTTTGCCATACTGTACTAGATGATACTCCACTCTAGAGACAAAGCGATGATCAGAAAATGGCGTGGTCCTCTGCTTATTCTAGTATGTATACTTAATACTTTTTCTTTGTAAAATATTTTGTTCTTGTTCTTCAAGCTACCTGTTTAAAAAAAAAAAAATTTATTCTTTTATATTGAGGATAAGGGAATAACCACTCTTTTTTTTTTAATATCCAGTCCCCGTGTGTATGCAGTTTTTGTCAGTCATGTCATCTGTTCCCACCAGCTACACGATGGCCTACTCTTATGAAAAGCGGAACAGGATTTAACGTGTGCGCAAGATGTTCTGCGTGCGTTCGCACATGGGGCCTCGGTTTGTAGTCTCATCCAAAGGACTTTTGGGGGGAAGTGGAGTCAGCATTGATGTTAACTCTGGAGGAATACAAAGTTCTACAACTACAAGCCATCTGGGGGTGATCGTTTTTGTTGAGTACATAACATGGAAATGGGAGAGGTTTCCTCTAGTGTTGGGGTACAGTCTGTCTCCTTAGTGTCTGCAAGAAGGGTTATGTACTTTTATAAATGATTCCGGTTGGGTGGATTGGGGTAGGGTCTATTTCAGTCACCTGGGGTTACTAGAGGGTTGACTGGGGCTGCTTTGTGGTGTTTGTAGAAATGTGCGTTTTTTTAATTTCCTTTCAGCTGCGCTGTGTGGCTTTTAGGTAAAAGGAGCTATTCCATGTTGAAAAAGAGTAAAGTTCTACGCTTGAAAAAAGTTGTATTCCTGAGTGTAGTGTGAGAAGAAAAGGCCATGCAGTTGTTTCTGTAGTTAATGTGTGAAAGTTAATGAAATTCCAGATAGATACATTTGTCCAGATGTAAATTAAAGTTAGTGATCTATAGATGTATGATGAAAGCAGTGTGTGTGTGCATCAGACAAGCATGCACGCACGCACGCATGCACAAACACGCGCACGAACACACACACACACACACACACACACACACACACACACACACACACACACACACACACACACACACACACACACACTCACTACTCTCACACACACACACACTCACTACTCTCACGCACACACCACACACACACACACACACACACACACACACACACACACACACACACACACACACACACACACACACACACACACACACACACACACACACACACACACACACACACACACACACACACACACACACACACACACACACACACACACACCACACACACACACACACACACACAACTACCTCCCATTTTGTTTGTTTTTTTTTTGGTCGCTAAATTACAACATAGACTTGGGTGTCAAGCACCCAACTAGAAATAGCCAGCCATTCCTGCACTCCCTCTCTCTTTAGTTTAAAACCAGCTTTGTTCCTTACGAAACTTGCCTCTCCTCCTCAGAAGAAGAAAACAACGATAGCGCTTTCTGAGCCAGGTTGCAATGTCACTTTTTATTCTCTCTTTACTGGCCTGTTGCAAAGGGCAGGATTAGCTGAGTGCAACCGTTGTTGCAGATACTTTGAGACGGCTTCACTGAAGTTAGCGACTCAGTGCAGACACTGTGGTGGAATGGGGGTGTGGGCTTAGCGCTGAACATTGGTTTATTTTATTTATTTATATTGAGGATAATGGAATAAGCGCTCGTGTGCTTTTTTTTAAACATCCAGTCCCCGTGTGTATGCAGTTTTGTCAATGTCATCTGTTTCCACCGGCACATGATGCCCTACTCTTACAAAAAACGGAACAGGATTTAACGTGTGCGCAAGATGTTCTCTGTGCGTTCACACACGGGGCCTCGGTTTATAGTCTCATCGAAAGACTTTTGGGGGGAGTGGAGTCAGCACGGATGTTAACTCCAGAGGAGAAAAATCCCCTCGAACGGGAATCGAACCCGGGTCGTCTTCAGCTTCAGTGAAGTTAGCCGCTCACTGCAGAAACTGTGGTGGAATAGGGAGGGGGGGGGGGAGCACCGGTTTGAGTTGAGGATGCGAGTTATCTTGTTTTGAGTAGCTCACCGGATGTGTTGAATGGTCATGTTGAACTGGATACCCAGGCAGTTTTGAGATCTATAGTATATATAGTTTTTCAGTGGGGAGAAATCTTTTGGGGATAAAGTTGGGATTTGTGTTTTTCTGAACTGTGTTGTTCAAACGGCTTGGGTGTCTGCACATTAACATGCTTTTGACTCCAGGTAGTTTGGGGGGAGGGGGGGGGGGGTTGTGTGCATGTGGGTGAGGTGTGAGTGAATGAATGGGGGGGGGGGGGGGGTGAGTGTATGTGTGTGTTTTGTGAGAGAGAGTGAGTGAGTGAGTGTGTGTTTGGTTGTTGTGTGTGTGTATTGTGAGTGTTGTGTGTGTGTGTGTGTGTGTCTAATGCAAGCATTTGTGTGGTGTGTGTGTGTGTTTATGTGTGTGTGATGCAAGCATTTGTGTGGGGAGATGGGAAAGAAGAGAAGAAAAAACAAAAAGGAAGGGGGCAGGGAGGGGAAGAGTTAGAAACCTCCTGGTCTTAAAAGGCCTAGATAGAAAAATGAGCTTCAGTGGGAAAAGGGGGGGGGGGGGGGGGGGGGGGGGGGAGAGAGAATCATTACAAACTAAAGAATCGATAAATTGGGGAATTTGAGACTCAGAAAAAAAGAGGTTTGGGAGACGCCTACACAAGCTGAAAAGGGGGCTCAAGGACATTTGATTTAATTTTGAAGTTCTGAATAAGCTTATGCTTAATCTATATATATAGTGACACGATTTTGAATCAGAGCATCTCTGAAGTTGGAATGCAGCTACCTTAATGATGGGTAAAAATGGTCGCATGATACACAAAATGTCCTCATTGGGGAACCTCGGAGATCTGTGTAGTAGCCAAGGAAATGTGGAAAAAATTTTGACAAAACTGACAGTGAATGAATGAGGTATCAAATCCAGCCTCAAGACATTTATTTCTGACCTAGGTTCTTCCCCATAGTTACATACAGTTACACTTTAAAGATCTCTTTCTGTTCCTACTTTCAACCGACAGGATCTCCGTATCCATTACCTTGCCTAATACAATAATAGCTGTGTGCGTGTGAATGTCTAAGTTTAAAATCTGTTAAATCTCTGGTGACATTTTTTTTTTCTTTTTCTTTTCTTTAATTTCAACTCAGTTCAAGGATAATGAAATAAGCAAGCACTCCTGTGCTTTTTTTACAACATCCAGTCCCCATGTGTATGCAGTTTTGTAAAATTTTGTCATCCGTTCCCACCGGCACACAATTGCTTTTCCGAAAAGCTAAATGGGTTTTAACCTGTGAAAGGTAGCATCTGTGTGAGTGTTTCGAATGATTGCAGGTGCTTCGATTTGTTTGCTTTACAAGATTCAGGATCATAAAAAATCCAATTTAGTGTTAATATCATTATGATGATGATTGTGATGACTATGATGGTGATGACTTTGACGATGATGATGATGACGACGATGATGATGTCGACGATGATGATGATGACTATGATGGTGATAACTATGAATCTGTATGACGACGACGAC
>CM060349.1:15964268-15979268 GCA_030674155.1 Stramonita haemastoma
CTCGTTTGAACGAAAATGTGTCACCCTATTCTCAGTATTCTGTTATGATATATATTGTGGCATACATACTGTAGTGGTTTGTAAGAAACTCAGATGTACTCTATAGGTACAGTTACTCTCTGGTGTATCAATTAGTCATGAATATTGGCGAATGCTGACGTTGTTAAGTACTCATTGTCACCGCTTTTGTCTTTAGTTATCAGATTTCCATTTCGTCTTCCTTCCTGCTCTTTTTTTCCTTCCTACAGTTTCGTCATCATCGTTTCTTACAGTCTTTGCATATTTCCATTGTTTTTGTCCTTCCTCATTTTCTTACTTACTGTCTGCACTGCTTTCTATCTTGCATTCATTTCCTCTTTCTGAGCTTCTCTCATTCTTTTGCTGTGTACATGAGTTTTGTGGGGGTGTTTTTTGCATGTTATGTTATATATAGTCAAATTATAGTCCTTTCCAGATTTCAGGACTGTGGTCAGAAGCCAGAAAAAAGTCAGAGGTCCCACACTTCGGCAAGTTCTCCCACTTCAGCACCTCGGGCCATGCACCCCAAAAATGTCACAATTCTTGAAGCAACTTCATGAGATGATACTCGGCATTAAAAACATGCATGTGTGTGCGTGTGTGCATGTGTGCTTGCGTGCATGGTTTATTTTTTGTTTTGGCGTTGGACTCGTAATCTAAAGGTTGCGGGTTTGATCCCAGCTTTCAGCTATGGCGTTGTGCCCTTGGAAAAGGCACTTTACGGCAATTTTCTCACCCCACCCAGGTGTAAAAGGGGTACCAACCTTGTGTTGGGGGTTAACCCTGTGATAGACTGGCGTCCTATCCAGGGGGGGGGGGGAGTCTATGACTCTCAGTCGCTTAACGCCACAGAAACCGGGACAAGCACCGGCCTGATGAGCCTTAGGCTCGGGACAGACTTTAACTTTTTTTTTTTTTATATGATAAACTAAAGATTTTTTTCATCTTTTTCCTACAGGGATTTTTCCGGCGGTCGCAGTCGGGCCCAGTGAACTACCAGTGTCCGCGAAACAAGAACTGCGTCATCGACAGAGTCAACAGAAACCGCTGCCAGTACTGCCGCCTACAGAAGTGCCTCTCTCTGGGCATGTCCAGGGATGGTAAGGAAGAAACGGTGGTGTGATTGGGGGGGGGGGGGGGGGGGTAGGTGGGGGGGGGGGGGGTGGTGGTGGGGGGGGGGGGGGTTGGGTAGGGGTGGGTAGGGGGTAGGTAAGGGTTTGTGTGTGGATGGGGTTTGTGGGTGGGTGGAGGGGGAGGGGTTGATGGGGGTAGGTAGGGGTTTGTGGGTGTGTGAGTGGGTAGGGATTTGTGTGGGAGGGTAGGGGGTTGTATATGTGTGGGTTTGTGTGTGTGTGTGATTGAGTGTGGGTAGGGGTTTGTGGGGGGGGGGGCGGGTGGGGGGGGATTGTGTGTGTGGAAACCACAGAAACCGCTGCCAGTACTGCCGCCTACAGAAGTGCCTCTCTCTGGGCATGTCCAGGGATGGTAAGGGAGAAACAGTTGTGTGATTGGGGGGGAGGGGGGGTTGGGGGGGGGGGGGTGTAGGTATGGGTTTGTGTGTGGGTGGGTAGGTGGGGGTTTGTGTGGGTGGGTAGGGGTTTGTGGGTGTGGTAGGGGTTTGGGGGTGGGTGGGGAGGTAGGGTGGTGGGTGGGGTGGGTTGGGTAGGGGGTTGTGTGTGGGTGGATGGGTAGGGGGGGGGGGTCTGTGGGTGGATGGGTAGGGGGGGGGGGGGTCTGTGGGTGGGTGGGTAACGGTTTGTGTGTGGGTGGGTAGGGGATTGTGTGAGGGGGTAGGGGTTTGTGTGGGTGGGTGGGTAAGGAATTTTATGCATGTGGGCCAGGGATTGTGTTGGTAGGTAGGGGGTTGTGTGTGTGTGGATGGGTGGGCAGGGGTTTGTGGGTGGGTGGGTGAATAGGGATTTGTGTGTGTGACTGAAATTGGTGTACAATACAGATAACCTTTTATATAAAAAAAAAAATTTTTAAGGTTAAAAAAAAAAAGTTTTTATCATTCGCTAACCTCTTATTCACATGTTTTCAAAATTCTGTCATTATCAAATTATTTTTTGTTTGATCTATAAATTACTTTTTGATCTTGAAAAAACAGGAATCTCTTCTGTGGATCATGGACATAACCTCCATGACTTACCTGTAACTCACCTGTGACTGACTTAACCTGGGTTTCAGCGGTCAAGTTTGGGCGCATGTCCAAGAAGCAGCGGGAGAAGGTGGAGGACGAGGCCAAGATGGTGAAGGCCGCACAGCAGAACGGGTGCGATGGATTTGCCTCCCTTAATTATTCCCCTTCTCTTCCTCACAGCAACCAATATGTCACGTAAGCTTCCTCTCCTTCTGTGGCTTCCTGCCGTCCTTCCTCCTCCTTCTGTCTGCCCCTTACAGCCAGGCTGGAGCGACCATTTTAGTTGGGGGGAGGGGCTGAAGAGGTTTTGGGGGGTTGAAGGGGGGTTTGGGTAGGGGGGGTGTAAGGCTGTGGTCATTATAAGTGTTGGGGTGGGAAAAGGGGAAAAAATAATTGGGGTGGGGGATGGGGGTGTAAGGCTGTGGTCATTATGAGTAGGTGTGTATAATGGAGTAGGGAAGGAGTAAGATAATCAGGCTGTGGTTATATAATCAGAGGTGGGGTGGGGTGGGGAAGGGGAAATAATATTTGGGGTAGGGGCGTAAGGTTGTGATCATTATTAGAGTGGGGTGGGGAAGGAGAAAAAAATAATTGTCATCACACACACACAAAAAATGAAGACGGCTATTAAGGTGTGAAGATTATTGTTAAAGGAAAAGGTCTGGTACAAAAAAGATGATCATGATGAGGCAACGGTTAAATGGATGTTTTGCACTTGTGACCAATTTTGTACTGTGGACACAGTGATGTGGTGACAGTAAAGTGGCTGATTTGGAAGTTTGTGGGGGGGGGGGGGGGGGGGGGGGGGGTTCTATCAGGATGAGGGAAGAGGGAGGTAAAGGAAGAAGAGATCTCTCTATATATACCGAGTCTTGTTGAAGGTTTTTGACTAATGGTTATGCTTGAAGGGAAATTGTGCAAAAGCTGTGAACGTGGTGTAGACCAGACGTTGTTATCATGGTGGGGTTGGTTAAAAAAAAAAAGTTTCTAGGAAGAGTAGCTGTTACTGACCGCGTGTTTTAAAATGAAGGGGATGTGAGGTGACGTGATACATGACGTGTGATTGGTCAGTCGCTCCAGCCCGGTAGGGGACGTTACTCCATTAACAAACAGAACCAGCAGAGCAGATGTGTAGAAAAATACATTTCAAAGAAATTAACAGAGCAAGATTGAGTCTCAGAATGTCAAATCTATTTTGATTGGTAAAGAAATTTTGATATGGCCTGGTCTGTGTCACAGGCACTATAAAAAGCGGAACAGGATTTAACGTGTGTGCAAGATGTTCTGCGTGCGTTCGCACACGGGGCCTCGGTTTACAGTCTCATCCGAAAGACTTTGGGGGAAAGTGGAGTCAGCACTGATGTTAACTCCAGGGGAAAAATCCCCTCCAATGGGAATCGAACTCGGGTCGTCAAATTGCCAGCGCAATGTTCTGACCACTAGGCTATCCGTCCCCCTGGTAGGAGAGGGGTGCCAAATTGTCAGAAATACTCCCACCCCTGTTTTTTGTTTTGACATAATTATATATCTCAAGTGCGTCTGCTGGATCTGTTTTGTGGTTGGTTTTTTTTATATTTTTATTAGAACTAACTTTGGTTTTAGTTAATTTAGACTTTTGGTTTGGATGGTATTATTATTATTTTTTGGGAAGACATTATTATGACAAACCTCAATGTTTGCTAGGTCCTTCCTTCTGGGAGAGGCAAAGGGTATGGCGGTAAATTGTAGGTCACAAAGGGGAAAGAACTAAGGGGCTGTACACAGGGCAAGATGGTAGTCAGTGGTTGGTAGTAAAGGAAGAGAACGAATCCAATCCAATCCAATTATGGTGTGCTTATAGCCCCGCCGACCACATAGGCCATATCAGGGCTATCGCCTCGTTACATTTTAAAACTCGAACGAACCATACTTGGGGCAAGATAGTTTGGAACAATTAAACACCATGTTCTGTTATAAAATGAAGAGAGGAAGTGCTGCTTAACCCTCTGGCATTCAGCTTCTCTGAACACAAACTGCCCCTAGATTTCGCATTCCATCACGAAAATCAGGTCAGGCACACATGCTCGCTGGCCGTTTCCTCCTTGTAAGTACATACATACCAGCAGCTATAATTACTTCCAGACTCTCAGCAGGATTTGTACCTCTGGCCTGATAGAGCTTTGACATGTTGTAGCAATTAGTGATGGTCACAGCATGATGGAAATCTACCATGTGTAAATCCCGGCAAATCCCGGTTTGGGACTAAGAGGGTTAAGATAATGCTATCACCTCAACTCAGGATTAGCCCAGAGCAGCCTATTTTTTGTCTTCATTTTTTTTATTTTTTTTTTTACTATTATTTTAAAGAGAGAAAATTTGTGGATAAGAACCTTTTGTAAGAAAGACGACAGAAAAACAAACTGGTTTTTACCTTTAAAAAAATCGTTTTAAAAGTTACAACACAAGAGTGTATCATCTTTTGTCTTGTGGGGGGAAAAAAGTGGGTGATAGATAGCGAGGAGAAACATTGAGGTTTGTCATAGTGCTGTCTCTTTCTTTCTCTCTGTATGTGTGGTGGCATGCATGCCTGACTTAGACTGGGTCAGTCCAGGAGATGGGTGAGGTTTCTTCTGCTGCAACAACAACAGCAAGCAGCAAAAAAAAAAAAAAAAAAAAGCCTAATGCCTCGCTTGCAGCAGTGCCCAGTGATCACTGTAGTATCTGGTCATTATGGGTATCTGTGTGTGTGTTATTTATGATTTATTTATTTTTTATTTTATTTTATTTATTTATTCTTTTATATGGAGGATAATGGAATAAGCACTTATGTGCTTTTTTTTTTTTACATCCAGTCCCCGTGTGTATGCAGTTTTTGTCAATCTTGTCATCTGTTCCCACCGGCACACAGTGGCCTACTCTTACGAAAAGCGGAACAGGGTTTAGCGTGTGGGCAAGATGTTCTTCGTGCGTTCGCACACGGGGCCTCTGGTTTATAGTCTCATCCGAAGGACGTTTGGGGAGTGTGTGTGTCAGTATGTGTGTTAATGTGTTGTAAATTCCTGCAGATACCCATCTCTGCACGTCGTAGATTGTAGTTTCATGGCAAGCTTGCTGGTTTGGGCAGTTTGGGTTTTTTCTGTTTGCAAATATTCAAATATTTATTTATTTACGGTGTGATATGGTTTATTATTTCAGCCCTCTGGATTTTTTCCTCCCCCCGCCCCTGTTAGAATTTGTAGGCTGCTTTTCCGATTTTTTTTATTTGGTCTGAGTTGCTGTAGTGAAGGGGAGAGAAAAGAGGAACAAGCTTGATGCTTCTGTGTGGTGAAGTATTTATAACTTCTTCCCATATTTAGTTCCCCTTTTTTTCTGTTTCGGTGTAAGGAATCCCGGTTTATTTTATCTCTCTGCAGTTTTGTTTTTGAAATGTCAACATTTTGGAATTGGTGTTTAATAGTTTTTGGAAAAAAAATGTGTGTGTGTGTGCCAAGTTTTAAATCTTGCTGTAATTTGCTTTGAGAGAAAAGCATTTTGAGTTTTGAAATTTTCTTCAGTGTGTGGTCTCCTTTCTTTATTTCAGTCACGTTATCCATGTTTACCCACATTTCTTTTCTTTAAAAAAAATATATTTAAAAAATTTACTAGCAGGACACACACACAATTTGTTCTTGTGTTGCTTGTTCTGATTAAATCAGACAGTTGCGCAAGTCCGAACCCAAGCCATTTAGTTAAGGTGGATGGATTGACTTGGTACAAGTATTTGAATGGAGATGGCATGCGTCCTTAGATGTGTAGAACTTTTCCCCGACTGATATGTTTGTTTTTTTCTAATAACAAGAGGCTGGTGGTGCTTATGGTTTTATTGTCAGAGACGTCCTCCTCTATTGATGGGTTGTGGTTTGCTCAATGTTAGAGGAATGCCCTTGTGACACCGTACATATTCACTGACATTCTAACTTTTCTGAAAATAGGATTTGTCATTTTCTCTTCTTCAGTTTTCTCTTTCTGTCTGTATGGGCTGATAACAAAAAATTTAAAGAAAAAAAAACCCCATGGACTGAAAATGCTCGACTAACAGTTTCACCGAGTTTAACTTCTTTTGTCTTACTGTCTTAGCAAGCATGGGAAACTAATGAGTAATCCTATCATTCCGCGCTCAACGTTTGTGTGGTTTGTGTGCTTGTTTATTTGTTGTTATGTTTGGATGATAATGGAAAAAAGCTCTCATGAGCTTTTAAAAAAAAATTTTTTACATCCACTCCCCATGCAGTGTTGGAAATTTTGTCGTCTGTTCCAATCGGCACACAATGGCTTCGTACTCTTCCATAAAGTGGAACAGATTTAAATGTGTGTGCAAGATTTTCTTCATGCATTCCCACATGGGATTGTGATTTATAGCCTTGTCTGAAAGACTTTTGAAGGGAGTTGAGTGGAGTCAACACTGATGTTAACTCCAGGGTGAAAAATTTTCTTGAATGGGATTTGAACCCGGGTTGGCAGATTGTGAGCACAATGAGCTATGCTCAAACCACCAGGCTGTCCCATCCAGTGTGTGTGTGTATGTGTATGTGTATGTGTGGTGTGTGTGTGTGTGTGTGTGTGTGTGTGCATGTTTGTGTGTGTGGGTGTTTGTATGTGCCCATTTGTGTGTGTGTTTGTATATATGTGACAGTGTGTGGCGTGTGTGTTTGTATGTGCGCATGTGTGTGTGTGTGTGTTTGTATGTTGCGTGTGTGTGTATGGTTGTATATGTGCGTGTTTGTATGTGGTGTGTGTGTGTGTGTGTGTATGGTTGTATATGTGCGTGTTTGTATGTGTGGTGTGTGTGGTTGTATATGTGCGTGTTTGTATGTGTGGTGTGTGTGTGTGCATGTGGTACACATCAGGTATGCATTGATGAGAAAATCCTTTCGGGAATCATCCTTCAGAATTTTCCTTAGCAGGGTGGCAACTACCATCTGGTCCAATCCCAACTGCTCAAGTAACCTGATGATCAGTCTTGTAGACATAGAGATTGGTGTTCTTCTTCTTCTTCAAATGCTCAGACAGCAACTACTGTTGTCTGTCATACGAGTGAAAAAGCATTGCACTACCATTAAGCACCTGACAAGTCAGGCCCAGTGCATCCAACTTTGTTGTGGGAGAGAATTGCTATCTTTTAAGTCTTTCTTGAAAAAAAAAAAAAAGAGAATGGCCCAAGAAGGCAAAAAATAGACAAGGAGGTGACAGGGAGAAAAAGGTGCAAGGCAGAAACAGAGAGAGGGATAGAAAAGAGGTAATTCCTAGCACAGAATTTCCAGAAGATACGGAATGCTATTTATAGTGACTGGACCTCGGCATCCCCTTAGGGGAGAGATTTGTATACCCTCTATAATTCATACATTATTTCATGCTATGGATGGAACCCAGTCTTTGCCTGGTTGGTTAGAACATGGAATGGGAGAAGGGGGGAGGGATCTGAAGGCACAGGTTCAACTATTCACTGAGTTACCTGTAGAGGGAATCCTGTTCATCCAGGATTTTTTTTTTTTAAATAAATTTCTTGGCTGGAGCTCTTGAGGCTGACCCAAGGTGAGATTTTTGCATATGTATGTGACCATGTCTCCCCACCATGAAGGTAGCTGCATTCTGACTTCAGGGACGAGGTCTGAAACAAGGCACCACTTCTGCTATCACAATGACAAGCAAGGTGATAATGTTACTTGCTGCTTCTGCTGCTATTGCTTCTGCTACTTGAGTGGCTACTGTTGATACTTTGCTGTGAAAATGTCACTCTACTGCCCTTGCTACTGCTGCTGTGATTTCTACTGCTGCCACATGTACTGCTGCTGCTAGTATGGTGCGATATTTCGCTGCCACTGCAACAACCTTTGCTGCCTCTATTACTACTTTTCTGCAGATTATTCTTTGAAGTATCCATGAAGTCAGAATGGGGCTACGTAAATTTGGGGGTGGGAGGTGAGAAATCGGTTGCATACGCCAGAAAAAAAAAGAATAAAAAAAATCTCAGTGTTGGTGAAGCTCGGACCTCTTGCCAAGAAACGAGATACAACCCGCTCCCCCCAAAAAAAACAACAACAACCCCGAACAACTTTTAAAGTAGATTTGAGAAGAAAAAAAATCAGTACATATTCTTTGAAGTGAACAAAAAAGAAACAAATTGTTTCTGCATGTACAAAGTATTCAGAGTTATAAAAATGTCTGTGCATTAATGAGTTTAAAAGATGGAAGAATGAAAGTGACTCTGTGGTAAGGTGGATGTTTGGGCTGGAGATTTCAACCTATTGGAGTACACAAGTTTTTTCATGTAAATTTTTTTTTAATGCAGATAAATGTACCATGGAAGTGGCAGGAAGAGAAGAGAAATGGCCTGGTTTTGGGCACATCATGATCAGCTAATTTTTTCATCAAGAATTTTTATGGAACAATGTATATTGTGACCTTCTGATCAATACAAATGTACTATCTGAATATTTCTGTGGTGAACCATTGTGTATGTATAAGAGTGAGTTCAAAACTGTCTGTTCACATACATGTGAACGAACATGCATACATGTGCATGCATATTCACATGCATACTTGGTATAATAGACTTCTGTTGGAAGTTCTGTACTTTGATCTTGACCCCAAGATTTAAAACCATTCATTTTTGTATTAAAAGTGTTGTCGTATCAGATGTGACAGAGACTGCCACTCACACATTGGACTGACCAGCCACAGCCGGCGTTTTTCGCTGAACAAATGACCTGTCTTCTGGCGTGAATTCCATAGTCGACACAGACTGACAGAGACCTACTACTACTGTCGTATTCTTTCTTGGCCCGACTTTAAAAAAAAAAAAAAAGTTTAGTATGTGTGTGTGCATGCATACGTGTGTGTGTATGTGTGCGCGCATGTGTGAGTTTATGTGTGTCTGAATGTATGTGTGTGTGCACGTGCGTGCATGCGAGTGCGCACACACCAGAACACAGACAGTGCAAGTTACATCCAAGAGACCACACACTGTGGGGAAGGGAGGTGTGTGTGTGGGCAAGAGTGAAAAACGTTAACCCTCTTGCATTCGGATTCTCTGAACACAAACTGCCCCATGATTTCGCCTTCCATCACGAAATCAGGTCAGGCACACATGCTCACTCGCCTCTCCCTCCTAAGCACATACCACCAGCTATAAATACTTCCAGACTCTCAACAGGATTTCTACCTCTAGCCTAATAGAGCTTTGACATGGTGGCTCTATCAGTGAAGGCCACTGCCTGATGGAAAACTACTGTGTTTACTGCTGCAATTATTCTATCCCAGCAAATCCCGGTTCGGGATTCAGGGGGGAGCAATTATTCAATCCTGGCAAATCCCAGTTTGGGGACTAAGAGGGTTAATTAAACCTGGATTGCTTTGGCCGTTTTTTTTACAGCATGGCCACCCCAGGGTACAACTACCCGGTTGGTTTTTGTGGGTGTGAGTGTATGTGGGTGTGCGCGCATGTGTGTGTGTGTTAGTGTTTGTGGGTGTGCGTGCATGTATGTGGGTGTGTGTGTATGTATGTCTATGTGTGCGTGTGCGCACCCACCAGAACACAAGCCAGCGAAAATAACATCCAAAAGACCACACACACACACTGTGGAGGAAGCAAAGCAAGGGGCAAAGACTGAAAACAACCATTAAACCCGGATTGCTTTGACCATTTTTACAGCATGGCCACACCGGGGTACAACTACCCAGCCAACGGCTACTCATACCCGGTGGGGTCGACACAGACGGACTACTCCCCCCCCCCTCCTCCCCCCTCGGCCGGGGACAGCAACGGGGGAGGAGGAGTGGGGGGGGGCCTGGTGAGCAACATCAACAACAACGTGGTGAACAACAACAACGTCATGGTGGTCAACAACAACAACAACCTCAACAACAACAACGGCGGCGGCGGCATGGCCTTCCCCACCTCCCCCGTCTCCACCCCCACCACCCCCGTGCCCCCACCCCACCCCGTCACGCTGCTGCGGCCTGTGGACATCATGGAGCCAGGTGAGAGAGATTTTGGGATTTTTTTGTGACAGGGCGGTAATTAGATTACTTCCCATGCGATCGGAACTGCCAATCGCAGCGTCATGGATCTAACTTTAGATCCACACCTGCGAATTGTGCGACGTTCTGTATCGTTGGGGGGTGATCGAAAACCATCCGTTGCACGCACATTACCTGTAGCGGTAAAATGTAGAATTTATGCAGCCTTTTTTTAGAGGCCACACACATTCCCACTGTCTGACCGTGCTGTCGTCGCTGAGAAGTTGTACAGAGTCGCGGCAGATCAAATATCTGCACTCTGTTACATTTTTTTTTTTTAACCCTTTCAGTACGGTACACCTGTTTTCCGGGCTCAAGCTTTCTGCTACCCTTAAGTCTTGTAAGGAGGAAAACCGGCGTGACCGGATTTTTTTTTTCCCAATTCCTGGGTTTTCTGAGGTTGAGAAGAGTGTGAAATGGGTACTACCTAGGTGAATTTTACATACATACACACACACACACACAAAGTTTTATAGACAAGTGCAGCGCCTACCCATTATTTAAAAAATAAATTTTCCCCCCCCTCAGGGATGGTGTCTAAACACGACACCTGTGTGCATGCTGGTTTTTTATAATTTTGTCATAGGCTCCTACCGGCACACAATGGCCTGCTCTTCCGAAAGGCAGAACAGGGTTTTTACGTGTGCACATGATGTTCTGCGTGCGTTCACACATGGGGCCTCGGTTTAAAGTTTCATCCAAAGGACTTTTGGGGAGAGTGGAGTCAGCACTGATGTTAACTCCAGGAGAAAAATTTCCTCAACCGGACTCAAACCCGGGTCGTCAAATTGCCAGCGCAGTGTTCTGACCACTAGGCTATCCGTAATGTGTTCCTCTGGGTACTGGCCATTTGTATATATATATTTTTTTAATCACCAAAAATAAATGACATAACACAATTACTGGAAATTTTGTAGTTGTAAACAAAAAAAATGTTTTTCCACTGCAGCTACAAAAATGAACCATAATAGTGAGGACTATGAAACTTAACACCATGCTTATTCCATTTATAAATAAATGTGTCTCAAAATTTCAAGTCATTGTGTCATGTCATTTATTTTGGGGGAGTTTTTTTTAAAACCTATACAAATAACCAGTACCCAGAAGAACAAATAAATACAAAGGGCCCAGTATGGAGTGAGTTAACTCTTTCGTTTGGACATTTTTGTGAGCAGTTGATTCCCTCCCTTTACCTTGTTTCTAGAAGAATGTATTCCTGAAAATAAGGTACTCAGTTCAAAGTGAAGTGACACTAAAATAATATGATCAACCCCTACATATCATGCACTGTTGTGTTAACAAGTGAACACAGTAAATTTGTATATTTTTTCCAGTTTAAACCCATTTATTACAGTGTTGGTGACTCACAGTTGTTAAAACATGTAAATACAGACAATTGTGAACAGAAAAATAGTAACACGCATGCCTATGTACACTCTGTTCATGGAAAAGTAATGAAACATTGAAACATGCCTGTACTGTCTTGGCAATAGTCCACACCACTACGTATTTCAACATGTACCCTACAGGGTATCAGGGCATGGAAACTTAACCACTTTACAGGGCTGTTGACGAACAGCGTTAGTCATAGAAAACATCACCAGCAATGCTCAGTTGACAGTGGCTGTTCATCATGATTCAACACTCTCTCTGTTTCGTCCAGCATGTGCCTGAGCAAAATATGACAGCAGCGAAAGGGTTAACCATCTTGCATTTAGATTCTCTGAACACAAACTGTCCCTAGATTTAGCATTCCATCATGAAATCAGGTCAGGCACACATGCTTGCCTTTTCCTCCTTCTAAGTACATACCAGCAGCTATAATTACTTCCAGACTCTTAGCAGGGTTTTTTCTTCTAGCCTGATAGAGGTTTTGACATGTGGTAGCAATTAGTGATGGTCACTGCTTGATGGAAATCTACTGTGTGTAAATCCCAGCAAATCCCGGATCGGGACTAAGAGGGTTAAAGGGAAATAATCAGCCCAAACGGGTTTCTGGGAATCCAGGATAGGTTTTAGTGAAAGGGGTATAGCAGGCGCTAGAAGGGAGAGGGTTAATGCAGTGACTGTGTTTTGGTGTTGCAGTGGCTTTGGGGAGTGCCATCGCAGACGCTCACCTGCGAACGTGTCTGCACAGCAGTGACCAGATTGAAACGCTGAAAAAACAGGTGGCACCACAGGACCTCGTCGCTGCTTACACAAACATGGTCAGTTTGGGGATGGGTGAGAGAGAGAGAGAGTGTGTGTGTGAGTGAGTGTGTGTGTGTTTGTGTGTGTGTTTAAACAGATGGGTAAGAGGGTTTATTTTGTGCACATGTATGACTTTCTTCAGTTTAACGTCTGATCACTCAAAGTGATACTAGACACACACACACACAAAAAAAAAGAAAGATGAAGATTGAAAGTGTCACATTCAGAGAACGTGTGTGTGTAAGCGGGTGGGTGGGCAGACGCGTGTGTGTGTTATGCGTGTGCGCACACGTGGGCATGTATGTGTGTGTGAGCGTAAGTGTGTATGTGTGAACGTGTTTACAAGAATATGTATAGTTATGCATAGATGTGTGAGTGCATACATGCATTGTGTGTGTATGCTGGCCCCTGGAGAAGCTGAGGTCTCTGATGCCTCACTCCCCAATGAACACATAGGTTCATTGGGGAGTGGTAGGTTATCGGAACACCTTTACCTCTACCTGGCCTGAAAAACTAGCCCCCAGACCCCCACTGGAGACACAACAATCATTGTGTCTGTGTGTACCAGACCTCACTGGATACAGTCATAGTGTGTGTGTGTGCGTGTGTGTGCTTGTGTGTGTGTGTGTGTGTGTGTGTGTGTGTGGTGGTGTGTGTGTGGTGGTGTGTATGTGTGTGTGTGTGTGTACATATACAAGCCCAGACCCTCACAGGATATACTACAGTCATGGTGTGTGTGTGTCTGTACCCCAGACCCCCACTGGATACAGTATTGTGTGTGTGTGTGTGAACTAACACCACTGCACTGACCACAGTCATTGTGTCATGGTGTCTGTGTGTACTAGCCCAGACCTCCACTGCACACACGACAGTCATGATGTCTGTGTACTACCACCACTGAATACTTTACAGTCATTGCATCTGTCTATACACAGAGCCATCAGCGGATGTGGACGGAGCTGGCGGAGAAGATAACAGTGGCGGTGCAGCAGATCATCGAGTTTGCCAAGATGATCCCTGGCTTCATGGACCTCTCTCAGGACGACCAGATCATGCTGCTCAAGTCAGGTCAGTACACCTGTCTGTGTGTGTGTCCTCCGCGTGTGTGTGTGTGGGGGGGGGGGTTGTGTTTGTCTCTCTCAGGACGACCAGATCATGCTGCTCAAGTCAGGTCCGTGCGTGTGGCCTCTGCACACTCTGCTGGTGTGTGTTGGGGGGGGGGGTTCCCTTTAGCCCTTGAATTTCAAGCCCTTTGATTTGATCAGGTCAGTGTGTGTCCTCGCATCTGCTGTTTCAGGAGGGATTTTTTTAGGTTTATTGGTGGGTTTTCATGGAGTTTCTGTGCCGTGGTCTTTGGGTCATAGGGCAGGTACACTGAACAAGCCTAGGCAGATAGAATGAACAAGCATAACTAGACTGAACAAGCTCACATGTGAGCAGCATGGGGTGTGATCGTAGCTGAGGTGGTGGATGTCCATGCTTTGCACCATGACATGGATCACTAAATCTTTAACCCTAGTAGCGCTGTAATAACGGCAGCGGTACTAGGTGCTGCTGGCTGAATTAACAGCAGCCATTGTTGATTTGCAGTAGGGTGGGGTCAAACAACTCCTGATATTGATATGTAAAACTAAACTAAGTGTGTAAAGTTGTAAATCACTGGAAAGCTTAGATAACAAGCTTTTAAAAGAGTGAAATTTTATAGCAGCATGTAGTGTTTATGATAATGTAAAAAATAAATAAAGTTTAAAAACTGCGCGTGCACTACCAATCACTGTTGCGATGTCGGTGACCCAGATTGATTTTAACACGATATGCAATGTTGTTTTGGTGCAAAAATGTCATGATTCGATAAATACTGTCTCTTGACATACGTTTTGAAAAAATAAAGAGCTTCCGTGACTTTATCGGTCGTCAAATACTCGGAAAAGTCCAGCGAAATGATCGACGCGATCGCGATCGTCATGGCGGTGAACACTTATTTCGTGCGAACTGGCGGCGTTCTATGACGAAAATACGACAATCGCTTGATTTCGTGTGATGCAAAGTACTCGACAGCATATAGAAATGACTTAAAAACAGTTATTTCGAAGCCGTGTTGCGTTAAAATAAAGTAAAACAATGTATGACATCGAAATCGCCCGGTAGCTATGAAGTGCTTTGGACAAAACTTAGCGCCGCTCGATTCAGTCCGATCGCGATCAATTTTTCCGAAGTTTTTCAAAAATATTTCACAATCCTTACCTTATCGTCTCTATTATCGTTTAATTCAACCAAATCCAGCCTCTAAAACTCCTCATCGCCGTCAATATCGTCAAAAAACTCGAAAAATACTTCGAGTGATACGAGCGCAAACACTTTGCCGCCATTTTGTTTTCAGGCGATCGACGTTCGTCCAAAAAAAATAAAAAATACACCTCTAAACCAATCAGAATCCTCGTTGCTTGCGACTGCGGACGACCTTCACCCATTTCTGCGGCCCTACAATGGCCTTCACGTTCATTGGATGACCTTTGAAAGCGAAAGAAAGCCTTCAATTACGATCACTGACGTCATCGCGGAATATTCCGGGAGCCGCCAGAAAGCATTACTACGTCACTCCGGAGTAATCCGGG
>CM060349.1:15984268-15996055 GCA_030674155.1 Stramonita haemastoma
CGATGGGTCAGGCCTTTTTTTTTTTTTTTTTTTTTTTTTAATGATTCAGTTTGGTTTTGGTTTGTGGGTTTTTTGAGAGAGAGACCTCCCCCCCCCCCCCCCCCGATTGTTTCATACTATGATGACACAGTGGCCATATTCACTTTTCGTTGCGTTGTTCCTCCTCCTCTTCCTCACGTGTAGTAGAATTTTGGTATCGCTCTCCGGAGAGGGAGGGAGGGGCGTGCGTTTCATCCATTGTGTGTGGTGTGCCGAGTTACACGCACGGTCAGTGCTCATATATATGTGTGTGTGGTGTTGAGGGGGGAGGGGAGGGGTTGTGTCTATGATGAGTAGTGTGTGAATGAAGTGTGGTTTGGGGGGGGGGGGGGGGGGGGGGGGGGGGGTTATGATTAAGTAGTGTGAGAATGGGGAGTGGGAAGTGGTTGGAAAAAAATTTTTTTCTCTTTTTTTAGAAAATGAAATGTGAGAGGTTAGAACTGATGTTGGTTATAGTGTAATTATCATAGTCACCACTCTTTGTTTGTTTTGTTAAAAAGACGAGGAGAGGAGGAGAGAAAATGAACAGTAGACGCAACCTCCTTCAGGAATCTTTTTTTTTTTTTTTTTTTTTTTAATTGTTAAATCTTGTCTGGGACATAGCTCTTTCTCTCTCCCTCTTGTGTCTTGTATGTATGTTTTGTTTTTTTCTATGGACTTTTTCTGTACATGCGAACAGTTTTTTGGGGGGTCAGAAATGTCTTGGATTCAAGAGAGGGTGGTGCAGCATTTGGGGTTGGGGTTGGGGTTTTTGTTTTTTTTGTTGAATATTGTGAAGGTGTGGTTTTTCCATACGCTGATGTTAAACAAACGTGACGGGTTCAACAGACAGTCAGGGGCTTAAGAGTGTGTACAGGTTCGGGGGTTTTTTTAATAAATTTTTTTCTTTCTTTTGTGAAAACGATACATTCAGAGAGTGCTGGGCCATTCATGTGGGGTTTTTTTGAAGTGTAAATGAGATCTTACTAGTTACTATTTCATCGAGTTCCTAACTGGGCAGTGTGACCTAGTTTTTACAGAACCAGCTGTTGATTTTTGGTCGTCTGCTAGCACTTTCAACCCGAAAAAAGCGACAACAAAAAATCAATATCTGGTCTGAACAAGTCAATTCTTTGGCAGAACATGCGTAGAACACTTCTCGAGAGAGAGACGGCACGAAAGTTTTTGTTGAGAGAATTGTTTTAAGACTATTTTAAGTCTCTTGGCTAGAGCTCCGAGGTTCGCCAGTGACTATGTTTTGAGTATGTGACTGGTTTTGTCCAACTTAAAGGTAGCCGCATTACAACTTCGGGGATGTATGCTGGGTATGTTTGTGTGTCCATAACCCATCCAAGGCTGACGGAATGACAGGATCTTTAAAGTGCATATTTAATCTTCTGCATGCATGTACACAAGATGGGACTTCAGGCACTGGCAGGTCTGCACTTGAAGTTGACTTGGCAAGTTGTAAAAATCCCCATCCTTGGTTCACTAGATGCTGGCGAGATTCAAACCCACGATTTCATGAATCCATGGGATTGAAGTCGGAATGGTTTTAACCAGTTATAATGCCCATCAGTGGAATTGTAAATGAATTATGAAGCTATTCAAAGGGTGACACAACTTTTTTTTTTTACAGAATGGTGTAAGGGGAGCTTTTAAAAAAAAAAAAAAAATTTTTTTAATGAAATCATTCAGTAATCGGTTGACTTGACATTCTGTTCCAAGATGTACAGACAGAAAATAGCGAATGTGTTTGGAGATGATTGACAGATCATCAAAGTCTGTAAAGCCTCAAGTTTTCACCAAGTGAGAGAGACTGTATGCAAAAAGTGTATACATACATACATACATGAGCACCCAGAAATTCCTATCTTTGGGGGGTTTTCCGTGATAACGTTTTTATCGCTCGAAATAACCGACTAAGCTCGCACTCAATAGTTGCGCACAGTCTGTTGTGCAAAACTCTGAGCTGTATGTACAACACTTTTCACACGCTTAGTGAATCTTATATCTTGAGTCACCCAGATTTGGGAAACACTCGTCTTTCGGGGAAACAAGAGACTGAACAATAACAACCAACACAATTATCAGGGGGAGAGAGAGAGGAAACAGTAATAATGATAAATAATGTGTCTGCACTACATTCAGATCGTGAAGGAGATGTGCCTTGCTCTTTTCAGAAGTGGTTCAGAGAAATTCTACTACTACACCTTTAGGCGAAACACGACATCGGTATGAAAGAGAGAGAGAGAAGGGGGTATAGGTGGTATTTGAGAGGGTTTGGGGCGTCTTCATTGTTGTAAGGGGAGGGGGGGGGGGGAGGTTTGGATAGAGGGAGAGATGTTTTGTTGAGCAGAACTACAGTAACCATTGTGCACTTCTTCCCCCATTCGGCAGAGCAAGAACTGCTGTGTGTGAGTGTGTGTGTTTAAGTGCGTTTGTGTGTGTGTGTGTGTCTGCATCACATACATGTATGATGTACACTTTTGCTATCAGGGACTTTGTTCTGTTGATTGTGTGCACGTTTTTTTCTGTGGGTGATGTGTGTAGTGTGTGTGTGGTGTAGTGTAGTGTGGGTGTGTGTTGTGTTTGTGTAGTGTGTGTGTGGTGTGTGTGTGTGCGTGTGTGGATGTGTGCGCACACGCGCGCATGCGTGCATGCACATGTGTGTAATGTATGCTTTACATCAGCATTTACAGTGATAGGCATGGACTGATCTACCACTTTCAGTTTTTTTTGTTATTGTCATCGTTGTCATTGTTGATGGGTATTGAACGCTGATATAGTGTGATCAGGAAAGCGCTTTGTTAGTGTTATGGTTGTTGTGTTCAAAACAGGGGAGAGAGAGAGTCTTGTAAACTCATGTGTAGAAAATTAGAATGATTCTTTATTGATGATGCCAGCACACCCCCCCAAAATCCTTTACCAGACAAATTTTTGTGTCCTGTCTTTTTGGGGAAAGAGTAGAACAGGTAGTAGAGAGGGCAATTACCAGCCATTTTTCTTCTTCTTCCCCGTTGATTTTTTGTTCAAAGTGTTCATTGGTGTTTCTGGTAGGTAAACGGTGTATGTTTTTTGTGGGTTTTTTTTTCTAGTAAAAATTCTGGACTGCAGCACATCCCCATGCACATGTGTACAGGGATTTTTAGAGGAACACCGTCACAGGTTTTGTGTCTTTGTTGTGGCCATTGTCATTCACAAACCGCCATTCTTCTCTTTCTCTCTCTCTCTCTTTCTGTCTCTGTCTCTCTCTTTGTCTCTGTTCTCTCTTCTCTTCTTTCTTTTTCTGTCTCTCTCTCTCTCTCTTCTCTCTTCTCTCTCTCTCTCTCTCTCTCTCTGTGTCCCTGTCTCTCTCTCTCTCGTCTCTCTCTCTCTCTCTCTCTCTCTCTCTCTCTCTCTCTCTCTTCTCTCTCTCCTTCGCCTGAAAGTGGGAAGAGAGAAGAATGGCTGGTTGTTTCATCTGCTTTGAGGCAGCTGGGAAAAATTCACATGGGGCATTGCAGGACTAGTGCCACTGTTGTCTTGCCTATCAGAGTTTTGTGTGTGTGTGTGTGTGTCTGGTGTTAGCAAATGTTATATGTCAAATTGCCACTGATATTGTTGGGGTATAGGTCTGTATGTGTGTGTGTGTGTCGTATTGAAGTGTATGTGTTTGTACATGTGTGTTAAGTTGACTGGCTGTGCTGGTTGCATCCTGTTGGTACATTATCCCTTATTCCCCAGTGGTCACACGGTTCATTCACTGTGAAACTTGTGTCAAAGGGGAATATTTTTTTACAACTTTCAATAGTCACTACACAAAAAAAAACTGATTACGGTTTGATGTTGGGCTTAGTGCCAAGACGTGGTGGTCTAGGTCAGAAAGAATTTTTTTTTTTTTTTTCTAACTTTTTTCTATTTTTTAATCATGACATTTTTGCAAGGCATAAAAGATTAACCCCCCCCCCCCCTCCCCCCCCTCCTCTTTAAAATATAGCCTCCCTTTTTTTTTTTTTTGTATCAAGTAAGATCAATACGTGTACCTACGTTAACCAAACATTTTTCAAAGAGTGGAATTCAACAGAGAAACGATTCATGAAGTAAACAACCCACACATTTTTTTTAGAAACTGGGATCCATATTCCCCTTCAGAAAAGCAGGGTAAATGCACCAGTATGACGCAACCAACCACCACCAGCCAGTATTTTGTGTGTATGTCAAGTTCAGGGTTCAAACCCCACCAGGCCCTCTCTCTCCTCATGCAGGGAAGTGTTGTTCCACATTGTTATTACATATATAGGAGGCAGCATAGGAGTAACTAGTAGGACTGTACAGGTGTGGGTGGGAGGGGTTGGACAGCTGCTGTTGCTGCTGAAGTGAACAGAAGTAGCGTGGTGGTTATTGTTGCGTTAGTTGGCTGGCATGATGTAGATCTGGGTTGTGGGGTGGGGGGGGGGGTTGGGTTAGGATGGCGTAGATGTTTAGAGAGTGGTGTGTGTGTGTGTGTGTTGTTGAATAGGATTGTTGTGTTTTAAGTCGATGTGAAAGGCGTCGTGTTTGGGAAGCTGGGTGAGTGGTACTACTGTGCATTTCGTGTTGCCCTGAAATTGTTGAGGATGCTAGAGACCTGTCAGTATAAAAGAACGTACATCCCCACCTTCCAAAAAGTCTGTGCCAGGAATTCCCTCTTTTCTGTCCCTCTCTTTGTTTCTGCCTTGTTCCATTTCTTCCAGTAACCTCCATTTTCCATTTCTATTCCAGTCCATTTTTCTTCTGCCTTCTTGGTCCAATATCTTGCCATTTTTTTTCCCCAGAAAGACTTTTAAGATAACAATTCTCTCTCCCATGCCAAAGTCAGATGCGCTGGGCCTGACTTGTAAGGCAGTTAAACACATTTTCACTCCATGACAGACAATAGTTGCTGTCTGATCATTCAACGTCAAAAAAGAAAAGAAATCAGATTTTCTTTTTCACAAAAGAAATCAGATTTTCACAAAAGAAATCAGATTTCTTTTTCTCAAAAGAAATCAGATTTTCTTTTTCACAAAAAGAAAGCAGATTTTCTTTTTCACAAAAGAAATCAAGATTTTCTTTTTCACAGTGACACAAAAAGCACAGTATGCTCTTAACTCGAGCTTTCCCTGAAGCGCACGATGCGTGTTGAATATGATGCCATTCCCCCAAGTTAAGGACAGCCTTAGGATTAGGGACAGTGAAGGCTTAGGCAGGTGACTATGGACACGAGCTATCAGTGGACCAGGCAGCAGTCTGTTGTAGTTAGTGGCTCGCTCCTCTTCAGGTCCGTACATACCACTGACTCGGCAGCATCACTGTTGTCAGTTGTGTGTTATTGTCGCGTCGTGTGTGTCGTGTCATATCGGTATCGTCGTCACTCCCATGTAGGAATGATTGATTGATTGTTAATGTGTGGGAGAAAGTCTTCTTGTCAAGTCGTGTGTGTCGTCATATGTCGTACGATTGATTGGAATGTGTGCAGTCTTTGTCAGTTGTGTGTTATTGTCGTGTTGTGTCATTCAGTATCGTCGTCATCATGTGGTGGATTGATTGATTGATTGATAATGTGTGAGAGAGCAAGTCCTCTGTCAGTTGTGTGTTATGTCGTGTTGTGTCGTGTCAGTATCGTCGTCAATCCATGTGGTGGATGATTGATTGATTGATAATGTGTGAGAGAGCAAGTCCTCTGTCAGTTTGTGTTATTGTGTGTGTGTGTGTCAGTATCGTCGTCAATCCATTGTGATTGATTGATTAATAATGTGTGTGAGAGAAAGTCCTGTGAGAGTTACTTGTGGTGAGAGAGCTGTGTTGTGATGTTGATGTTGAATTGTTCACAGAGTAGTTGGGTTCCCCTCCCTCTCTTTAAAGGCGTGTATACATGTATATGTATGTGTGTGTGCGTGTTTTTTGCTGCTGATGGTAGCAGTGTTTTAGCCTTGGTCGTTGTTTGTAGCACTCCCTCTAATGGGGGGAAATGGGGAGGTAAATCTTGCAGCTGTTTCTCTCATTCAGGTATGTTACGTTACATGTGTGTGTGTGTGTGTGTGGTACACAAACCCCCATAAAGTTTGGAAGAAAATTTTTTTTTTTTTTTTTTTGGAGGACACTCACACACACTGAAAAAAAATTTTTTTTTTTTTTGGAGAGATGTCCTTCACTTTGCAGCCAGCGCACATTGAAATGCATCATCTTTGTGGCCATTCCTTGCTTCCAAAAAATTTTTGGTTTTTTTTTTTTTTGTTGGTGGCGTTCATCATCATCATCATCCAAGAAGTTGTATACCCAGTAAAACTTGCATTTGCATGTATGTCTGTGCGCGCGCACGCGTGCGTGTGTGAGAAGGAAGCACGCTGCATGCGTGCGTGAGAGAGAGTTTCTTCCACATATAAACTGTCGTTCCGTCATTTTGTGCACCATACTGTTTTCCAAAAAAACAAACTAAAAAAAAAAACAACTGTTGTGCCATTTCAGTGGATGGGATCGTGGACTTGTTGTGGAAAATTGGATGGGGGTTTTTGGACTCGGTACTGCTGTGGAAAGATGTGTGACGACATTTTCGGGTCGGATTCAGAGCTGGCAAGGAGATTGAGGGAGAAGGGATGGTGTGTGTGTACTTCGCGACAAAACTGCTACTACTACTTCTTCAGTGTGAGAAGACAGGACAGGGGGTAGTGTTTGCGTACAGTGTTTGTGTACACAGAGAGAGATAGGAGAAGAAGAACGAACTTGCTGGCCTTTTGCGTAGTAGTGACGTGTTTTGGGAGTCTTTGATGGGGAAAGTTTGGCTTTTTTTTTTTTTTGTCGGGGGCTGGTTGTTCCATAAACTGACATTTTTTTTTTTTTTTTTTTTTTTTTGGGTGGTCGATTATTCAACATATTAAAAAAAAAAAAGAAATGTATTTGATATGCTCTCAGGAAGAAATATTTGTTCCTGACACTTATTTTACGTCTTCATGTTCTGAACTATTGCAATTATAGTGCCATGCGATTCTTATCTTATATCTATCTATATATACATACATATATATAAATATATATATATATCTGGAATTTTCTTGTGTATGTATTTTTTGAATCCAATGGGAAGAAGACAAAAAAAACAAACAAATATTGATGTTGCACATGTTCATTGTCGTTTTTGAAATATTGGGGGAGGGAAGGGGGTGGGAGGGTGGGAAAAGATAACTATGATGTGATTTTTTGTGGAGGGGGGGTGGGGGGGGGGGGGAGTGAGTTAGATGTGATCATGTGAAGTGATTGATTTGATTGTTGAAGTGGGGTGGAGGTGGTTGAGCGTTGATGGGGATGCACGCGTCGCATCGCATCGCATCACGCCCAGCCAACGTCGCCAAGGATTTGTACATAACAAAGGCCTCCTTGATCCTCATGCCATGCCTAAACCTGATTCTACCACCTGTGTTACACACATGTCCTCGATCACACATCCACACACCACACCTTACTACACACTCTTTGGTACGGATTGAAAAATTGTATTATACAGAGCATTTTTTTTGTCTTTTGGGGGTGGGGTGGGGGGGGGAGTCAAGTCGTTTTTCTTGCTTTTCATCGATGGTGTGTCCCTCCTGTGTTGGTGTTATGTACTCATCGCATTCATTCATTATTCAGAGATCTTTTTTTTCTTTTGTCTTTTTTGTGTCTGGGTCCATCCACGTGAAACTGGGTTTGTTGGGGGGGTGGGGTTGTTACTCAAGTGGTTGGGTGTTGGAACTTGGGTGTGGGTGTGGTGGGGGGGGGGGGGGGGGGTATGTGTGTGATTTTTCCACTTCTGGCCTTTTTGGTATTACCACAACACAGCTGTGCTGTTGTGTGATGTCTGTTTGTTGTTAGTGTGGTGTGGGGTGTGTTGTTGTTTGCGGAGCGAGTGTGTGTGTGTGTGCGTGCTGTGTTGCAAAAGATTTGAGGTGTAGTATGGTTTTGTGTGTGTGTGTGTTGTGTGTGTGTGTGTGTGTACTGTTGGAAGTCGTGATTCAGACTTGACATATATTGACCTCTTTGTTTTTTGTTTTACATAATTTTAGTTTTTGTTTTTATTATATTGTGTGTGATGTATGACCATGAAATAGTTGTGGGGGGTTGTTTTGGGGGGTTTTTGTTTGTTTGTTTGTTGATTGCCTTGATATGTCACTGTAATTTTTTTTGTGTGTAGAAATTTGGTAATGTATTTTATAAATTTTGTTTGTTTGCTTTTTTAAATCATAATGGGCTCAGTTAGTTTGTAGTTGAAATATTTCTCCCCCTTTGTGTTAAGAAAAAAAGCAAACGAACGTTGCATGCCTTTTTTTGTTTTGTTTTGTTTTTTTGTTGAAACTCAGGTGTATGATAAGTATGTTCATTTTGTGTGACTGCATTTTTCCCTCTTTTTTTTTTCTCCACTTTTTATTGGGTGGGGGTCATAATAGTCACTTGTTTGATTCATGGTAATTTTGATGGCTGATTTGTTGATTACCTCCCATGCCCTTCCTCTCTCTCTTATTACCTCCCATTCCCTTCCTTTCATTCATTCATTGATTCAGCTCCAACATAGCTATATACATTTTTTCTTGTTCGTTTTCAAAGTCCTTAGTCTTTTTTCTCCCTCTCTGTGTACCTGAGTCAGTGTGTCTTATGAAGCCAGCACATTTCATTTGTTACTCTCTCCTCCAAGCTGATGAGTGAATGGAACGGTGTGAGTGAGTGGAGTGAGCGAGTGTGAATCACGATCTATGATGTGTGCAGCGCAAACATTGGTCTTGAAAAAGTTTTTCTCTCTCCCTCTCTGATATGTACAAAGCCTTTTTTTTTTGTCTTCAAACTCGCAGAAGCTGACAAGAAAGCAGTTGTGTCCGTAGCCATGAGAGCTTTCCCTGTACAAACAATTCTTGTCCTCGACAGTTATCTTGGCCAATGGCAACCTCTGTGTTTTTCTTGTGTCCATCGTGTCTTTTGTGATGAACAGAATATCTGAGAGAGGGGTGGGAGGGGGGAATCTGTAGTCCCTTGTTTTTTTTGGGGGGTAGTAGTTTCACTGGACAGGCGAAGGTGAAGAAGTTTCAAAGCAGAATCGCTTTAAAAACACGCGTGTTTTTTCAGGGAAACAAGTTGTTAAGACTCTTTGTCAAAAAGTGTCTTCAGTTGGATGTTGGATTTTTACCTCTGTACTCCCATGATATTCAGGTCGTGAGCAGTCGAAGTTTTGCAGTATGTGTGTGTGTATGGAAGGAAAAGTGTATATAGTCAGAAGCAGATGGTGAACAGTTAGTTGCTGATGTCTGTGGGATTGTTCAGCGTTCTGAGTTCAGTCTGGTATGTGGGCATCACAAGAGTTTGGGGGTTAGCCACCACAGCACAAGTTTGGGATTGAGGAAAATTGTATCCAGCATTCTGCCTCGGGGTCTGTTGAACATGGACACAAAGTTGATGGCTTTTTGGTGCACAACTTTGCTACTTCGCTTGGAGAACCTTTACCATTATCTTTACCATGCCTGATGTGGTCGTTGGCGAGCGAGGCATCAGAGACCTCAGCTTCTCTAGGGGCCAGCATATTGAGGGCGGTGGCACCCATCTCCTCTTCCCTCGCTGTTTAACCTTCCCTGACCCTAAAGAGGGCAGGTACCCATTGACAGCTGGGTGATGAGGACTGTACTGAAGCTACCATGTTCAATGCTGCTTCACTTGAGCTTTAAGGAAAGTGAGTGTTTTGATGACTGAACTAACTGTCCCCTAGGAGGGGAATATTGAACACCTGTCAAACCCAGACTTCATCACTGCAAAATTTTCTGGCACAGCATTCTTCTAGAATGTTCATTTGTCCTGTCTTTTTTTTAGTCTTTTTTTTTTTAAAGCCAAAAGAAACGTTAAAACACAATGTTTAAAATTTGACTCTGTATTGTTTATCAGGCACTCAGGTAAGATGTATGGATGAGGTTTTTGTGGCTGAGTAATGGCTATTCAGTGTGCAATTGTTCAGAAGGCATTGAGTATTACTGATCAGTCCTTAGCAGAAGTAGGCTAGTCTGGTAGAAGGCTCAGGGCAAAACAGTAGTCTTGTTTCTTGTCTCCTTAACGTATGACAAAATTGTATACACTTAGGGACTGCATGTATAAAAAAAAAAATTGAATAAAAAGCACATGGGTGCTTATTTCATTATCCTTGAAATACAAGAAGGATTAAATAAAAGAATAAATAAATAAATACTCTCTCCACTCCAGTGGACAACAAGAGAGGGAAAAAAAGGTTGTGGTGGAGGGTCACTTTTCCAAGTTCGGTAGTTATTATAAGTAATGTTTGTAGTATATATATATATATATATATATATATATATATATATATATATATATATATATATATATATATGAGGAGAAAGGAGACAAAGCTGGTATTTCAACTTGGCTGAAGTAGTTTGTTTATTTAGCTCTCTCATTTGAAAGGGGAGGATCAGATTTTAAAAATTAAGGGGCTAAGAAAGTTTTAAACATTGTTTTAAGTTCTGTATTTTTTTCTTTTTATTCTTTACCTCTTTGTTCATACTTTTTTTTTCTTTTCTTTTTTAATCCAATAAAATATCAATGTTTAGTTGACTTTTCCTAAAGAAGGATTCTGTTTCTGAAAAAGTTCCAGAGAGGCAATGTTTATGTTTTTAAATTGCAGTGACTAGAATGCAATTTTATCGTTTCCTTGTGTGAGGAAAAGTTGTTTTGGTATTGGGAGTGTTTTTTAACTGCTGTAAAGATTGCCTCAAGACAAAAAGAAAACTGTTAATAATTGCCATGAAAAAAAGAGAATCATTCTTTGTCTTTGTCACTGTGACTTACAACCAGAACATTATCGTGTCCTCATGTGTCTGTGTGTGCATCACTCTTTGTCTTTGTCACTGTGACTTACAACCAGAACATTATCGTGTCCTCATGTGTCTGTGTGTGCATGGGCTGGGGGACTGTGCGTAAACATTCGTGGATGTGCGTAGTGAGAAATTAACTTTTTTTTATGTATATGTATGTACAGATGCAGCAGGGAATGAACTAAAACAGGTTTGAAGTATACTACTACAACAACAAGCAGGATAATAATAAATGATGAAGGTTGGGAGAAGTACAACAACAACAAAACAACAAGAACAACAACAAGCTGAAGTGTCTTAAAAACATAACAAAACTTTGTTCATGAAAGATGTTGTGTTTGTTGCTATTTGAAGATGGATGGATGGACGGTTGGTCTCGCCTCATTCCTATCACCAATTCATCAGGGTTCTTCCGCAAACTGCTAATAATCAATCCCAGCTTTGTGCAAAAACTTTACATGTGAATGGATGAATGAGTGATGGTGACTCACAAAAGAACCCCCCCCCCACCCCACCCCCCACCCTTGAACATTCTATCCTTGGGGGGGGGGGGGGGGGGGGTGGGTTTTTTTTTTTTTTTTTTTTAGCAAGGACTCGACAGAAAGAAACCCCTTCCTTGGAACATTCTATCCATGGGTGTTTTTTTAGCAAGGACTCGCAAAAAGACTCACCCCACCCAGGTGTAAAAGGGGTACCAACCTTGTGTTGGGGGTTAACCCCGCGATAGACTGGCGTCCTATCCAGCGGGGAGTCTATGACTCTCAGTCGCTTAACGCCACAGAAACTGGGATAAGCACCGGCCTGATGAGCCTCTATAGGCTCGGGACAGACTTTAACTTTTTTAACTCGCAAAAAGAAACTCCACCCTTGGAACATTCTACGGGGGGGGGGGGGGGGGGGTGTTGAGCAAGGACTCAACAAAAGAAACCCC
>CM060349.1:15996155-16014109 GCA_030674155.1 Stramonita haemastoma
CTTGAACGCTCAGAAAGCAACTATTGTTGTCTCTCTCATATGAGCAGAAAATGCATTGCACTGCTGTTAAGCGCCTGACAAGTCAGGCCCAACATATCCGACTTCAATGTGGTAAAAGACCAAAAAGAAAATAAAATCTGAGATGTAGACATTACCCCTTGGCCAGGAGTGCTGTCACTGACTGTTCAAACATCTGTCCACGTTTAATGCCCATGTTTATGGTGTAAAAAAAATAAAAAATAAAAAAAATAAAACTCGCATCAAATCCTGCAGTGACAGACAGACCTCTGGTCAATTCTTCAAAGCAATTAATTAACCAGAACACACAAAAAAGTGAAACAAAAAACATCAATGGAATTTGGTTCAGTGTCTGTTTTAAAACAAAACCAAAAAATCCCCCCAAAACACTAAAAAAAAAAAAAATCAAAACTTCCGCCATGACAAATTTCACGATTTAATTAAATAAGTAGTCAGCATCCTTTAACATCCATGAGGCGGATTCACAAAAGAGCCAGAGCGAATCCTTGAAGTCAGAATGCAGCTACCTTCAAGGCAAGACAAAAACGGCCACACACACAAAATCTCACCACAGGTGAAGCCTCAGAGCTCTAGTTGAGGAACCAAAAAACAAAACAAAAAAATTCCACCAAAAAAACATGAACCCCCACTATAAAATGCAGCCTGCAGAAAAGCAAATTCTCCTGGGTAAGACCTGGTGATAGCCGCCGCCCTGCAGTCTAGTGGTTAGGGCGTTGGACTCGTACTCTAAAGGTTGCAGGTTCGATCCCAGCTTTCGGCTATGGCGTTGTGCCCTTGGAAAAGGCACTTTACGGCTATTTTCTCACCCCACCCAGGCCTAAAAGGGGTACCAACCTTGTGTTGGTGGTTAACCCTGCGATAGACTGGCGTCCTATCCAGGGGGGGGTCTATGACTCTCGGTCACTTAACGCCACAGAAACCGGGATAAGCACCGGCCTGATGAGCCTTAGGCGCCTTAGGCTCGGGACAGACTTTAACTTTAACTAAGACCTGGTGATGGCAGAACCATTTCACTCGTGGGGGCAATGGTCAAACGTGGGTCTGATAGTGCCAACACTGCTCAGTTAATTAATTAGCCTAGGAAGGCCACCACCGCCCTTTCTCTCAGTTAAACACTACTAAGTCACTATGGACTCTAGCCTACAAGCTAAAGCTCCGAGGTTCATCAATGGTGAGATTTTGCATACGCAAACATTTGTTTGGGTTTTTTTTTGTTTTTAAAAAAAATATTTTGTTATTTTCTGTTCTACAGCTACAGCTGCAAGGTTCGTTCACAAATGGTGAGACTTTTACGTACATGACTGGATTGGGTTTGTTTATATATATATATATATATATATATATTTATTTATTATATATATATATATATTAAATCCACCATAAAGGTAGCTGCATTCAGACTTCAGGGCTAGCTGTCTTTCTTTTATTAAAGCTGTGATTAACACAAATTGTATGACACTGACACGATGATCTCATCACTTCACCTTCGGCACTATGTAAAGACCCAACTACATAGGAAGTAGCCATGACACGACATGATTTTAATTCATCAACATGAACTTTTTTTTTCCTTTCTTTCCCTGAAATCTGCTATGAACGAGTGAGTGCTAGAGCTATGCACGGCTCTTTGTTAAAAATAGGGTCTTAAAAATATGAAGTAAAAAAAAAAAAAAAAAAAAAAAAAACATTGACACATTGAAAATATAAAAAAATGAGAAGAAGAAGAAAAAAGATACACTCAAAAATAAAAAGTAAAAAAGTAACAATAAAACTTTGAAAAAAGACTGAACACACATGATTCATTCAAAATATAAAAATGAGAAGAAGAAAAGAAAAAAACATTAAAAAAAAAAAAATAAAAAGTAACAATAAAAACTTGAAAAAAAAATTGGACACACATGAATCTTTTTTTAATTTTTAAAACCAATCTTATATTTCTTTTTTAAAAAAACCCGTCTTCACAATTTGAAAAACCCACACAATTAACAGATTCCTTTTCTCCAAATTTCAAGCCATCACCTTAACAACTCTATATCCTCATTGAATTCAACAACGCACAGACATAATGGGACAATAATAATATAAAAAAAATAGTGACATACAAAAAAAGGTTTCTTGAGCAAATGGAAGTCTGCACTTTTTAAAACACACTATTCCGACATATCCCCCCCCCCCCCCCCCCCCCAAACAATACAGATGTAGAATGTACAATCATAAGACACACATAAAGGGTGGTGGGTGGTGGTGGTTAGGGGGGGGTTGTGAATGAACAATGATATATAAGAGGGGGGGGGGGGGGGGGGGGAGAGAGTGGGTAGGTGAAGACAACAATGGTAAGATATAGGGGTGGGTGGGTGTTTTACATCGAGTAGGCAACTAAGGCCACACTAGTACACTGAAAGTGGCAGTTATCAACTAACGATTCTTTTATATTAATATAATATATAATATATATATATATATATATATATATATATAAATATATATATTATATATATATATAATATATATATATATATATGTGACGCTCCACCACATAATGAGACGCATTGCACAAGAGGTCAATTTTTAGTTATTCACATGTTATCAAACTACAATAAAATGGCTATACAATACAAAAAAACAGATTGAAAATCGACAATTCTGTGCAAAGTTATTACAAATTGAAATGATAGACTGCAGGATGTGACAAAATGAGAAACGGGCAAGTTTATTTTAGTAACAGGTTGTCAGAATGAGGCTTTGGTATTTTCAAAACACATTTAAAAGCAAAAGGAATAAAAATTATGCCTTGATATTTCATTTAAGGTAAATAAACAGATCTATTTAATAATCAATCAAAATCTCAAAATTGACAACTGACCCCCACCTGCCTTTAATGGCTCCTAGCAGGAAAGTGGGTTTTGTGCTAAGCGACTCATTTTGTGGTGAGCGCCAAATAATATATATATATATATATATATATATATATATATATATATATATATATTATATATAATATATATATATAATAATATATATATATATCAGCATTGCTACAACAAACAATTTGAAGCACATACAGGGAAGAAAGGGTGAGAAGGAGTAGGGAAACTTTTTTTTCTAAACAGTGAAGAAAAACAGTAAGGGTAGTGAAGGATACCTGATCACAGTAACTTGGATGTATACACACTGATTATATCTGAATATTCAGAGACACAGAGAGAGAGAGAGAGAGAACAGAGAGAGAGAGAGAGAGAGAGAGAGAGAGAGAGAGAGAGACAGACAGAGAGAGAGAGAGACAGAGAGACAGAGAGAGAGAGAGAGAGAAGAGCGAGAGACAAGAAGACAGAGAGAGAGAGAAGAGAGAGAAGAGAGAGAGAGAAGGAGAGAGAGAGAGAGAGAGAGAGAGAAGAGAGAGAGAGAGAGAGAGAGAGAGAGAGAGACAGAGACAGAGAGACAAACAGAGAGTCAGAGAAGAGAGAGAGAGAGAGAGAGAGAGGAGAGAGAGGAGAGAGAAAGAAGAAGACAGAGAGACAGGAAGACAGACAGAGAGAGAGAGCGTATGTGATTTCAAACTCGAAGTCAGCAGGACAAAAAAAAAAAAAAAAAAAAAAAAGACAAAAAAAGACTGGTGCATATGACAAAAAAAAACAACCCTATCAGCCATTAATTAATAACACAAAAACATGGATGATGCTTCAAATCTCACACTCATTGGAACGCTCAGGAAATTTCACCGAAACACACACACACACACACAGACAGACCGCAAATCCATCCACGAAATCTTTGCCAAACACATACCAACGTACACAACCTGCCCTCTCGATAATAATACAACCCCAAAACAATACCGAAGAAAATATCAAGGCCATGCATGTTGAACATCACAACATCTCTCCACACCCAACAACATTTTGCAACAAACACACTCAGAAGAATACACAATGAGGACATGTATGCTTAGTTGACTTTACACCAATGTGCTACTCCCATTCATCCAAGTCAAGATTATTCATTTATAAGTTTGTGGTGTGGCAAGACGACAGAGACAGAGAGAGAGGAGGAGAGAAGAGAGAGAGAGAGAGACAGAGACAGAGGAGACAAAGAGAGAGAGAGAGAGAAGAGGAGAGAGAGAAAGAGAGAGAGAGAGAGAGAGAGAGAGAGAGAGAACAGAGAGAGACAGAGACAGAGACAGAGAGGGGAGGAAAAACTCGCAAATCAAACTACTCACAATCATTTCAGAATCATGTCAGTACGTTAGAATCATGTCAGTATATCGACTGAATAACAAACAAAAACATAATGAAGGGGACCCAAATATCTCTGGTTAATGAGAAGCAGATAATGGAAAAAAAAAGCAAAAAAAAAAAAGCATACTTGTTCAAAAAATGAAACACTGGGGAAGGAGGAGAAAAAAGGAGGAAGAGTGAGGTATGGGGGGCAGGGGGAGGTGAAGAAAGCAATGAAATGAACGGTGTACTGTATACATCAGGTCTACTGAAGTGGTATATATTTACTGAACATAAGGAGCCTACAGAGTAAGTACCTCAACCTTGTCTAAAGCCTGAAACTTGAAGACAGAGGGAGGAAGAGGAGGAGGAGGGGAAGAGTGATGAGAAAAGCAATGAAATGAACGGTGTACTGTAATACATCAGGTCTACAGAAGTGGTATATATAACTCAACATAGGAGTCAACAGGGGCGGGATACCTCAGTGGTCAAGAGCGCTCACTTTCCCCCAAGTCAAGTTAAGCAGAGTCCAGTGTGGTTACAGTTGGATGGGCGACCGTTTGCATGCCTTGGCTTCAGCACGTCCCCCCAGCTGTAAATGGGTACCTGCCCTCTGTTAGGGTCAGGGAAGGTAAAGCAGCGAGGGAGAGGAGAGGGGCGCCGCCCTCAATATGCTGGCCCCTAAAGAAGCCGAGGTCTCTGATGCCTCGTTCCCCTAGACCCGCCTAGTAATGGGAACTTTACCTTTGGGAGTCCACAAAGTAAGTACCTCAACCTTGACAAAAAAGCCTGAAACTTGACGAAAGAGGGGGTTGGTTGGATTTAATCGCTTGTTGCACTGATGAGGGGAAAAATTTAAATTCATCCTTACGAGTTAAATGGCTGAATACTCCTCTGCAGTGCAGGCACGTTTAACAAATCCGCATAACTCAGTCAAGGGCCCAAGGATCCAGTGCTGAAATGAGTACACCCCTTTTCTTTTACCAAGTCCATGTGTGGTCAGTTGGGGCTATCATTAGCACCAGCTGGGATGGGATGGGATGGGATGGGTGGGATGGGATGGTAGCACTGAGAGAAGCAGAAAGGGGGATGACTGACAGCTGTGGTAGCACTGAATGAGGCAGAGCAGAAGTGGGGGAAACTGATGACAGCGTGGTAGCACTGAATGAAGGCAGAGCGAAGTGGGGGAAACTGACTGACACTGGGTAGCACTGAATGAAGGCAGAGCAGTCCTTGCTGTTCACTATGGAAATCTTGCAGTCTCTTGTGCACAAATGAATTGGTTTGGGTTTTTTGTTTGTTGTGTGTGTGTGAATGGGTTTGCGCTTTGATTTGGAGCTTTAAAATAACCCTTTCCCCCCCCCCCCCCCCCCCCCCCCCACCCCCCCCCCCCCCCCCCCCCCTTAAATTCACTCTTAAAAAGATTAAAAACTGCCAATAAAAAAAAAAGGAGATGAAAAATAAAAATACCTCAAAAAAAAAAAAAAAATCATTGTTACCATTACTGATGAAAGCAAAAAATGTGTCCAAATTCAAAAGCTTGGTTCCTCTCAATCACAATAAGGAGTTTATACAACTATCAAATCTTTTTTTTAAATCGACTCAAAATTCATGTCTACGAGGAAAAAACAGATGGTAAGAAAATAATAAAACGATAGAGAAAGCTCTCCTCTCCTCAAGTGCCTGTCTGCCTGCCCACACAAAACCAACGCCACCACACCTTCGCTTCACAGACAACAAAAAACCTAAAACCAACCAACCGACAACATCGTCACAGTTCCACACCACAGATGCACAGTCACATTGTGAACACAGATCCAAACGAGTCAAGTGCAGCCACCACAAAGAAAAGGAAGATTCATCACGTTGTGTGTGTGAGAGAGAGAGTGCGAAAAATACACAACAGCATACACCACACACACACACCAAACACAGACTCGTCCTAACAAACACCAGTTCATTTTACGCAATGTGTCGTGTTTTGACAGAAAACAGGGAGTGAACATGTACCACCAACGACAAAAAATTCAGACAATGTGCGGAATTCTATTCCCACCCACCAACCCCACCCCTAAAAGTTTTTTTTTCCCCACAGCCAGTCAAAGTTCAAAATTTTCAGATTTTATTTGGACAACAAACAAAACACAAAAAAATCACAGAGACAAAAGTCTTTACTTTTTTAGCGAAGGACAGACGGACAAAACAAACAAACAAAAAATGTTCACCCGTTAAATGGACAACAGACTACCTTCACACACCACCAACCAAACCCCACCCCACTGTTGTGTATCAGCCGTAGTAGTCGTAATAATATCACAAAAAAACGTTATTCCTTTGATTGGGCAGCCAATGAAAAAGGCAGTGGAAAGTTCCCCTTTAGTTTGGGGAGGGGAGGGGAAAAGGGGGAGGAAACAAAAGGAAGGGGGAGAAATCCTCCCCAAAATTTTCTCAGGACTGTGAAAGGGGATTAACCCAAAACCCAAAAAAAACATCCCCCAAAAGTTTAAAAGGGGCAAAAAAACCCCCTTCCCCCCCCCCCAATTTTGGGGATCCTAAAAATTTAAAAAATGCCTACAGAAATCAAAAAAAAAAAAAATTTAGGGGGGGTTTTTTTTTTTTTTTGGGGGCCCGCCCCCCCAAAAAAAACCTTTTCCTTTAAAAAAAAAATTTCCCCCCCCCCCCCCCCCCCCCCCCCCCCCCTTTTTTTTTTTTTTTTTTTTTTTTTTCCCCCAAGGTTTGGGGGGTTTTAAAAAAAAAAAAAAAAAAAAAAATCTCTGGTAAAAATTTGGGGGGGGTTTTTTTTTGGGGTTTTTTAAAAAAAAAAACCCCAAAAAAACCCCGGGGTGTTTTAAGTTTTTTTTGGACCCGCAAACCCCCCCCCCCCCTTTAAAAAATTTCCGGGGGGGGATTTAAAAAAAATTGTTGTGGCCTTGGGGGGGGTTTTCCTTTTTTTTTGGGGTTAAGGCTGGGTTTTGATTTAAGGAGAGATGAGGGTTTCCCCCAAACAAGGGGACCCCTTTTAACCCGGGGGGGGATCGCGGGCCCGTAAAAAACACCCGGGGCCGGAAGGGGTTTTTTAGCTTCTAAAAAAAAAAAAAAACCCCCCCCCCCCCCCCCCCCCAAGAAAAGCAAGGGGGGGGGGGGGGGGGGGGTTTTTTTTTTAAACCCCCCCAAAATTTTGGTTTGCCAAAGGGGTGTTTTTCTTTTGGAAAAAAACCCAAAAAGGGACAACCAAAATATCCATATTTAAAAAAGGGGAAAAACAAAAAAAAAATTTTTTAGAAAAAAAGGGGGGGGGATTTTTAACCTTTTATTTTAAATTTTCGGTTTTTGGAGAATTAAGAGTTTTCCCCCCACTGCCCAAAATTTCAAAAAAAAAATTTTTCCCATCCCCCAAAAAACGACAGTCCCCCCGAGCCAAAAACATAGGAAAAAAGTTTGGTTGAAGGGGAAAAAAAGGGCAAAGGAAAAGAAAATTTTTAAAGGGGAAAAAAAACCTTTTCATAAATTTTCCCTTTTTTTTTTTTTTGGAATTTTAAGCATAAAAAACCCTAAAAACAACCCCCAACAAGGAAAAAAAATTAATTTTGAAGAATTAAAAAAAAAAAAAAACCCCGGGAATTTTCAAAAAAATCCCGGGGAAAAAAAAACAGAATTTTTTTGGGTTGAAAAAAAAAAAAAAGAGAACGAGGGGAAAAAAAAAAAAAATAAGGCTTAAAACAAAGTTTTAAAAAATTTTTACCCCCTTTTTTTAAAATCACCCCCCTTTGAAGAACAAATAAAAAACATTCACCAATTTAAAGTTTGGTCTCCTTTTCCCCTTATTTTTTTTAAAGGAGGAGGAAATGAAGATGATGGGAAAGGACCTGGAATGATTGTGGTGGCTACGCCCAAGATAGGAACTGCCTGAGTCCCTTGTCTGTGCTTATGCCCCCCACCCCCCCCCCCCAGCGGGGATCCACACACAAAAAATAGAATAACCAGAGATGATGGTACAAAGAGGAATGACAAAGAACAGAGAGAGAGAGAGAGAGAGAGAGAGAGAGTAGAGAGAAGAGAGAGAGAGAGAGAGAAGAGAGAGAGAGAGAGAGAGAGAGAGAGAGAGAGAGAGAGAGAGATCTTATACATCGTACTGTTTAATTGACAGGTCACCTGAACAGCCAGGACCAGGTAGGAAAAGGTACGACCCAGGAAGAAGCACGTAGGACCAGATAGTTTTCAGGTAGGACCAGGAGTAGGACCAGGTAGGACCTAAGATAGGACAAGGACGGACCTAGCTAGGACCCAGGTAGGACCATGTATGACATTAGTAGGACTCAAGATAGGAGACCAAGTCTGACCAGGTATTGACAAGGGTAGGAACTAATAGGACCAAGTAGGTACCAGGTAAGGTAAAGGTAGGACTAGAATAGGACCAGGTAGGACTAGATAGTGACCAGGTAGACCAGGTATGAAAGGAAGGACTAGATAGGACCACGGTACGAACCGAGCAATGCCAATGCATAGATAGGACCAGACAAGGACTAGTTAGGACACCGCAAGACCAGACAAGGACGAGGTAGAATCAGGTAGGAACCCGGTATGGTAAGAAATTACGTAGTGCCAAAAAAAAACCGGGGTGAAATGCCACATGGAACATATACAAGGGCCTGAAATGACACGACGAACGGAAGAAGGTGGAAGGGTTGGGGGGCGAGGGGTGGGGCGAGGGAGAGGCGGGAGGGGGACAAGAGAGAAGTAAATAGAGGTCCCTCTGATTACATGGGGTAATGAAGGCGTATTATAATTCATCCTGTGAAAGGTCATAGCAGAATCAGGGCATTGTGACAAGAACATAAGCAGAGCAGTTTGCGATCTCGAATCTCGAACATCGATCTCGATCTCACTCCTCTCTACTCTCACTCTCCATCTCTCTCACTCTCTCTCATACAACTCTCTACTCTCTCCTCTCTACTCTCTCATCTTCTCACTCTCCTCATCCTCACGTCTCTCTCCTCGTCTCTCTCTCACTCTCCCTCTCTCTCCTCTCTCGACTTCGACCTCCCTCTCTTCATCTCTCCTCTTTCAGTGGGATGTGTAGCACCGTGCGATATACACGCTTTGCGCACATGTGCGTTGCCAGCACATTTTCCTTTAGTGGCCATCTTTTTTGTAGTGCATCATAATGATATGAAATGGCTCTTCTCGTTTGCCATGTTACAATCATTAGTGCATTGGTGTGTGTGTGTGTGTGATGTGGTGTTGTGTGTTGTGTGTGCGCGCGCGCCGCGCGCGTGCTAGCGCGCGTTGCGTGCGTGTGTGGTGTGCGTGCGTGCGGGCGTGGACGTGTGAGTTTGTGTTTGTGTGAATACATGCGTACATGGTATATAATTATTTAACATATACCCTTAATAACTTTCTGTGATATAAGATTTTTGTGCTGATGAGTATTGCATGTACGTGTTTTCATATACTGGCTTGTCACCACATGATTTTTTTCTGATTAAATCGAGATGAACAAAGTACTGGTATCGGCATTGACTATCCGACAGATGGCACTGCAAGAAGTGTTTGTGTGTAGACACGCGCTAATCTTACCTACATACAAATCCACACTTTCTTTTTCAAGCACACCACACACACCACACCGCACCACACCACACACCACAAAACCACACCACACCGCACACAAACACACCACACCACAACCGCACCGCACCACACCACACCACAACCACACCACAGACACCACACCACACCACAACCACACACCGCAGGAACAAACAAAAAGCAAAAAAAAAAAAAGAAAAAGTCTCCGTCTCCATAATAAGATCAAAGCATGGGCAAGCTGTGCCACTGGCCCATGCCTTTACTGTCATGGGACAATCGAATCACAAAAAATGGTGACTGAGGGCTCCATAAGTCTCTGAGTGAGGTAGGCCCTACGGAGCTCAGGTCATTGTCAGGTGGGACATGGAGAAATGGAGACCAATCAGCATTTTCTAATGGTTGAGCAATTTCCTCTCCTCAGCTATCTCAACTCTGTCTCTGTGTCTCTTTACTGTCTGTCTGTGTCTGTCCTGTCTCTAGTCTGTCTCTCTCTGTCTTTCCTACTACCCACCCCCCTCTCTCTCCAACTTTCTTTCTCCTCTCTCTCTTTTCGTCTCTCTCAACAAACTCTCATACGCAGATGTTCGTGTCCCTCTCTCTCTCTTCTCCTCTTCTCTCTCGTTTTTTTTTTCTTCTTATCCAATCTCCGTCCTTCTCTCTCTTCGTCCCTCTTCCCTACCTCCCCTATCCCCTCCCGCATCGCCTCCACCCAACCTCCCTTCGCCCAGGACCCTCCCCTCCTCTCTTCTCCCTCCGTATTCCAACTCACTCGTCGAATCCAATCTACTCCATCTTCCGTCAACTCGCTCCCTCCCCCCCCTCCCTCCCTCCACCTCCCCCCCTACCCCTTCCCCCCCCCCTCTCTCTCCTCTCCTCTCGAGCTCCGTTTTTCATTCTCCCTCTCACTCCTGACTGTCTGTGTCTCTATTCCTGTCTCTGTCTTTCCTTCTCAGCTCTTCTGTTCTCTTCTTTTCTTTTCCTCTGGGGTCCTTCTTTTCCTGATCTCTGTCTCTCTCTCTCCCGCCTCAGTCCCCTCACTCGTCTCCTCTCTCTCTCTTTCAACGTCTCACCACTCACTCCACTCTCTCATTCTCGTGGGTCTCCTCTTCATCTCCGAACCTCTCTCGCTCCTCCTCTCACTCCCTCCGCCTCTCCCTCACGCTCTCTCCACCCTCCTCTCCCCTCTCTCTTCATCTCGGTCTCTATCTTTTCTCCCTCCCTTCTCTCTCTCTCTCACTACCTCTCTCCCTCCTCACTCTCCGATCTCCCATCTCCTTCTCCAATCTCTCTCCTCCTACCTCGCTCCACACTCTCCCCTCTCTCTCCCTCCTCTCTCCCATCTCTCTCTCTCCCTCCACCTCCCATCTCCTCCTTCACTCATCTCCTCTCTCGGTACATCCCTCTTCATCATCTCCCAATCTCATCCTTCCATCATCCTCTCCTCTCTCTCTCTCGCTTCGCTCTCCTCCCTCCCGCAACTCTCTCTCTCCCTCACTCTCTCCTCTCGCTCCCTCTCTCCTCCTGAAGAGGTCTCTCTCACTTCCCTCTCTACCATCTCTCATCATCTCCTCTCGTCATCTCCTTATCGCTCTCTCTCTCTCTCACTCTCTCTCGCTCTCTCCTCTCACTCATCTCTCCCTCCTCTCTCTCTCTCTCACTCATCTCTCCAGCAACTCCCTCCCCTTCGTCTTCTTCTCTCTCTCATCTTCTCTCTCTCTCTCTCTCTCAACTCTCAAATCTCTCTCCTCCTCTCTGCTCTCTCCCTCTCTCTCTCTCTCTCTTCAATCTCCTCTCTCTCTCTCTCTCTCAACACGGAGTGCCTACGAAATGCAATTAATTTCTAGATCAGAAAGGTAGGCCTCACGAAATGCAATATAATACCTAGAACAGGAAAGTGTAAAAAATGTTGGGTAGCATGTGTAAGGAGAATTGTTGTGCAATTCAGGTGTATTTTAATATTGTTTTTGCATACAACAGGGTGTTCGGTGAAATTCAGGGATTCCTTATGCATTCAAGCAAAGATTAATTGTATGTTTTAATCAGAGTGGTCAGGTGTCAGGACAGAGAGTAATAGTATGCAACATAATAATCTTTTAAGACAGTTTTTGAAAAAGAATTGTATCTTCATAGTATGATATTTATTTGTTTTCGAGTTGCCACTGTCACCGGCCAGAATGAAATGTTCTTCCTTTAAATATAATCCAATCGTTACAGCAACAACCAATCAAGATAAAAAATGTTCTTTGTGCAAAAACTATATTGGAAGATGGAATACCATCTAATATATATTTGTATCCATGTATATACAAATTGTTTTACGAACCAGTTACCTGAAAGATCTTCTTCATGAGCCGATGCTTTTTCATTCTTCAGGCACGTAGTAGATGTCGTTCAGTGCAGCTGAGCAACATTTTTATTCCGTGCTATCGAAAGAAGACAGACAGTGGCAGAACTTATGTAAAGTAAATAGATTCTAGATCTAATATGAAAAAGATGCGTTGTATCAAGTGTGTACCGTGCTTTATGAAGAATTTGAACAAATTCGTTATATATTCACATACCTCCCCACTCCACTCCCGCACCAACGTCTGACTCCCCCAATTCCCCACTTCGTTTTGAATTTTTGGCCCAAGGGGTGATGTTCAAAAAAACTTTTTTTTCATTTCCCCTCCCTTTTCTCTCTCCTCTCCTCTCTCTCCCCCTCGTCCTCTCTCTCTCTTCCCTCTCTCCTCTCTCTCCCCCCCCCCTCCCTCTCTTTCCTTCTCTCCCCTCTCTCTCCTCTCCTCCCCTCTCTCTCTCTTCTCCCCCCCCTCCCCCCCCCTCTCTCTCTCCCCCCCCTCTCTCTTTCCCCCTTCTCTTTCCTCCTCACACGACAGACTGTTGGGTTTCTTTTAAGGGAGAAGGGAGACAACAGGGATGGGGGGAGGGAAAGAATGGTTGGGAGATGGAAAAGCGGGAAAAGGGGGAAAAAAGGAAATTAGATAAAAATGGGAGGGAGGGGGCAAGGATGGGGGAAAGAGGATGGGGGGGGGAGGGAGGGGGGGAGGGAGGAGGGAGAGAGAGAAGAGAGAAGAGAGAGAGAAGAGAGAGAGAGGAGAGAAGAGAGAGAGAGAAGAGAAGTTAGACAGACAGACAGACAGACAGACAGAAGACAACAACAGCAGACAGACAGACAGACTAACCAATAAAACCAGAGACAAATCAAAGACGAGGAAATGCGAAAAAACAATTAGGAAAGTGAACGATCCTGGGGGCCCTTTTCAACGGAAGATGGGGCAGTGAACGAAAATGACTCGTCTGTCGTCTGTCCCGTCTGTCTGTCTGTCGTCTGTCTGTCTGTCTGTCTTCGTCTGTCGCTCTGTCTCTGTCTGTCTGCTGTCTGTCTGTCTGTCTGCTGTCTGTCTGTCTGTCTTCCTCTCCTCTCTCTCCTGTCTCTCCCTCTCCCCCCTCTCTCCTCCTCTCTTTCCTCTCTCTCTTCTCCTCTCTCCTCTGGCAGTCACTTACCATGAGGGATGTGTTTTTAACTGGGCTTTTTTCCTTCTTGTCATTTTCAGGATTCTACTCCCGGCCTCAAATGCAAATTCCCACGCAAGCATTCATTTCATGATTCAGGGGCATCTGGGGATTTCGTGTTTCCGTAACCCCTAAAAACGTTGGCATACTTTTGGGATCTTTAACGGCATATTTGAACTTTTGCTGTGCAAAACACGAAGAAAAAAAAAATAGTAGGCTGCTTTGAAGCTCATCTTGGAGAACGAAAAAAAACCCCTCTTTAATTCACGAAACGCCGCCGAGAGTCAAACCCCCGACTTCAAAGGACCAAGGGGTTTATGTCGAACGGCTTTTAAACCCCGGCTATACGTCCGTGGATTGAGACAATGAAAGCAGGTTCAAGGCATATTTTGGTATTTAAACAAGCTCATCTTGGGGAACGTAAAAAATCCCCCTCTTTAATTCACAAAAAGCCGCCGAGAGTCAAAAAACCCACGACTTTATGGGGCCCAAGGGATTTTGTCGAACGGTCTTAACCACTCGGCTATAGCTCCGTCGGGTGTGAACATTGAAAGCAGGTCAAGGCATATTTGGGATTTATTCTTCATTCTTTTTTATTGAGGGAAAAAATTTTGTTTTCCTCCCGAGGAAAAAAATCCCCTTAAAGGGATTCGAACCCCGGGGGGCAGTTGCACGCCATGTTCAACCACTGGCAAAAACCCTCCTCCCAGCAAATCCCACATGAGCGGGGAGTCATGATACTATAATTGGAGGGAAATTATTCTCTGCAGGCGGGGTATAAATTTTTCCCCCCCACGCAGGGCAGTGATCGTTACGTGCTGGACTGAGAATAGAGCATGGACGGTTTTAATTTATATCCAACCCCGAGAAGGATATAAAAAACCCACATAATTGAGTGACATCATTCTATCCCTGCATATTATCATACACCGCAAGGGGAAAAAAAAGAAAAGAATATTATTTAATGGGGGACAGGAAATGATGCACAGGACTCCATGAAATAAAACTACACATCCAAAGAACTAATCACATGCAACAATATCAAGGATTAAAACATAAAAATAGCATAGATTTATCTGAAGGTTTAATCAGTTGTTCATGTTTTAAAAAAAAGATTTTATGGCGTACAATGCTATCCCTGTAAAAAAAAAAAGGAAAAGGGAAAGGGATTCCCATAACCTGTGTATCGTAGGGGACGAGGCATCAGAGACCTCAGCTTCTCTAGGACCACAGTTAAGGACGGCGCCCATCTGCTCCCCCTCGCTGTTGTCCTTCCCGACCCTAAAAGGGCGGTACCCATTACAGCTAACTGGGTGAACTGGGGGACGACTGAACCCCCAACGAGCAAAGGGTCACCCATCCTTTTGGAAACCCACGCCGATGCTGTTTAAAACCTTACTTGGGGAAAGCGAGTGCTCTGACCACGAGCTATCCCGCCTAAAACCCTGTAGAGAAAAAAAAACTTATTCAAGTTGATGAAAAATTTAAGCACAAGAATTATGTCACCCAAAGGGGTGAAAATTATGCTATAAACAGTAGAGAACAGAAACAGGGTGGCAATTGGAGAGGGATAAATGATGCGATTTCGGTTTGAGGAAAAATTATTCTGTTACTGTTGAGAGAGAATCACCCCGGGTCATTTTGGCGTAAAATAAAGCTAATTAATCATTTTTTGTGCTTCAAAATTATACGTCCATAGCGTAAACATCAAACTATCCATCTATCTTTTCTGTTTCCCAAAAAAAAAGTATATTTTTACTTGGCTCGATCACAAAAATTAATATCAAGAGACACAAGCCTTTTCATCACCAAAGGACAATAACGACAGTAAAAATATTTTTTTATCTGTTTTTACTCCCCTCTTCGTCATTGCACCATATCAATGGAACCTGTGACTTTTAAAAAAATAACCAACAGCGTGAAACCTTACCATGTCCTCTTATTACACACAGCTTTTGGGATAAAAAATTTTTAGTTTTTGAACTACACTGGCTTTTTTCTTTTGGTTCGTCGGGTGGGGTTCTGAGGTTCACCCAAGGACATAGGCTAAGCAACCGTTTTTTTTCCAACAATTAATGAAACTGTATTCCCACTTCGGGAAATAAAAAAAAAAATTTAACATCCGTTATCTTTCAAATTTTTTCAAAAGTGTACAGGGAAAGATCATTAAAGAATTATACAATTTTTTAAGACAGATTAAAACCATTAGGTTCTTAAACAAAAAAAAATAATGATTTTTTTTATTGAGGGAAGATTTAAACACATCATTTTACCTTTTTTCCTCTGAGGAACAAAAAAGGACAGCAAATGAAATGAAGAAAGATGCTACGGGGTAATAAAAAAAACCCAAGGCAATGAAAAAAAAAGGTTTTGGCTCAGTGACATTCCCTCAATAAAGTCAAAAATTGTGTGAATTTTTCTGAGAAGAGAGAGAAGAGAGAGGAGAGAGAAGAGAGAGAGAGAGAAGAAGAAGAGGAGAGAAAGAGAGAGGAGAGGAGACAGACGACAGGAAAAAGACAGACAGACAGAGACCAGAGAGAGACAGAGAGAGACAGAGAAAGAAGAGACAGAGAGACAAAGAGAGAAAAAGAGAGGCAGAAGAGAGACACAGAACAGAAAGAGACAGACACAGAAAGAAAAAAACATCATTTTGCAACTGGGCTGACAAGACAGACACGACAGACACGAACAAGAAAAGGGCGATAAGAGAGAGATCAACGGAAACCATCAAAAACAGCACACAAGTTTACTGCCAAAGAAATTTTTTCCCCCCTTTTTTTGTTGCTCTCCCCCCCCCCCCCCCCCCCTTCCCTTTTTTTTTTCAAACCGCAATTTGAACTGTGAGCATTTTTCACCCTGCAGAAAAAGCGTTCATTGCCCCCCCTTTATTTCAAACGGCCCCCAGCTGCAGTGCGGTCCACACACTGCTGAACAGTACTAGGGGGGAAAGGCCCCTGAAGACAGGAAAATCCACACTTTGCTGGAAGAAACTGAAAAACAAAAATGTAGTATTAAAAAAAAATGAAAAGTGAAATTTGAAGTACACCTTAGGTTTTGAGATTTTTTGGCTGCCGATATAACTTTTTTTTTTAAAATAAAAAGATGCGGCCAGGGATATTCTTGGATCTTTTCGTGCAAAAAGGGCCCTACTTGCAAGGCCCAAAAAACAACTACAGCTTCGGGGGTTCAGACAAAGAAAAAAAAAAGCTTTATCCTTAATCAATGTTCTCACCCTACATCCGTTTTTTTTAAAAGGGGGGAGGGGCGGGGCGAAAATCTCTATCAGAAGAATGGCAGAAAAAGGGGGTGACTCAGACAGCATCTGAGTGATTGTGATAACAACGCTTTTCATTTTCCTTTGCTGCTCCTTTCGTCGTCGTCGTCGTCGTAGTGAGTATAAAGGGTAGGGGTGGTGGGTTGGTAAGGAGGATCGAAAAAACCTGTCGGGTTTTGAAAAGAAGAAAAAATGATTCTCGATTGTGAAATCGGTGCTTTTTTTCCCAGGTTTCCCACATCGGGATCCCCATAACCAAGACGGCCCGTGGGGGACACCAAGGAGGTTGGTCACAGTGTTCTCCAGCGGGGTCTGTCTCAGCCTTTCGCAACAACACAAATGTCGAGGCCACCACAGCAAACTAAACCCTTTCACCTTTCACTTTTTCCTGTCCTGTAGACCGCGGGGCACCACTAAAATTTTTTGAAACCCCCATTCCCCACCCCCATATCATTGCTTTCCGTACCAATCTTTCCACTCACTGTTGTTTTTTCCCATTTTTTTCCCCGTCTGCATCTTCGCCCCACCCTCCTTGAACGTTCCCAAGACAGTCGACCCGTCCAGAGTTTGTGTGACGTACCCGTACCACTGTAGTCTGCTCTCTTCACTGATGACAGCTCTTCATAGTCCGATGGCGTTTTTTCAAAACAACCTACTGCCCTGAAACACAAAAGGAAGACTGCACCCTGGAGATTCCGAAAGTCCCAATTCATCATGCCTCTCTTCCCCAACCATGGAAGCATTGGGAGTGAAATTTTTTTTGTTTTGAGTAAAGTTTGTCGATTGGGTTTTTTTGTCCATATCTTTGTTAAGTTTGTTTTGGTTTTGTTTTGGTGGGTTTTTTCCCAAACGCAAAGGGGGCCTTTTTCTTGGCCAGAAACCTTTCGCGAAAAAATTACAGAACCCTTTAAAAATGATAAAGTATGGGGGAAAGGGGGGGGCTCTTGCAGTAAAGTAGTTTTCCGACATGGGAAAATTTTGTCTAGAAATTTCTCCTTTTTTCTATTATCATTTTTTATTGTTTCTATTCTCTCTCTCTCTCTCTCTCCTCTCTCTCCTCCTCTCTCTCTCCCCTCCCTCTCCTCTCTCCTCCCCCTCTCCTCTCCTCTCTCTCTCTCTCTCCCTCCCTCCCCCCTCTCCCCCTCTCTCTTCTCCCCCCCCCTCTCCCTCCTCTCCCCCCTCTCTCCCCCCCCCTCTCCCCCCCCCCCCCCCCCTCCTCCTCCTGTTTCTGTTTTCTCTCAACATCCCCTCCATTCCCACCCTGTTTCGAGCAAGTTCAACAGTTTTCTTTTTCCCGACCATGACAATTTACCTTTTTTTTATTG
>CM060349.1:16019209-16026709 GCA_030674155.1 Stramonita haemastoma
AAAATATGCTGTTGAGGAAAAATAAAGCAGCAAATATAATTATGTGAGAAATTATTATTATTATTATTGCAATCAAACTGATTTCGGGGTTTTTTTTAGTACGCGATAATCTGGCACTGAAGATTAACTCAACATTTCTGACTTCTTGGCAAAAAGATTTGTAAAAAAAAAAAAAAAAAAAAAAAAAAAAAATTATACCACAAAATCTGATCAAACCCTGCTGATGTCTTCAAGTTTTTTTTTGAAGAAAATCATCAAGAACAAAATTTTGAAATGAAAAATACTCCCCCCCCCCCCCCCCCCCAAAAAAAAACACACGAAAAAAACCTCTTCACTGATTACCCACTGTATTTTGAACATTGTTCATAAAAACTGCTAAAACTATGATAAAAAGGTTACCTTAGACATTCTAGGTACTCTTACAGTATATTAAGTATGTGTTTTTTTTTTTTTGTTGTTTTTTAAAATTCTTTTGAATCGAGGATAATGGGATAAGCACTCGTGTGCTTTTTTTTTCATCCAGTCCCCATGTGTATGCAGTTGTGTAAATATTGTCATCTGTTCCCACCAGCTCACAATGGCCTACTCTTATGAAAAGCGGGACAGGATTTAATGTGTGCGCAAGATCTGCGTGCGTTCACACACGGAGCCTCGGTTTACAGTGTTGTGTGTGTGTGTGTGTCTGTGTGTGTGTGTGTGTGTGTGTGTATGCACATGCACAAACATGCATCTGTGAGTGCATGTCTGTCTGCTTGAAGACACACACACCACACACACACACACACACATCAAACGGAACACAGGATTCAGTTCCATGATTCGATACAGCTAAAAAAAAACCCACCAACAACTGTAGATACTTCTATATACATATGCTCATAATATATATATTCTTAAAAACATATTAAGGATCCTGCTGTGCTGTGAAAATGACGAGACAATCAACGGTCATGTGCAGACAAAAATGTCTCCAGCTATAGTAATAATAATTTTTTTAAAAAAACAAAACCCAACTCCTAAAACAAAAAAATATAACAATCCTGCGTTGCAAAATCACCACCAAAAAAACCCAAACCCATCACATCTAACCCCCTCCCCCCCAAAAAAAAACTGGGATAACCTTACACAAAAAAAAAATAACAGGGAAAAATAAAGAGATAAATAAGAGAAAATACTACTATACGCTCCTTCGGAATTAATGAATTTTCTCATAAACAGCATCAGTCCAATCTAGCTGGGCATCTACACTGCACTAAATTCACTGAATCCATTCTGCATAAACTATAATATTCCAACTGCTACAACCACCACAGATTTAGGAAAGAACAACAAATCTTCACACCCCTCTGCTTCCTCTTCCCTTCAGTTCAGGCAAGCCACAAAAAAAAACAACCCAACCAAACAAAAAAAAAACCCTCTCCAAGCTATTTATTATCAACAAACAATCATACATGTAGTATGCAAATGTCTGCAGATGTGCGTCCCCATATATATATATATATATACATATACACGTCTGTTGAAGCCGAAGAAGAAAAGGTTTCGTGAACATCCATCCATATTCATCATATATGCGTGCTTATACCGTCATATTTTCGTTTGAACATACTCAGATACACAACTACTGCCAGTATTAGATATCTTGGCATTTTTCAACACACACACACATGTCTTCTAGATGTCAGGTTTTTTTGCACAAAAACACACACATGGATCAACACCAGTCTGGTCACATTTTAACATTCTTTGCTCGCAGCCTACGCAAGTTTTCTCTGATTTGGGATGATAACGTGTTTATATTAATATGCTCCTTGATATTCCCTATGTGCACTTTCGACACATACAGCAAAAATCATGCTCATAATATTCGTATTGAATTAGTATGCTCCTTTTCATTCGTTACGCTTACATGACACATACAGCAAAAACAGTCATACTCATAACAAGCAATAAAAATTGACACACCCAAATATGTGACTCTAACTCGAACGAGCGTTTACAATCCCATTCTCTGACATTTAGATGCAGATCAGACTAGTGCACATTCAAAAACACAAAAGAGTCGAAAATTACATCGCTACATACAGTCATAGTCATGTAGGTCACATGTATACACACACACACAAGAAAAAAAGTTATTGATTCAAGCTACTACTGTGAGGGCTACAAAATCATCACAGGCAAAAAGACACACACATACATACTACTGGAGTCATATTACACATTGACTGACAAAGCTACATCATTTATTTCAGTTATACTGTTAAGTCGCTTCCACATTACAAAGATACATCAACAATTTCCATCACAATGTATTATATTCAAGTTCATTAAGACACATACAACCCGTTCTTATCGTAGTGTATGTTCGTATTGACAAGAAATACATATCCTCCTCTTTGACACGACTGCGCACATTCGCAAAAAAATGATGACATCTATCTTCTCCAAAAGCTTGTGTGTTTGTTTGCATTCGCAAAAATACATCCCAAACCTCACATCAGTCAGACTGATGTTCACATCAGCAGAAAGATACATTATGTTCCCAATCATCCAGATACACAAACGACTGCAGTCCTGATTGTAGTCACAATCACATAAGATACACACACACACACACACACACACACACACACACACACACACACACACACAATCTATGTCACACATCTTCAACATCAGATTTGTCACAGTCGTCCAGTACAATTAATTGACTACTTAGTAGCATACACTCTCACTCACTCACTCACTCACTCAGTCCCATGTCCCAAAGGACGTAGGGGGGACATGAGAGAAGACGCAACAGAGATCTTTTTCCATGCTTCGCGATCCTGTGTGGCTAGTAGGAGGTGTTGCAGGGGTTGGGCAGTCCAGTCTTTGATGTTGTCAACCCATGATTTCTTTTGGCGGCCTCTTCTTCTCTTGCCCTCGACTGTTCCTTGCAAGATTGTTTTAGCTAAGGTGTTGCGTCTTGTGGTGTGACCAAACCACATCAGCTTTCTCCTCTTTATGGTGGAGAGCAAAGGCTCTTGGGGGCCCACACGCTTTTGGATTTCTTCTTTCACATAGCATATACTATACACACTAAATGCCACAAACCTTCAACAGCTGGAACAGAAGAGCAGTTTTCATCCAACATTTATCCCTTGCAAAACACACACACACATAAGCATGTCACACGAATTCTTCTAAGACATCAGCATCAGAATAGTCGTCCAATATTTTTTGTCCCTTGCAAACACACACACACACACACACACACACACACCACACAGTGACACACACAGTGACACACACACACACACACACACACACACACACACACAAACACACACACACACACACACAGAGGAGCATGTCACAATTCCTCTATGACATCAGAATCAAATCAGTCATCCAATATTTTGTCACTCGCAAACACACACACACACACACACACACACACACACACACGCACACACACACACACACACACACACAGAGGAGCATGTCACAAAAGTCTTCTACGACATCAGAATCAAAACGTGCGCTCCAAACCTCAAGATAAGCTGAGCACTAAAGGACTAGCAAAACTTCCACAAACATCAGATCTCTACAGTACCACAGACTGGCAGGATATATCACAAGGTAGGGGGGGGATAGCTCAGTGGTCAGAGCGCTCGCTTTCCACCCAGTCAAGGTAAAGCAGTGTCGAGCGTGGTTACCAGTTGGATGGGTGACCGTTTGCGCAACGCCTTGGCTTCAGTACAGTCCCCCCCAGTTCACCCAGCTGTAAACGGGTACCTGCCCTCTTTAGGGTCAGGGAAGGTAAAGCAGCCAGGGAGAGGAGATGGGCGCTGCCCTCAACATGCTGGCCCCTAGAGAAGCTGAGGTCTTTGATACCTCGCTCCCCTACAACTGCCTAGGTCATGGGACACCTTTAACTTTTTTTCTTACCTTTATATCACAACACAGAGGGTGGGGTAGCCTAGTGGTCAGAGGAATGTGCTCATGATCTGATGGCCCAGGTTCAAGCCTCACCATCACCTGTTCCTGGGGAATTTTTTACCCTGGAGTTAACATCAGCACTTGGGGATTTTTTCCTCTGGAGTTAACATCAGTGCTGACTCCACTTCCTTGAAAGTCCTACCGATGAGACCATAAACCGAGGCCCTGTGTGTGAACACAAGCAAAAACATCTTGTGCACAGATGGAAACTCAATCTGCCTTTTGGAAAAGTGGGCCAGTCATGCAGGTAAAATCGGGTGACAAAATTTTTTGTTAAAAAGCATGAACATTGGTGTTGTGTTTAGACATAATCCGATCCCTGAAGTCAGAATGCAGCTACCTTCATGGTGGGCAAAAATCAGTCACATATGCAAAAATTTCACCATTGGTGAACTGCAGAACTGTAGCCGAGGAAAACACAAACACGCACACATGCACGCGCGCACACACACAACACTTTTTTTTTGCTAGATAGATGGCTTATTGAAAAAAAGCAAATTTATTGCTTACTCAACGTACCATCTGGAAATAAAATTTTGACTTGACTTGACTTCACACACACACACACACACACACACACACAAACACACCACACACATACACACACACATGATCACAACACAGCCAGACCTTTGACCCTAAAAACATGCCCCCCCCCACCCCCCTCAATTCATACCACCAGGGTATTTTTATTTTAAAACAACAAATACAATCATCTTGTTCTAATAACAAACTTGGCAAACATTTCTTTTTTTTTTTTTTTGGCAACGGTATGGTCACTTTTTGAATTGAGGTAGTTACAACGCACTGAGTTTAATTAAAACAGGTTGGAAATGTTCCTTTAGAACTGGTGAAAGCTCAACAAAATCTATGCCGTCTTTCTTAACTCAATATTCATCCACTGAACAAGCTAAACTAGCTATATCAAAGAGATTAATTAAGTAGGTGAAATAAGTCTTTTCAGGAAAGAAATTATAAATATTGCAGATAATGTTGTATAATTGTGAATTAAGATACCTTTGTAAAATTCTCAACGCTGAGGGTATGCATGAACATCCAAATTCTCGAAGGCCATTTTTTTCTTTTAACCCTCATGAATGAAAATATCTCAAGAAAACAGAATGTTTTGTGCAAAAGATGTTTAGAGAGATCTGTGTCCCAGAAAGGTCAATCTAAAATTATTTTCAATTCAGATTTTGGGGAAAAAAAACCTTGGGGAGGAGTGGGTAAAAGAAAGAGAGGGGAGGGGGGGGGTTAACTTTCCAAAGAGTCTGAATAAAAATCTTAAAAAACTAAAATATTTCAACAACAGTTATTTCTCAGAGTAAAATCACAGTTTTTGTTTAAGGACAAAAAGCACCACACCCAAGTCAACTTTAAGTACAGGAAAAAAGTTTTCAGTGCAGAAATGAAACACAGGTTCAGATTTATAACAGAATTTTGAGTCTGGGAGTAATCATAGCTGCTGGTATGAATGTACTTAGAAGGAGGAAAAAGGCCAGCGAGCGAACATGTGTGCCTGACCTGATTTCGTGATGGGATGCGAAATCTAGAGGCACTTTGTGTTCAGAGAATCCGAATGCAAGAGGGTTAATGGCAGCACAACGCATTTTCGCTCATATGACATGACAACAATAGTTGCTGTCTGAGCGTTTGAAGAAGAAAGAAGAAGAAGAAGGACACCAGAACATAAGCTCATGTCTTTTAAAGTTCCAATTTCAGACTGTTCACACTTTTCCTCCCTGGTTACTAATTGAATGGGTGACTGTTTGCGTGCCTTGGCTTCAGTACAGTTCCCCCAGCTGTCAATGGGTGCCTGCCCTCTTTAGGGTCAGGGAAGGTAAAGCAGCGAGGGAGAGGAGATGGGCGCCACCGCCCTCAATATGCTGGCCCCTAGAGAAGCTGAGGTCTCTGACGCCTTGCTAACCTACAACCACACAGGTTATGGGACACCGTTACCTTTTTTTTTTACCTTTTTTACCAAACACCTACCTGATTACGGTTCTTTCTCCCACACACTTAACAGACAGGAAGACTGAACACAGCAGAACATCCCAAAAAATTGAAAACACAATAGTTCTGTTTGAAAAGATTAAAAAAACCTAAAACATGATATCAGATAATTTGGCAAGGAGATTAAAAAAAAAAATCAAAGAACCAACAACATGGAACAATATCACAGCAAGCAAAAGGTATCGCCTCCCGCCCAAGATTTTCATAAGCACAAAACATGTTTGGGTTCATTCTTATAAGTTTCATTCTGTGAACACATATATATAATAGACACCCACCTGAAACAACAACAAAACATGTCTTCTACCTGTTGGGGGGGGGGGGGGCGGTGGAGAGAGCTGGATTCTCCATGACACTGTCAGAATCCAAAGGCAGAGAATTCACTGGACAGGAACAAGAAAGAATCCCCACTTTAAAAAAAATCAACAATTTTTAGAGGGAAACAACAACCTTGGGGGGTGGGGGGGGGGAGGTTGTCTAAAAAGATTCTCATATTCATTGCCTTATTACAATTGGATAATATATCAGTTGCAGAAAGTATTTGCCAGTCACCAGTAGGACAGTTACTGTAAATGAAATTATATAAACTTCTCACCATCCATTACATTCATCATCCTTTTCATCTTTCCCCTCATCCCCTTTTTCAGTACATTCGTAAGTTGAATGTATCATTTGTCTAAATCACCTTGTAGTGAATGGACATTAAACCAATGAGAAGAAGAAGAAGAAGATTACAATTGGAAAGGTTATTCTAGAGTAAGTGAGTGAGTGAGTGAGTGAGTTGACAGTGTGTGTGTGTGTGTGTGTGTGTGTGTGTGTGTGTGTGTGTGTGTGTGTGTGTGTGTGTGTGTGTTGTGTGTGTGTGTTGTGTGCATGCATGCATGTGTGTGTGCATGCATGCGTGCCTGCATGTGCGCGCATGCACGCATGCATGTGTGTGCTTTGAGCATAGCCAAACTCTTTTACGTGGTGACACTTATTACCAACAACAACTAAAAAAAAAACAAAGCCTTAGCAAACAAAGCCCTCAGGTATCATTTAGCTTTCCTAAAGGCTTCAGCGTATTCAAGAATATGACAGATAACACGTGCACACGTACACCTGCATTACAATTTTAGTGTTCATCGCTAACATACAAAATCGAGGTTGGAAATTTAACTATCAGGGCAGGGTCATGCATCTGTTCAAACAAATCCTTTAAGATGTTGGGCTGATTTTATTTATTTATCTATTCATTTATTCTTTTATATCCAGGATGATGGAATAAACACTCATGTGCTTTTTTTTTTTTTTTACATCCAGTCGCCGTGTGTAAGCAGTTTTGTAAAATTTGAATAAAGACTGAATAAAAAGAAGAGACACACAGAGCTAACCAATGCTAGAAGTCCTCTATCATTCCATAGTGGGAAGGTTTCTGCTAGTCTTTCTCAAAACATTGCCTACTCCCATCTCCTTTAATCAACAGGACGGATAGCCTAGTGGTCAGAACATTGCGCTCGC
>CM060349.1:16031709-16036709 GCA_030674155.1 Stramonita haemastoma
CTGAGGAACTGCTGCAGGTTCTGCAATGGTGAGGGACACAAATTTTGTGAAAATATATTTTTTTAATTAAATTTTTCTTTTTGATTAAAAAAAAAAAAATTGGGGGATTCTTTAGGTGAGGTCAGGTTTGAGGTCAAGTCACTTTAGATGCTGCAGATTCTGTGAGGGGGCAAAATGATTTTTTTTTTTAATTAAAAATTTATATATATTTTTTTTTATTCTTTAGGTAAGGTTTGATTGAGGTCATCAGGTCAGGTCAATTTATGTGTAAGGTAAGGTCATTTAAATCTAAGATCAGGTCAGGTCAAATTGAGAGTGAGTAAATTCAGATGCAAGGTCAGGTTGAGGCAATTTATGTAGTTAGGCCACTTTAGGTGCAATGTCAGATTTTGTCAATTTAGGTGTAAGATTACGTCCAGTCCATTTTGATCTGAGGTCACGTCAATTCAGGTGTGACATTACTTAAGCTCTCTGTCTCTCTCACACACAGACACAGACACACACAAACCCGCAAACACACACACAAACCCACACAATGTGTAGATAATACTTCACATTAAACAATAACACACACACACACACACACGCACACACACACACACACACACACACCACACACACACACACACACTCTCACACATACTAGATGGAATTTTTTTTTTACATTGGACACAAACAAAACACACACACACACATGCAGATACCCACACACACACACCCACCCAAATCCCCCCTCCAACACACAGACATACACACACATGCAAAAACACACACAAACACACACACAACCATCCCCCCCCCTCCCCCCCCCCCCTCTACATATCCACAAAAAACACACACACACACACACACACAAAATCTTCACACAACACAACTCTCCCCTTACCACACCTCAGGTATACACAGGCAAGGTAAGACGAGGCACCCTTCTTTACTTACCTGAGATGGATGAGGTATCTGAGGTAAGAGGGGAGGTCGGAGTGGGGGTGGAGGGGCTGGTAGAGGGTGCGCTGCCTCAGGACGGTCTGGCAGTTGGGGGGCATGTCCTGCAGGTCGTAGCGCACCACAAACATCTTCACCACCGTCCGGTTGGGGTTGAACAGCGTCTGGGGGGGAGGGGGGGGGGGGGGGGGATGTCGAGTGAATTTTTTCATTTCCAGATAATAATAATAGTCATCATAATAATAATACATAGAATATGTATAGCGCTATATCTTGTAAAGCCGCTGCTGTAGTCTAGTGGTTAGGGCGTTGGACTCATAATCTAAAGGTTGCGGGTTCGATCCCAGCTTTCGGCTATGGCGTTGTGCCCTTGGAAAAGGCACTTTACGGCTATTTTCTCACCCCACCTAGGTGTAAAAGGGGTACCAACCTTGTGTTGGGGGTTAACCCTGCGATAGACTGGCGTCCTATCCAGGGGGGAGTCTATGACTCTCAGTCGCTTAACGCCACAGAAACCGGGATAAGCACCGGCCTGATAAGCCTTAGGCTCGGGACAGACTTTAACTAACGTTGAAAAAGCATTGATTTGATATTTAGAGAGAGAGAGAGAGAGAGAGAGAGAGAGAGAGAGAGAGAGAGAGAGAGAGAGAGAGGAGAGAGAGAGAGAGAGATTATTTTCAGATGGCACATTGAATAAGCATTGATTTGCTTTTTTTTTATATATTTCCAGATGACATAAGCATTGATTTGCTTTTTTTTTATATTATTTCCAGATGGTACATTGAATAAGCATTTATTTGCTTAAATTTTTTTTTTTATTATCAAGTCCTCTGTGTGTGTGTGTGTGTGTGTGTGTGTGTGTGTGTGTGTGTGTGTGTGTGTGTGTGTGTGTGTTTTGGGGTTGAACAGCATCTGGCGTGTGTGATCAGTCAAAAGCCCAATTAAAAAAAAAAAATTTCCAGGTGGTATGTTGAAAAAGCATAGATTTGCTTTTTTTTTTTCTTAAATAGATTTCCAGATGGTACATTGAATAAGGGGGGCAGGTTAGCCTAGTGGTCAGAACATTGCGTTGGCAATTCCCGTTGGAGGGGATTTTTCCCATGGAGTTAACATCAGTGCTGACTCCACTCTCCCCAAAAGTCTTTCAGATGATACTGTAAAGCGAGGCCCGTGTGTGAACGCAGGCAGAACATCTTGCGCACACGTTAAATCCTGTTCCGAAAAATCGTTTTCATACTTACCACCTGTAACGTTCCCACGTTGGGGATGTGGTAACCTCTTTTGCCCAGCGAGTCCAGGTTGATGTGACCCTGTCACCACACACACAAAAACTCACTGTCACCACTGCACTGCACTGCTTTCATGATATGAAGGTAAAAGGTAAAGGTAAAGGTGTCCCATAACCTATGTGGTCATAAGGGAGTACGCACACACTTCACACACTGTACACACACAATCACACACAGACACAGACACACACACAGAAACACACACACAGCTGGGTAAACTGGGGGGACTGTACTGAAGCCAAGGCATGCAAATGTCACACACACACACACACACATGCATACACACACACACACACAATCACATACACACACAATTACACACACACACACACACACACCTAATCACACACTCTCTCTCTCTCTCACACACACACACACGCACATACACACTTTCTCTCTCTCACACACACACACATACTCTCTCTCTCTCTCTCTCTCTCTCTCTCTCTCTCTCTCTCTCACACACACACACACACACACACACACACACACACACACACACACACACACACACACACACACACACACACAATCACAATCACACACACACACTCATGCACACACACACTCACCAACCCCCCCCCCCCCCCCCCCCCCCACCAACCCCCACGCACCCCCCCACACACACACACAGGGAGAAAAAAACCTAACTAACCAGGTAGGGGGAGGGAGCATTGTCGTCTGAGAGGTTGAAGAAGTAGGCGGTGACAGGGAGAGAGACATGGCGAGGACAGAACTTGCCACTGGCCCCAATGTCAATGCTGAACCCCTCCACAACCCCTGCCGGCTCCAGACGTCCGTTCAGTATCGACTCCTGGTGATAATAATAATGATAATAATGATAATGATAATAGTAGTAATGATAATAATCATGGAATTTATCCTTCAGGACAGAACTTGCCACTGGCCCCAATGTCAATGCTGAACTCCTGCTGGCTCCAAACATCCATTCAGTATTGACTCCTGTTCAATTGATAGTAATAACAATAATGATAGTAATAATAATAGCAATATTAGTAATAATGATAGTAATAATCATGGAATTGATCATTCAGGACAGAACTTGCCACTGGCCCAAATGTCAATGCTGAACTCCTGCTGGCTCCAAACATCCATTCAGTATTGACTCCTGTTCAATTGATAGTAATAACAATAATGATAGTAATAATAATAGCAATATTAGTAATAATGATAGTAATAATCATGGAATTGATCATTCAGGACAGAACTTGCCACTGGCCCAAATGTCAATGCTGAAATCTTTCACCACTCCTGCCGACTCCAGTCGTCCGTTCAGTATCGACTCCTGTTGATATTGATAGTAATAATGATAATGATAGTAATGATAATAATACTACATTCAGGGCAGAACTTGCCACTGGCCCCGATGTCAATGCTGAACCCCTCCACCATGCCTGCTGGCTCCAAACGTCCGTTCAGTATCGACTCCTGGTGATGATAGTAATGATAGTGATGATGATAATAGTAATGATAATGATAATAATACTACATTCAGGACAGAACTTGTCACTGGCCCCGATGTCAATACTAAACCTTCTACCACTCCTGCCGGCTCCAGACGTCCGTTCAGTATTGATTCCTGTTGAGGTGATAGTGATGATAATAGTGATGATAATAATAATAATGATGTGATAATCATGGAATTCATCATTTAGGACAGAACTTGCTGTTCAGTATCGACCCCTGTTCAGTTGATAGTGGATGTGGTGGGTGGGTTGGGAATTTTTTTTAATAGTATAATGAGTCTTTGTGTGGGATTGGATTTGATTTATTTTTTTGATTTATTCTTTTATATCGAGGATAATGGAATAAGCACTCGTGTGCTTTTTTACATCCAGTCCCCGTGTGTATGCAGTTTTGTAAATGTCATCTGTACCCACCGGCACACGATGGCCTACTCTTACGAAAAGCAGAACAGGATTTAACGTGTGCACAAGATGTTCTGCGTGCGTTTGCACACGGGGCCTCAGTTTAAAGTCTCATCCGAAGGACTTTTGGGAGACACAGTGTGTGTGTGTGTGTGTGTGTGTGTGTGTGTGTGTGTGTGTGTGTGTGTGTGTGTGTGGTGTGTTTGTGTGTCTGTGTCTGTGTGTGTGTGAGTATTCTTCCACTTAACATCATTCTGCTCATGCATGCACACACGTATGCATGCACGCACGCACGCACGCACGCACACACACACACACACACACTGCCGCCCCCCCCCCCCCCCCCCAAACACACACACACAAAGTGCACACCACACACCAAACACACACAAACACAATTCTCACCTCAAAATTGCCCAGGAGGCAATTTGTGGAGGCGGGGGCACTGGTGCTGAGGACACGGTCAGATTTCCCCAGGGAGTCAGAGGAATCTTTGCAGACATCAGGCAGACGTGACAGGGATATGGCGCTGCACACAGTTTGTATGTGTTGTTATAATATAAATGCTGCACACAGTTTATGTGTGTTGTTATAATATAAATGCTGCACACAGTTGATATGTGTTGTTATAATATAAATGCTGCACACAGTTGATATGTGTTGTTATAATATAAATGCTGCACACAGTTGATATGTGTTGTTATAATATAAATGCTGCACACAGTTGATATGTGTTGTTATAATATAAATGCTGCACACAGTTGATATGTGTTGTTATAATATAAATGCTGCACACAGTTGATATGTGTTGTTATAATATAAATGCTGCACACAGTTGATATGTGTTGTTATAATATAAATGCTGCACACAGTTTATATG